>SNVD02011666.1:0-569578 GCA_013180625.2 Boswellia sacra
ATCATGATCTGCCACCTCAACAAGCCTGGCCTATCAGATCTCAGCATCAGATTACACATGTTCTACAACCAACCAATGGCAGACTTGAACACTAATCCTAAGTGGCATGTCCACATCCATCAGTTCAGGCTTATAGTATCTCACTTTGCACTCTCTTCATCCTTCACTTCTTGTAATCACATTCGTTCATTCCAAGGCACAAGACTACCACCACCGCCACCAGCAGCAACTAAGATGGCTTCGTTGGCAGCATCAACTGCTGCTGCCTCCCTTGGCGTCAAGGAAGTGCTTGGAAACCCTCTCAACGTCAGCAGTGCTGTTAGGTCTTCTGCTCCCACTCCATCAACCCCTGCAACTTTCAAGACTGTTGCTCTCTTCTCCAGGAAAAAGGCTGCTCCTCCTCCCAAGTCTAAGCCTGCCAGTGTCTCCCCCGCCAGCGAGGAGCTCGCCAAGTGGTATGGTGAGTACAACATTTTGCATGGAAATTAGCTCAGTTTTCTTTTGTTGATTGTTAATGCATTGCACGGTGGCTTTTCAGGCCCTGACAGGAGAATTTTCTTGCCCGAAGGGCTCTTGGACCGATCCGAGATCCCTGAGTACTTGACTGGAGAAGTTCCCGGAGAGTAAGATTGGCTTTCTTTCCCTCTAAGCCTCAGAGAGTTGTTTAATTTGCCAGTAATACTTGGCATACAATCAAATTCATACAACCTGACATAGCAAAATATGATTAGACGAGAAAAAGGTAATAGTAAATCAGAGAATTATAATAAATAATTCGACTAATCACATTACTTCACATCTAGTCATATGGACTTGCTTGTATGTGTAGAATTATTTGTCCGAAGGATGTCTTCTGATGTTGTTGATCAACTGTTTTCTCATTTCATGCAGTTATGGTTATGATCCCTTTGGGCTTAGCAAGAAGCCAGAAGACTTCAGCAAGTATGTAAAGATGCATTTTAGTTTATTGGTACTTTGATTTATCATAATCAACAGTTTAAAATATGAAGTCTAATTGATGTTTGTTTCATTGAAGATATCAAGCATATGAGCTGATTCATGCGAGATGGGCCATGCTTGGTGCAGCTGGATTCATCATCCCTGAAGCTTTCAACAAATTCGGAGCCAACTGTGGCCCTGAAGCCGTTTGGTTCAAGGTGAAGCGTTGCGCCTTTAATTGTGAATTAGAAGTGTTTTGAGCTGAGGAATTGTTAATAATCTTTTGCATAATTGCAGACTGGAGCTCTACTTCTTGATGGGAACACATTGAATTACTTCGGAAAGAACATCCCCATCAACCTTGTTGTTGCTGTCATTGCTGAGGTTATTCTAGTAGGTGGTGCTGAATACTACAGAATCATCAATGGTTTGGTATGCCATGATTCTTCTACTAATGGCAGTTTCTGTTTCACTATTACTATTACTATCATCCCTATCTTTTTGCATTATCAAACTTTGAAATTATAATCTTGAATATGCTTCATTATAGGAAAATGTAAATCCAATGTCAATGCAGTTGCAACCATATATTAAGTACACAAGTTATAAGAAATTGCTTATCAATGCAACCAATTCAAGTAACATGTTCATTTAGCCTCAATCAATGGTGATGTTAGAAACTCTCATTTGAAATTGACTGGAGATTGAAGCCACTTAATTTTGTACATATAGATATGTGCGGGCCCTGATGTTCTGATGTGTGTGGTCATTTAATGGCAGGATTTGGAGGACAAGCTTCACCCAGGTGGTCCATTTGACCCGTTGGGGCTTGCAAAGGATCCGGACCAGGCTGCACTGCTAAAAGTGAAGGAAATTAAGAATGGTAGACTTGCAATGTTTGCCATGCTTGGTTTCTTCTTGCAAGCTTATGTCACAGGTGAAGGTCCTGTTGAGAACCTTGCAAAACATCTCAGTGATCCTTTTGGCAACAACTTGCTTACTGTGATCGGCGGAACTGCTGAGAGGGCTCCCACCCTGTGATTTGAGTTATTGATCTGTTGCTCTTTTAGTCAAATCTAAATGCATTTTGTACATCTTATCCATGGCAATTTGAAGGTGTTGGACCTTAATTAATCAATCCTCGAACTTGAATCTAGTCTGTGTTTTAGCTATAGGGCTCCAGCGTTATTCACCTCTATATCATTGTAGGAGCGTAATATTTTTCTCTAAATATCTCTTCAGCCAAATTGAATCTTCGTTTATACATAATTCAGGATTTGCGAGTGATAGCAATGATTAAAGATTTACCACAAGCCCTCTACAAAAACCAAGGACTCTGAGTTTCAATGCTCACAGAATATAAGTTAATTAGATTTTTTGAATAAAAAATTCAGTATCATTATATAAAAATGGGAAAATACAAAAAAAAAAAAAATCCAATTCTTGGGAGTAGTTTTAAGTTTTAGTAAAATCTTAATTTTTTTTTAAATAATTTAAACGACTATCTATTCATTGAGTATACTAATTCGACAACTTGGCACTTCGTTAAATCTTTGTTGAGTATCGTTCACAAGCTAAACAAACATCTAACAAATTGTCAAATTGCCTGCTGATATTAGATGTGTAACAAGTGGTATATAAATCAATATGCCTTTGCATTTAACAATTAAGTGTAAATTTACTGAGTAATATTACATTAACTCATTTATAATTTGAGTTGGAAAAAATATTAGTGGATGAATAAATATCATGTCATTCAATTTAATCTATTTCATTTATTATTATTATTTTTTTACTTATTCAGTGATATTTTGCCAACTCAAGTTATAAGGAAAGCAGGTTGTAAATGAGTTTTGGGTGTAGCATTACTCAAATTTATAACATTAAATTTGGATAGCGATTAAAAAGATTTAGGGGCTAGTCAGGTAATAAAAAATTTAAAATGAATTGAGGTTTTATTATTGAAACTCAAAATAATCCTCCTAATTTGGTTATCTTTTGTATTTTCCTCATAGAATTCATAGATCAATGCTTACTTCATTAGACACATTGTTTGGTTTTAAGGTGGATCAAAAGCACCTGCTTGACAAGATCTTTCTTTAATGGAAGGAAGGAGACGAAATGAAAACAGTGATGCCAAATAAATATCACCATCTCTTAGCTTTGGGTAAATATGAAGCCTGGACAATTTGGCCCTTTTTAAACATTGATACCTCCATCTTAATCTTAATCCTTTGCTCACCTTTTCTATTACCTCACGATTTTAGATTTTAAAGAGTAAAATTGTCTTTTAATCAAACATCATTAAAGAGAAAGTGAACCATATGCAATATGTTATACCTGTTCTCTCGAGCTTTATATCTATCAATTATTTGTTAGGTGAAGATGAGAAGAAGATTCATTTTGTGCTTAATTTATAATTATAGTTCTTTTTCATTATTGTTAATTAAATTGAAATTTCTTTTATCATTAATATAACAATATAACGTATTTGTGATAGGAATTTGTTTAATTAGGAGACAAACTATGTTCCTTTACGTTTCCTAAATCCCATTTTCTGATTTTTACGAATTCCAATGCAGTGTAAATGGTTAGTAGTTGTTCGCTTATGTTTTCAAAGTTTGAATTTGGAAAACAGGATTTCAAAGCCTATCTATCTCTCTACGTTTTTCTCTCTCTCCATTTTATTCAAATCATTGACTCCTCTCTCTATTTTTTCCATTTTTAAAAATTTAGAATTTTATTTTCAGAATTTTATTCTAGGATACATTTCTAAACACATAATTTGTTTTTATTTTAGGAGTTCATTTTTATAATTCATTTCAAAATACATATTTTTAAAATAATTTTTTGAATTTTATTTTCAAAATTTATTATCAAGCACATATTCTTCATTCCGATTTAAATATCGCAAACAACAAATACATTTTCTAAATCATTTTGAAACAAAGACACAAAATTCATAAAATAACATTGCCGATTTCCCACTTTCTTTCTCTGCTTTATGGACTCCGTTTCTCCAATTTATTCTCTCAACGTTTTGTTTGCAAATCACAGAAGCTTTAGCCCATTTGCATCACCCTTTTCACTGTTCAACTTTATTCAGCCTCGCAACCAAATAAACCTTAATTAATTACAAATAATTAAATTAAATTACTAACAAAATGTAGTGAAGGGTGATAAAATAATATAAAATAAACCCAATATATGCCTTCAAAACCTGCATTTCTTTAGTTCTTGAGTAAAAAATAAAACAAACTAAAAGCTTAAAATAAAGAAACATAAAATCCTAACTAGACCAATATTGTAAGTAATCTCGATTGCATTTAGCATATGTAATAATTTAGCCTTTAAACCCCTAAATTCACTTAATGGACGAGTCATAATTTCATGGGGGTCTATAGTGATGCAACCCACAAACATCCTCATTCATAAATGACTGAAGGAAACAAAATAAAACTAAAAGAAATATGACCCTCCAAATGCCACTAACTCGGACTCTTTAACATCTATTCACAAAGATAAATTCTCAAGTGTTTACTTATTTCATCAAATTTGTAACAACAAACAAATAAGAGTACAAGCATCATGCATAGCTTAGAAAAATATCACTAGCTTATAATAACAACTGCACATTTATTGGGCTCTTATAATTAAATCAAAGTTAGGTCCAATTACTAGAGTGACATGCACTTCAATTTTTGAGAAAATAATTATCTAGTTTAAATGGAAACTAATTACTTTATCCATCGAATAATTATGCCTTTCAAGTTTCCTAATGGGATAAGTATTTAGATAGCTAATATCCTATATTGATTAGGATACTAGTGGAATATTTTTATTTTTCTTGTAAATTATAACGTGCCAACACACCAATTCTTGTGCATAGTGCTATAGAGTTATAGCTTGGAAGATCTTTTGGTTTGAATTATAAGGTATGACCCTCAAATATTCAATCTCCATTAAATATATATATGACATCATGATAAACTATTAAAGATTTTTATATGTTTCTTATGATTTTTTCTTTCTAGAAATCATATATACGGTACCAACAAATTTTGTGTCACACCCCGTACCCAATATAGTAATATTGCAGCGGATAAGAGCTTGCCAAGAGAACACAGTCGTCTCTATGCCGAAATCCTCCCATAATCTTTAACTGATCGATTACCTAAGATACACAACAGACTAGTGAGTATGAAACTCAGTAAGTAACTAGAATTATAAAAATAGGCGTAACACTCAAAATAAAACAATTAATGGCAATACCAATTTCAGAATATGACTACTATTTGATACTTATTCCATAAATCACTTATTACTGTTTATTTCTTGGTATACAAGCCACCAATGCCTTGATAAGAAAGTCAGAAAACTGATTTCACTATTCAAGGATCACACCTCTGCGCGAGGAAACTGTCGCGGCGATGCCAAATTTTTGATTTCCAATATGGCACAGCGACTTTATTTCTCTGCCTATACCTCTTTAGGTCGGTTAAAGATGCACTCCTGCACCATTTAATGGCGCTCATGCGCCAACCTTGCATCATTGGCCAATTTCCTAGACTAATTACTCATTTATCCAATCACATTTCTAAGTCTATAAATACCTGTCTATGGGTAATCAAACATGGCTTTTCTATGTCAAAGCTCATCACATATATCTATACAAACACCCATTTATATACACATGTCTCATTTACAAATAAACTTTTCACAAGTCTATCACATCCTCATGTGCTCCCATAAACACATAAATCATTCACACGAGTTTCTACAAGCTAGCTACATTGTTCATATGGATATCCATTTCACATAATTTTGGAAGCTTCCACAGTAGAGTCAGAGATCTTAGAATAGTACCTCTAATTAAGGTAGACTTATCATATTTCAATCAGATCACATATAGGCTTCATATCACATAGCCACCCATTAGGAGCATCCGTATGCAAGGCATCGTCGCAGTGAGTATTTCTCACATTGCAAACAATCCGCATCACCCGAGAGGTGACAGCCACTAGTCTTGCTGGACTCTATCCTGCCACAAAACGGAATAGTACCTATACACAGAGATGCCTACACACTTGAATAACTCAAGGCTAGTCCTGACAATCCGGGTGATATCTGGGCCCATCTACCGAATCCCATGTGGGAAACACATGGTCCAGACCTCCCCTCAAGCTATGAGAGCTAAGTATCCATAAGTTGTGGCATTCACTCACATATCAGTTTTTCACATTCCAGTCATATAAGTCAAGCTCTATATTAAGCTTTCACTCACATATCACATATCACATTTCAGTCGCATAAATGAAACTCTATATCAAGCTTCTAACCCAATCACAATTCATTCACCATAATGCTAGCATTTAACGTTATCACATTTCATATTCGACATTTAATATATTCCCATGGGCTTGGCATGTAATTTCAAATTCATAATACATCACACAGTGATGCATGTCTTCACACATCATAATATTGCAGTTCACTATCATAATTGAGGTTCTATGTAGGCTTCTCATTAATCACATATACATTCATAAATACAATAAGCCTACATATCTCATATACAATTACGGATGTGCACAATCCACACATTGACATCATTTCTACACACATAGAACCCCATTGACTTCTTTATTAGTGCCAACCCTTCCATTACTCTTCGATGTATTTCAATCATATCGTTGCACATTTATGTCCATGTATAACTGATCTCATTCATTTTCCACTCATACATATTCATGGAACTCTAATACACATGGTATTTCATAGACATTCATTTGTCATGCCATCTCACATGAGGAATTAGTATCCTAGAACGTTTGGCATGTATTTCATTCTTCATATACACACATCGTTTCATTGACAATATTATTCAAGCCATATCACAACAAATTCACATATATGAGGGCACATTCACATTTCTATATCTCACACACATAGAAGTTACACTAACATGTCAATTACATACACATCAAAATATGTGAAATCACACATTTCATAAATCACTATAAACCCCAATCAAATCATTTCTCATATCAAGGTCCATGTATACATGGCCCCATCCACATTCCATCAAGACATTTCACATACATTCACAAACACAGTCATTAAACACATTCATTAAGAGTTAACATCTGTTGTGTCCTCAGAAGGGTCTAGCTACTTACCTGATTAGCCTCACCTCTTAATTTTGTTTTCTTGTATTTCTTGACAACGGTATCATATGTATCAAGAGAAGAAACGCAGATGTTTGAAATTCACCTCTTCTTCTTCTCCTTCTTCTTTGGTAACCATTGCCATAGTCATGATGCACTGATTAGTGTCCATTTAGAAATCATTAAACCCCTTATAGGTTAATAACAATTCAACCAACCAATAACATCATTTATTAAACTCTATCACACACACATATTGGTTGGATTATTATAATAAGGAGTTATTCATTTCCAATCATCACCAAACTTCATGGAACTCAAATAGACATACATATTATAGTTCATGAATTTTATTCAGTCAAAATAAGGTCATATACCCTTGAAAATCCTTAATTTCATTCACACAGCAAATCTGTCTGCAGACCTCTCAACTAAACAGTGAAACTTTGAAGAATTTTATAAAATTATACAATAATCAAATATCTACCAAACTTTTCAGTCTAAAACTAGACACATATAAGAGTCATTCCACCAAAAATCATGATTTTCTAAGGAGTTTAAGGCAGTCAAACGGAATTTATTTCACATACTCAGTTCTGGAACTTAACATTCATAGTTCTTTAACTCCAGATTTGAAAAATCATAACAATTCATACACAACTCCAAAAACCATGAAAATTTACAGTCTATCATAAAACATACCCAAGGGTTTGCATATTAAAAATCAAGAAATTTTACAAAGACTTGCCCCCTCAAATGGAGTTCATTCCCGCTGCCCCGTTTTAAAACAGGGGAATTCTCAATTTCGAATCAGAACTTCAAAAATTCATTAAAATTCACACACTACGAATTTTTGAGTGTTTCAAAATTCTATAAACTCCTTGACATGTCTAGTTTATCATATAAACATTTCAGAGTCAGCAAACAACCATGGAATTTATAGGAATTTTCGGACTTGGCACTGTTCAGAAAAACAACTCTACAGGATTCATACTCATACTTTACTTCTAGCTTCCTAGCATCATCAAATCTTTAAATTCTTCCATAATTCACTCTAATTCATGTTTTTCTAGCCATTTACACCATATGCCTAACATTAAATATCACAAATAACAATAGACCATCACTTAATTGCATGGGTATGGTTAGAGCTAGAGAGAGAGGAGTGAATCTTTTACCTCTTGGCCTCTTGTTTCCTTACTCTCCTCTTGATTCCATGGCAAAATTGAGGGAAATAGGGAGAGACGGTGCTGGACGTTTCAAAGAGAAAGAGGGAAGAAAAATGGGTCTTTCTAGAGTCTAGGGGGTTTATATAAATAAACATGAAGGGAAAAAACACAATTCAGCGCATCATTTTCTTAATTCTTTCAATCACCGCCCTAATCCTTATTTTATTGCAACAACACCTACACCCAACACACATATATGGTAACATAAAAATATCATAATTATTAGTAAACTTTAGGGTGTTACATTTTGACTCTGATTACTAACCTTATTATTTCAAAATATTACTATTTGATTACATTTATATGATTTCATTGCATGAGAAACAAAATAATAGAAAAATATATATGCCATATTAATTCAATGTTATATCCCTAATTTATCGTCATCATTAATCTCAAATGAACCAAAGAAATTAGTAAATGGTAATTCAAAAAAAAAAAAAATTGGACAAAACATTTCTCTGGGAATCTATTTGAATATCCCCAAGTAAAGATTGTAGAATTATCCTGAAACTCAAAAATAGACAAATGTATACATGCGCCTATATACAAAAGCTATAAGAGATGAGCATCAAGATAGTAGCTACCTTTAGTTTTTGGCTTGGATTGATGGGAATACGAACGATATATATAATAACTGTAAGATATGTCGGATTGTATAAGATAGTACAATTTGATTACATACATAGAATTATTTATAAAATAAAAAAATATAAATCATTACCAATTTGTAACTCATGATCACGCTCCAACAATCATTTAACTATGTATATACATATATATATCTTGCATATATGTGTATGTGTGCAGAAAGAGAATGAAATCCATTATTTTATGACTAATGAACAACTCATTCGTAAACGAACACATATATATATATGTATATATGTATATATGTATATATATATGTATATATGTATATATGTATATATATATGTATATATGTATATATATGTATATATATATGTATATATGTATATATGTATTTATCTATATATATATATGTATATATCTATATATGTATATATGTATATATGTATATATCTATATATATATATATATATATATATATATATATATGTATATATCTATATATATATATATGTGTGTGTGTGTGTGTGTGTGTGTGTGTGTGTATATATATATATATATATATAAAATTGATCGGGCGGTTAACAACTGTCTAATAATAATCTAAAGTTAAAAATTAAATATGAAGCCAACTACAGTTGTTAAGTATGCAATTAAGGAATTGCCACCGCATAAAGGAAATCTAAGAGTATAATTTAATTTAAGAGCTAGAAGTTATCAATAAGCTTATTTGATAGAGTTGAAAACATATGTAACAAGAATAATTAGATTAAGAGTAGTGAAACACATCCTAAAATTTATTGCAAAATCATTCATACAAAATAATTTCACGTGATATTAAAGCTATTATATCATACTACATCATTCATCACATCATCACATCATTCACTTGACAAACCTATTATATATATATATATATATATATATATATATATTATATATATATATAGATATATATGAGATATAATTTAAAAAATAATATATTCCTTAAATTAATATATCATTCCAAAAGAAATGCGTATGAAATGCATCAGCAATTCATCACTAGACAACCTATGAATCACAACTCATCCAACTCGTACGGGTGCCACTATATCCAGCTGCTGCATTCATACAGCATCCCACCCCGCTTCGTGGGCCGTTAGATCATAGTTATTTGAATTAATGGAATCTAACGGTTGTCTTGACTTGACAAAATATTTAAAAGTTTTACCTACAACCGGAATGTCCCGGTAAACCTGCATCCTTTATATGGATTTGCAACCTTACCCTTCACCATTCACGGTTTCTATTTTCATTGATATGGTGTAAACATTTTTTGGGACAGAGCTTATGGGTTACAAAGGTCATGTGGACTCTTGGAATTAGGGCAATGATGCAGTAGCGTTTGTTGATATGGTTTTGGGGGGTAACTTTTTTGGGAACAGAGCTTTATGGGTACAAAGGCTGTCGACATCCTGAATAGGCATGATGTAGTATGTATTCAATCGATCCTCTATGGTGGAATTGGGCATGATGCAGTAGCGTACCACAATCGATCTCTATGGTCGTGCTTGGAGATCCCCTATGTTTGTGTACGGACTCTTGATTTATGCGATTTGGTTGTTCGCAATAGCTGCTTGATATCGTAAGGTTGGTTTTGACGCAGCAGGTGTCTGGTATTTGTACCTAAGTGAGTGGGTTTGTATGGATCGCTCTGTATTTTGGGCAAGTAGTTAGGCACTCCCAAGAGGCAGTCCGTGGGTTATCAGGCAGTTGCATCGCCTATGTTCTGAATCACTATTTGTACAACGGCAAAAGGGCATCAAAACGTGTGGAACATTATGGTAAGAAAATGTTACTGTGTTGGTTAGGTGATTGTTTTAACAAGTTTGTTTGCAATTAAATATAAAACATAGCATGATGTCAGAATCATTGATTCATATTAAGAGGGCATGCATGCGAAATCTTGGTCTTGAAAACTTTTACATGTTAATGGTGGCTTTTAGTGCTGGTAGTTTCATTGCAGCTTAGTCAATGTATATGAATATTTGGTGATTCACGGTGTATTTAATCGAAAATGTTCCGTTAGTTATCTGTTAGGGGTGAAAAGTAGGTAATTTTTGTTTTAATGGGGAAGGATACAACATGTAATTGCATTTGTATAAAGCTCAAATATGGTTTTTATTGTTGGTAGTTTCGTTGGAGCTTAATCAATGTATATGAATGTTTGGTGATTCATGGTGTATTTTATCGATAATGTTTTGTCAGTTGTCTGTTAGGGGCGAAAAGTCGTTAATTTTTATTTTAATAGGGAAGGATACAACATCTAATTACATTTGTATAAACCTCAAATATGACCGCGGAGATGGATGAAAATGGTTAATAATATGCCCCAATTGTGGTTATATTTTTCGAGACACACATATACACACTTGTACACAAATGCAGATATTGTTGTTTATGTTTGTAGACAAGCTGACAACGATATCCATTTGAATGTATGCTTCTAAATGTCTTAAAAGTAGAAGCTTTGACTGTGATTTTCAGCTGTCTTCACTTGTTATGGAAATTTTTTATTATGGTTTTAATTGTTTATAGAGGACATTAGTTAACTATGAATAATGTATTTGTTGCAATTTTGATAAAGATGTTTTACCATTACACGGTTGTTGTGGATATGAAATTGCAGCACTATGTCTTCGACAATGGCAATTCTTTTCCGTGGCTTCTAGGTTGCTTATCTCTATTTGAAGCATTTGTTTGTGCTCGTGTATTTATACATAAACGGTGTTAGCATATTTTGCATTATCTATAATCTTGTGAGCAATGTAAATATGATACTTCGTCATAACTTGGTTAACAGAGTACAATGGTAAGTTGATATGAATGTTGTATACAAAGATATAATATCTCTTGCATACTTATAGATCTGAATAACGGATTCATAAGTTGCTATTTTTGACGCAGTTTGTATGCTTATGCTTGCACATTTGCTTGTATTATTGCAAGTAATTCCAAGATGTACAAGAGTTTGGTAGGGTTATGGTAACAGTTGAGTGGTTGATGTACATCATTAATATATTGTTTAAGAATTGAGAAGGTAATAAGTTATTTTCATGTAAATGCAGATGGGGAGATGTCGTCTTGCTTTGTCAAAACTTGTAACAGATAACAGTAGGCTGACAGCACAAAGGTCAACTAGGATTTCAGTAGCTACTCCTCATACACAATGTTGTGCAGTTAGGGTATTTACATTTCAGATCCTCCTTCTTAATTCATTGTGTAATAACGTAGCCTTACTGCAATCCAATGGTAATGTAAAATTAAACGATTGTTATTTAATGGCTTTTGGTTACTTGTTAGCAGATGTCGTGTAGTCCAGAATATGATAGGAGCAGGTTTTGCCCTGAAGCGAGCATGGATGATGTGGTAGCCCTTGACATGCGGAACAAGAACTGTAATGAAATCAAAGAAAGCATTGCTGAAGAGGAATCGAGTGATATAAGAAATATTAATACAGTTTGTAGTATGCAGCATTTTGTACGATATGCTTCCACTCTCAGCACTAATCAAACGGAGGCTGTTAGTCGCATTGGTTTAGGCACCATTGTTCATTCAAACTGGGGAAGATTGAGACGGTCGCTATGTCGAAAGCTTGTGCATGATTGGAATATTGTCACATGTATGTTGGCAGTCAATGGTGTTAACTTGCATATCACAGAAGAGAGCTTCACAGAAACGATGGGCATACCCCATAGAGGCTCCGCTATTTGCTTGAGAGGTCCTGAATCAGACATAGCAGAATTAAGGCGTAGGTTATAGTGTACGTCAAGTGGCATACGACTTGCTTCTCTCGCAGGGATAGTGGAAACGTCAACCACTGCTGACGATGACTTCCTAAGATCTTTTTTTCTTTTTGCTATCGGCACGTTACTATGTCCGATGTCAACAACGCATGTTAAGGCTTCTTATTTGCATGTTGTTAAAAAGGTCAAAACCATTGGTTCACTGAATTTGTCTCATTTCTGTTTTATTACCCTATGTGATAGCATATGGAAGTACAAAAGATTCACAACCTCAAACATATATGGGTGCTTGCTATTTCTCCAGGTATATGTGGATAGCTTTTCTGTTTCATTGTATAATTTGGATTTGTAAGCTTCATAATGTAATGTTGATAGTAAATTGTATTCTTTTTCTATTTTGGGTGAAGCTGTTCTATTTGCACCATGCATCAATGCATCTCGCTCTCGTGGACAGATCAATTCCACCGATCATGGCATGGGATGATCACATGATTCGAAGACGTCTACTTGGTTGCGTCAAGAATATCGTCGACAGACGATTATGGTATGACATTTACTTCCCATCTTTTGCTTAAGCAATCAATTTAGTGACTTTAAATTAATGGGTGACACTATGCTTCCGTCGATAGATTTATCATGTATACTTTGTACATGTACATCGTTTCCCCCACATTGCATTCCTTCACTGTGACTTTAAATCAGTTAATGTAACGGTTGCATTTGTATTATACGTCTGAATGTGTATGATGATAATTTTGGACTTGTAGTCTACATGATTGGTGTCTTGAAGAGACATATCAACAATCTGCCTCATGTTTGAATGTAATGATTGAACTCGACGTACAACTTCTTTTAGAGTTGGAAGATTGCAATTCATATACAGTTCGTTATAACTTGGTGTTACGTTTGCTATAGTAAGATAGCAATTTATGCAATTTGTGGTTTGCTTCAACTTTGGAACGCATACCCCTATTGTGCATTGAGATCGACATTGAGTTATTGGCTTCATTTGTTTTCTTGATTTTTTTTTTTTGTCTTCTATATGAATCCAATTTGGCTGGTGGTCACGACAAACTTATTGGATTCGTTTTGATAGATTTTTTCCACATACTTTAATGATATTGGTAGAGAAAGTTAGGGTTCTCACTTCATTTCTTCTTCAATCCTGCTGCATATGATTACATGGTGTGTATGCTATGACATGTTCTGTGGCATAGGCATAGCCATCAATAATCTTTCTGTTTCAATGTCATTTTGCAGGATGAGATGCGTTATGCTGTTAAAGGTCATTCCCATGCAAACACTAAACATATGCTGTGTGACCTAGAGGAGACAATCAAATCCATATATTCCACGGTTGCAACAACACTTGAGACTTCAAATGAGGCCCTGCTTAAAATACAAAATGCTGTTACTATTATAATTAGTGGGATGCAGTAAAGGCATGTTGTTAATTTATTATCTTACCTTATTACCTTACGAATCGGATGTAGTAATGTGAGATTCATGCACAAATGTCTATACATGTTGTGTTGTGTTTGTTGTATTGGAGATGTAGAAAAGCAGGGAAGTTTAAATTTTTTTATTTTTGTTATTTTTTCTTTTAATTGTAAATGGTGTCCCAGGCATGTGTACATGTAGTTTTAGCCAAGTTTCTTCGTCTAGTAATGGTGATTAACTTCCATCATCAATGGAATTTTAGTGAAGACCTACATTAATGAGCGCACTTAAACTTATTTTCTGTGACTTTGATTGGAATTACATAGTTGCTATTTTGTAAACACTTATTCCACTGATTTGCTTCTGATGTAAGGTATAATTAGCTGTTGTCGACTCGCTATGCAAAAGAGTGTATTAGTTGTGTTGTCATCAACAGACTTGAAGAGGTTAACTTTTGAAATGTAATGATTATTCCAATGGTAGAACCGGAGGGAGTTTTTGTTTTCTTTAAAAGCCATAAAACGTTAATAAGGGTCAATGCATGCACAATTGATTTTACCTAAGCTGGAGGCTATTCTTGCTGCAATCCTCACTCTGTCTATCCTTCGTGCAAGGCCACAAACCTATCATATGGAGTTACAATTAAAAGTAGTATCGGTGTGTTTGGGATTTCCATTGCACAGAAGCACTGCCTGGATGTAAAAGACTTCATGCAATTCCGAAAACATAAATGGTAGATGACTGAAGCTTATATTTTAAGGTGAATCGAAATTGGGTTTTTACAGTTATGACCTAGTGAATAGAAGTCGTTACTAAGTAAATGAAAGTTGTTACGCAAGTGGTAAATAAGCCTATCTACACTCCACAAGTTCTATAAATATTTCGACCTTCTTTCTGGTCACTTTTTAATCAACAACATTTATAATACCCACTTCTGCAAAACTTTGCATTCTAAACCTCCATCAAAATGAGAATATATCATTCCCCAACATTTGTCAGTGCTTAGAAGTAATTTGTGGTAGCTGCCTGTTAGCAGTTGATTTGTACAAAAACTGAGAGAAGGGCAAAAGTAATTGAACAACCACTGCGAATTCTTCGCAATGACATCTAATATAACGAACCAGACAGGCCATTATGAAAGTCTGTGTCTTCTATACCAACTAAAGAAAATGTGCACGGCCCTATATTAGTCCAAAAACCTATTGGTAATAGTTGTCTTGCTCCTCTATCTGTGACACAGGAAGCACATAGTTAGCAGTGATCCTGGCGATGCAATTTTGGCAGAGACGATGAACACAAAAACATTCTAAAATTATGGGTACTAACTCATAACATTTACAGCTTTCAGCAAGACATCTTAGAATGGATGTAATTCATTTGTTTCAGCTTATTATAATTACATGCTAACGCACTAATAATTGTTCTCTCTATACTATATTTCACCAACATTTCTAATGCTTGTATATATACCCTGCGAAAGACCACTACTACTCCGGCCAAAGTCAATGTCATAAGTTGTACAAATCATTTCCCATTCCTAACTATTTCAATTTACTTTAAACTAGGACTGCAACGACATGTTTCGACGACACTCCTTCCCTTAACATAATTTTTAGGTTTTAAAATACTATAACTCATGCAGAAACCATACTCCTTTCCCTTTAGTTTAAACAATGACATGCTTTGTATATAAAATAACTCACATATTATGCAAAGTGCACCATCTGATGATGTCCTAGTTTTGTAATTCTTCAATGGCCTACAGAAATTCTCAAATCTGCATACTGCCCTTACCCACATTCCAGGGTGTGTTATAGTCCGTAGCTTGGCCAACCCAATGACCATCCCTTTTATAACCATGATCAGCCATCACATAAAAATCTTTAACTTCGCCCATATTGGGCTACAATCCTGTGAAGTCAACAAAATAACTTCGATCTCCTTTGTCATGCATCCAGATCTGGTGAACAATATTTTCATACCCTATGTCATCTTCCCCATCATGTTGTTCATATTGTTCTACTTTGCCCCCTTTCGTCCTTCTGTCCGAAATAACTCTTGTTTTACATGTAGTCTTTGTATGGCTGACAGGCCCACATCTCCCACATCGTCGAGGCCTTTTTTTCTTGAAAACTTGACCTGGTTCCCACGTGCCAGTATTTTTTATAACAAGCGGTCCTCGACCTTCTCCGTAACCCTTCTTTCTCTTTCCCTGGATACTTCCGCTTTCCCTTCCACATCCATCAGCTGTTTTGCCCTCATGGTTATATTATGTATACATGCCACTGCTTCTTTGTAACCTTCATCGATCCGTGCTGTAAATTCCCACATTTTTTTACTACTAACTGCCAATGCTCCTACCATCGCCATTTTTGTTTCCATCCATGACTTATTATTGTTTCTACCTAGCCAAATCCAATTTAACTTTACCGTCTTCGTCCACCTTGCCAAAATCATGCACGGTGGAATCGCTTCCATGTGTTTTGCCTTCATTACACAAAATATATGTCTACATGGGATGCCTGTGCTCTCCATTAATTTGCAGGAGCATTCCATTAGGTTGTTGATATGGTGTTACACAACAGTCCACCTCTTACTACGGTCTTGAAATTTGATGATCTTATACATCATCCCGCTAACATATGCAGCTCTATCATTCAAAATTATATTACCTTCCCACTTATCTCTACCTGTACTAGGGAGAAAGTATTTCTCGTGTACACTTTTCTAGGTTGCTCCTCAAATTTTGTAGATGAGTCACCAAGATTGGGTCACAATATTGACTGTTGAAATCATCTTCTGCCTCTGTATTTCACATCCTATCCACCACCCTCTCCAATTGCTTATACACCTCTAAGAATGATAACTTGACCTTGAGGTATCGGTTGATGAAAGCATTTGTGCTCTCACACCTTTGCGTACTACGTTGACCAGCAAAAAAATGTCCCTTCATAAATGCCTCAGCCCATAACTTCCTCTACTGGTTTAATTTATTTGTCCATATTTTGCCTTCCAGACCTCGCTTCTCTATCAATCTTTTCCATTTTAGTTCAAATTCATCAACTGTAATGTTTGCAACCATAAGTTTAGCCAGCTTGCCCTTGAATATGACATCATCGATGTTTTTCTGTGCATTCCTCCCCAAATGCCAACAACAAAGTCGGTGCATTGCCTTAGGCATTACAAATTCAATTGCCCTCTTCATTGACTTGTCCCTATCAGTAATTACCCCTTTTGGTTGTTTGTTACTCATTGCCTTCAAGAATTGGGTTAGCAGCCATGTGTATGATTCTGTTGTCTCGTCTGAGAGCATGCCAACACCGAAAATAGTCGTCTTCCTATGGTGGTTTACTCCAATGAGCAGTACTAGGGGACGGTTGTATTTATTTGTTTTTACGTAGCATCAAACCCTATCATATCACCGAACACTCGATAATCCCTCTGAGCTCCACTGTCACTCCAGAACAAGTCTTTCATTACATTTTCTGCATCAACTCTATACTCAAAGAATAAACCTGGAACAACATCCTTTTTGACGTGGACATAATTAAGCAAGCTTTGAGCCTCGCCATCTCCAGCAGCTACCTGCCTTTCTTTATCCATCTTATTCTGTAGATATTTTCTTGTGAACCCGACATTCTCATACCAATTAGCCATTGCCACCATGTAATCCATTGCTTTTGAAGTGTTAACCCCAACGTTCCTTAACCCATTCGCTAATGCATAATCCCCTTTATCAACCTTGCGATGAGATCTTAGAAAATGCACATCATACAAAGAAGCCATAATGTGAGAATGACTATCATTAAACTTTTTCACCTCCCAAACCCCTGTGACCTTCTTAAAATTCACTTTGAATGTCGCCTTGCAGCCTACCCTAGTCAAGCCTCTAGGTCATCACTCTCGTTTGCCCTGTTCTAACCACTTATCACTCCTGTACCCTTTATTAGCACATACCTATTGCCTAATAGTGTAGTTGCCTTCCTTGTCTTTGCGCATGACATCCTTCCTAACACTAAATCCCCTCTTCAATGCATGCTTCGTATAAAACATCTCTTCCTCCTCTAACGTCTTAAACTGTGTCGGACGGACTTCCCTCTCACCATTCGATTGTTCAAGTCCATCGCTTGTAGCGTCGAAGCTGCCTTGCACTTGTTTATCACAAAACAAAGCATCCTTGTCCTTTAACTCGGAATGACCCTTCGCCTGTTTCCCCAACCCTCCAACTATCATCGAACCAATAGTTGTTAACTTGCGCTCCCATGTCTGTCTCCCCTTTATTCATACAGGAACCGTAGATTGGCCCCAGGCACTCGTCTACCCTCATCAACTCTGACTTAATTGAGGCGGTCCCAGGTTTGGTTTCCATTGTTGTGCTCGTGTGTTTCCTTCCTACCTCTAATTACTACCATCAAGCCATTTCATTGCAGGCAATTTTGTAGAGGGCAAATATTTTTTCAGATTCCTGTATGCTTGTTCTCTCTACCTGCATAATGGTTAATGAAATTGATGCACACGCTTGAATAACTTACTATCCCTCCAATTAAGCTTCTGCACGGGCTTCACTTACTGAGTGCACACGAAATATCTATTATCCTCCTCTGATGACTTCTTCATATCAATTGGTGGATTGAGTCCCACTATAGTCCAGCTGCTGCATTTGCCATGTCTCCACAACAGATGGTAGTGGACATATGGTCTTCAATTTGGAGCGCAATTTTTTCCCAAAAATAGGCAGTCGGTTTCGTTGTTAGCCTTTCCCGCTAACACGAAAGTTTCAATTTCCCCTCCATTTTTGCCCGCCACCCATTCAATGACTGTTCCTATTTCCTACTTTAAGTTCTTTTTTTGATCTGCCCTAACATTTTGTTGGATTCCACCATTTCTTTTTTTGTAACAGTTACTCTCCGCCAATGACACAATCCATATCCCCTATTTATTGCTATATTCGAAATTTGGTTATATATCCCAAAATACTACCTCATTATTTACATCTATATACTTAATGTTCGTGTAATATACGGTCTTACTCTACAACCATACCTACATTTTAGTAATGTCCAATTACTTGGTTATATATAATCATTTAACAGACCATATAAACTCTTGCAATTTAAATTGTCAAATTAAAATACAAAAATGGTTATATAATCATTTAACAGACCGTATAAAATGACGATATTACTTCACATGTGGTACATAGTTCAACTCCTGCAATTTAAATTGTCAAGTTAAAATACTAAAATGGTTATATAATCATTTAACAGACCATATAAACTGACGATATTACTTCACATGTAGTACATAGTTCAACTCCTGCAATTTAAAATGTCAAGTTAAAATGCAAAATTGTCCATATAATCATTTTATAGTACCACTCATATAATTAATACAAAATACTATGTAATTACAACTTCGCCATTACATGTGAAGTAATTCAAAATTTTATTCAAACCAATAGCATTTGCCCTTTAAAAAGTGGAGCATGTATGCTACAATAAATCAACTATTTAAAGAACAAGCCAACTACCGTTTTGTAGCCAACTGCTTCACTTTTGTCATTCACATACTTTGCTGACACAAACTAGCATAACATTGGATAGAAAAATATATTAAAAAAAGGCGAAGAACAAAGAAACCTAGATGGGATCTTATATGAAGTTTGAGGATATAAAAATTGTTTCTAGGTTGGGTTAGGTAGGGGTTTGTTTAAGAGTAAATTTTGAGAATATTAATGAGAACAATTAATAAATAATAAAATTGTAAATTGAAATTTCTGTCTAAGTTGGAGACGCTAATTGAGGTGTCTACCATGTCAAATTTATTTATTTATTTATTTCAACCCATTGAATAACATTTCATGTTAACATGTATTTTACTTAATTACCTCAGTCTGTTAAATCAAAAAGAAACGAAAATCGTTAGATAGAGTTGAGTCCTACAAAATTATTAATTCAATGTATTGCATTGATATAAACCCATAAAAGGCTTTCTACCTCATATTAGGGCAAAGTTGAGGGAAGGTTAATGATATTATCTCAATACCCCAGTTAATGTTAACATTTAATTTACTTACTAAACGGCGTCTGTTAAATCAAAAGGAAACGAAAATTGTTACTTGGAGTTCAGTGATACAAAATTGTTATGGTTCGATATCGCGTTGATATAAACCCATAAGAGGCTTACCGCGTGATATTAGCGCCAAGTTTAGGAGAGATTAATGATATTATTCATCACATTTATCTATAGCTATGCAAAGCTGTGATATAAATCAATGAAAATGTTTTGGGTGCATTAAATTTGGGCCTTGTTTCATCTTCAGGATGGTGGTGGTATAGTTGTCGAAGTGGTGGGTTAATTTCACATACGGAGTTCCACTTACCTTAAACAAAATATTTCACAGTTTTTTCCTTTCGTACGACTAAGTCAATTTTCAATTTCAATTTCCATTTTTTTCACTGGTACCCCTTTCGTTACCCATTGACAAAGTCCATTACATTACTGGCTCGTTAGATTATCGAAGTTGTAATGTTATCAGCACATTACTTTAACCATGGGACATATTATGCGGGCAGTGTCTCTTTTCATGCACTGAAATTGGTCACGTGATAGTTTTATTGTGATATTGCGAACGTGTAAATTTGATTGGTTCCTTTGCTGAACATTGAAACAGACAAGTATGCCATCCACCTGTGAATCATATCACGAATTAATACATGATATTTGCTATTCATAACTCTACTTTCAGCACGCCATTAATATTGCATGATATCCACACTGTTGAATATATATACTTTTCTTTACTAGCATTACTGGACACGTCTTCACATGTAAATAATCATTAAAACATCTCGTCTTACACATCAGCCATTACAGATATTCATCCGTCTTGCATTTCATTTGCCTCCATCTCTGCATCATAACTTTCTATTCTTCCCATCATCTATTTTAATATTGGATGACTTACGTCACAAATTCCTTCAAGGGCAACACCATTTATACAATGTTATACTACCACTTTTACGTTTTTTATGCACCGGTATTAGTATCTACACTCAGTAAAAAGTTGGATAGTTTACACAATACTGTATCAATACATGCAAGCAAGAGAAGGATATTTCTTCGAGCGTTAAAGTTATAGTACCATCAGCTCCATCACCGTATTCATGCGCCTCCAAGATATGGGTGTGCTAACCAAATTTACACTACCGACATTTAAAGCTCCATCTACTCACCAATTATTTGTCACATCTACTCTTAAAGGATTAGAAGCAATTCATTTAACATAGCTTTGCTGCAATGTCCCATGTATTAAAGTCAATTACAATATTTTTTCGTCTGCGCCTCGCTTATGAAATAGTTTTCGGTTCTTCGTATTTCCTTTAGTAAATTTGCACAAATTATAATATGACAGATTTATGATTCACCATAATTATGAACCTCACTTTTGCATCGTAGAGCTTCACAATAATTTAATATAGCATCCAGCACGTTTATAGCAATAATGGCTTAGCTCCCACTTTCTTGCCAAAAAATGGCAACAAATGCGTGAATTTCAATTAACTCCACTTTCATGCACCATAATATCTAAACCACACTTCCCATTCATAACAAACCAAATGCAATTCAGTTTCACTATCTTATTCGGCCACCAACCTCAAAATAACGAAAACAAAAAAATGAACACAACGTCGACCTATCAATTATAACTTTTATAAAAAAAACACACGTAAAACCAAATATTTCACCACATACCACTTACGTACATAATAAACATTTTTTAACAATACTACACAAATACCATACCGCTTTAAATGTCATGTGCACCGTATATGTCCATCCTAAAAAGATCAAAATTTAAGATTAGGTTGACCATTAAATCAGACTGACTTACATATTTTTATCTGTTTCTGATTTAAATCAGTCTTATATCGCTCATCCTTCTCAAATTTTATACTATATTTGCATATATTTTTATCTATTTCTAATTTCTCCATATATGTAACTCTCATCTACCCTGCAGCTCTTTACCTGATTACGATCAAAAACAGATAAAAGCATGTCATTTGTTAGAGTTTAGCCAAAGACCTCATATAAGTTAACTCGAAACAATACATAGACTTGTCATTATTTTTGGGCGATATGGAATAAACTCATGTGAAACGAAATATTTGAATATGAAGCAATTGGTCCTACCACTTAACTACTGACTAACCTTTTGTACACAACAGGATGACATGTTCGTGTCAGCCACATAAGATAACGTTATGCAATAGACGAGTAATTTTATCTTCCTACTATTTCAGTATATTTGAGGGGACCGCCTGTAACCATCGACGGACACGGCTATAAGTTGCCTAGTGGACCGGCGCCTTGCATCACAGGCTTTTGTTACCCTTAATCAAGCATCCGCATTCACATGCTTTATACGCCCCATAAGTTTATCGTATCAAGAACTCTTGCGTTCAAGCGTTTAATCTTCCCCCTGACTTCGCTTCGAAAATCATATTTTTTGTGCCATCATATAGGCTCAATTGGCAGCTATGTAATATCTGTCCAAGCGGCAGCCTTATATTTCAGAAGGAGGAAGTCTCCTCGTAACTCGACCACGAGTACAGCCATGAGGTTAATGATGTAATTGTACATTGGAAACAACTTTTTTTATTTTCGCATTGTGATGGGTCAGGCCACCAAATACATACATAATCTACAGTAAGTCTTTGTGCCGTCTACGTGGCTTAACAATATTACACCACATACACCCTGATATAAGAAATGACAACACGTTCTATACCCAAACACACCAAAGACATTATTTTCTTGTCTGTAAAAGGACGATCCTCCTGGAATAAAATCTCAAACAAATCTCCTAGGGAAGGTCTCCAACCACATTCGGATAGACAACGTGGTTCTAATTATACTGTTTGCCGATCCACACATACACTTGCGCGCAAGCTCAAATATGTGGCCCCTCACTCTAAGATATTGACAATTTGTTTATTTATTTTGCATATCAAAGCTGCCTGTTTTATCACGTTGTGGGGAAAATATTAGGATTACCCCCTACTGTGTGCCAAAGATGTTACGCCCCATTTAACCCACGTGTCATCTACCACAATTAAAAGGTCTACATTATCACATTGAAATGCACATTGAATCTATTGTTCAACTATTGTGCTCATGTTCCCCATGTCACAGATCCAACTTTTACTTCATATACTAACACAGTGCTACTGGATCATGGTCCTTTTACTTACGTTATAATTTTAAAATTATGTTATTATAGATGCTTAACATTTATGACTCTTTTACCTTCACTTAGGCCCAGATTTTTTCCTATAATAATAATATGATAATCAACAGTAACTTCAAGAAGTTTTAATATTAATTAAAATCTGATTCGTATTCCACTTGACTTGTTTAATCCCAATTCCATGATATCCCACACGGTAGATATCATGGTATATTTCTGCATATACCGTAAGCTGCGAACATCATTCCTTGTATCAGTGGCTTCACAGTACTTGGCCGGGCAAGCCTATCTAACATCTGGCGTACATACTATTCACATTTCACTAGTGTAGTTTCATACATAGCAATAATTATACATTCACACATATACAGTTAATATACACATATTGACTTTGTTCACACGTCCTTAGCCCATGCAATTGGACCTCTATAATTGAACCAAATTCATTGCTGAGACGACGATGCCCTCATTTTTCTAATTTCTTCTAATGTAGATGCATATATCTTCATAACACTTTTCACGTGTGTCGCACATTATGCCTGCAACTCCCCTTCCATCTGTAACAGTCTATGATCAACATCATTGTCTTCGCGAACCTCCTTCACTTGGTCGCCTATCGTAATAGGTTTATTTGTGGTACTCCCTGTTCCTCCCTCAACACCATTCCCCCCAGCGGTCAACCTACTCCTACTTCCCAAATTATATTCGAATGCATGTTGCCATGTTCCACTGTCAAAAATGTTTATCCCTACTAAAAAAAAATTTGAACCATCTCTTTACAGTATATAGGAAATAGACATATACCAAATTTGTTACGTCCGTCATATACAATTAGTAACACTTTGAGGTAGTGCTTAGGTGCAACAATGTAATGCTGTTACTGTCCATCGGGTGGAGGATTTCACCGCTGTTGATACATATCGACGGACTGCTTCTCGATGCATCAATGCATGCAACATTCGATGAACTAGATGAAATATAATCCTCTAGTGCTTTCTTTACCTCGGCCCTGGTACTGAAAGCTTTGTGGATTGCACCTGAATGCCTGTCTACATGCTTCCTTGCTTCCTCCCAGGTGTCGTAAATGCCTTGTTCTCTTCCCCTAAAAACAACGTAACATTTCCCCTTACCCTGCATATCACATGACCATCTGAAAATCTCGACATTTTTTAAATACTAAGGACCCAGTTGTGGAACATGTTTTTTAGTGAAATAATGTTGCGGTACTTACCATTAACTCCCATCACTAAGCCCAGCTTCACCTCCAACATAATGGATTTGCTTGCACGATAATTACACAGCTTTACTCTTGCTATGGAGACAAATTTCGTTACTTTCACACCAACGCAGGTGTTTATGGCTGTGTCATGGTCAGAGATCGTGCACTGTATGAATAAATATAAGGATTTATATCCTCTCCTGTTGTACACTCTAATGACTCCGTCTTCACGAAAGGCCACGTCACGTGAAACTGTATGTTCGTATGAAGCCAAATCCAACTCTGTCGATCAGGAAATCTATTTGTTTAAGCGTTTAACTTCGTCTGCCAGGCTGGCCACGTGCTTCCTGACCTTGCTTCTAGTCCACGTCTACATCGGCAGTGTATTATCTCTGTTGCCCTTCATATCGATGGTTGCGTGAACGACAAGAACTATGATGTCACCCATTGTATTTATTACACCCATGCTACCTATACTGACCTTCACGGGAATACGAAGCTAATCCCCTAATAACAATAAATCTCGACTGTGGTATCATAACTTGGTGCTGTCTTTATCCACACTGTCCTTGGCATCACTAGATGAGGGATTGGGAAATTTGTCCCAACATATGGTAATGCCCTTTCCCCTAACTCCCAACTGCACCACAGGGTGCCCCAACGTACATGGCTTTTCCGAAGGTGTAACATCATGATACTTAATTTCGGAGATCATGGGTGAGAAGGGCGTTGGCTAAACCCACGTGCACCAACCACACTATTTTCGCTAAAAAAACTCAAGCTATTTGTGGTCTCTCTACCTTAACACTTTACATTCAATGTGATGTTGCATTCCCTCTCAAAGGTATAGAGCAGCTGACACATTCATACATTTAGAAGCATTGTAGCGTTTTTCCTTGACACTCTTACAACCCATGCTACCCTAAATACGTGCATGGGTGTACTTTGACGTAAGCAGTTACAGTGTCACTGGTGAGTATCGCAACTACAATTGAGTCCTACTTACATCCTGTAGTAGACGCACTATATGTGTTTCATGTTGGACTCGGATGGAAGGGTGTGCATACAATGTTGCACATAAGGCGTTCAGGTTAACAATACTTTAATTCATTCAAGCTAACGTCTCCCCCATATAAGGACATACCTATTTTGCTGATATTTCCTCTATTGTCTACACACATTAATTATGATTATAACCAAATATATGTCCTCCATTTTGACAATGTCAACACCAATTATTCATTTGTGGGACCGTCTACTAATTGTTTAATGAATTTATTATACTCAAACCTAGTGGTTGCGTTAATGAACATTGTCCCCAATTCTATAAAATCACGATACGTTATTGATGTCTGTTTCGTAGCAATTCTAACCCAATGTTAAAGTTAAATATTTACGTCACAATGTTTTCTAGCAAAAACCTTCCCTCAAGTGGCCGCTATAGCTTCGGAAGGAAGCTCGGCTCAGCACTTCCCACTGACCTTCCTTGTAGTCCATATAAGGCATCTGCGTTCTAACATGCTGGGGTCGCATCCCCATATGACCTCACTCGTTGACGTTATTACACCAGATGAAAATGTTATACAGTGGACGAAAAAAGCATTTCCATAACGATCATTTCATTTATATAACTTTCACCATTACAACTACTTTAAAAGCTTTAAATATATACATTTGTAATTATATCATTAGTGAATTCGATAAATCTTCAAATAAATAAAAACATTTTATAAATATACATCATGAAATGGTGGAGAATGAAATTTACTAAAGACATGATATCAGACTAACGTATATATTTTTATCCGTATCTGTTTTATAAATATCTAATATCATTAATCCTTCTTAAAATTTCAAACATATATTTTTGTATTTTTACCCGTATATGTTCTGCAGTGATGGTTACCTTAGTCGGCTGCATCACAAATTGACCTGTACAAGAGCAAGATGATGCATTAATAACTTTTAAGCTAAATAAAGTATAACGACGAACTTCAATATTACATAAGCCGAAGGTGCTCCTGTTCGCTAAATTTCCATAACGGTAGATATTCGACAAAACTCGTGAGTTAGAAAGAATGTTGCCTCCGGAAAAACACAACTACTCCCAACAAACCGAAGCTAAAACATATTACTAAACATCACGAAGACACACCTTTGTTTGTAATAGAGACAAATGAAATGGTATGAAATGAATAACTACCTTCTACTCCGCTAAGATACACATCAGTTGCATCCGTGGGAAGCATATTCACATCCCAAATACGGCCTTCTCGTTGGAAAGGTTTATTTCGTTTACAACCACTCCAATCACCTACCTTAAATAAATTTTCGTGGTTTCATAGCTTCCCACCGACGACATACATATTTATATTACATTATGGGGCCACGACTGAATGGAAAACATGATTAACTTAGTTGGAAGTAGTTGAGGAGGCTTAACACAATCATTCATTGCAAGGGCAATCAGTCTGGATATTGAACAATGACTACATCTATGACAAACCTGCCTTCAGTGCCTCGGGATAGCATAGAATAAAAGCGTTCATAAGGAGTAGGACCCTACTTGAGGATGTAATTTGGTCAATCATTACATTAGTAAAGGCCATGTAGGCTACATCCCATTTACACATCACGCCCAATTAATGAAGGATGATGCGCTGGCAGTAGGAGGATATCTGACTAAAATCTGACACACCATTGCAACGAGTGGACCACAAAAACATATGGTTGTGTTGGGATAATATTACTACTGGCGCATCTTCAATATATCTTCATGATATTCACGATGGTATTGGATGTGCACTACTACTTACAATATCGGACTGTTACTACGATAATAGCTTCATGTAGTATCTACGACAAACATAGCATGAATTGGGCAAGATATATAAACCGAGTTTGGGGATACTTTAAGTGGGACTAACATGGTACAAAAGTGAATATTGAATCCCCACGTCTAAGGGCTCCACGGGTATGAAGCCATTTCTGTTAACCCAAACCAACATACTAAAAGCTTCATACATGGTGTCGCCGGTCCAACCAATGAGGTCCCTGGTAGTCTTATCCAACCCCAACTTTGTAACTGCCGCACCCTATGTTTATTTTGACATATCTGTACCAGGTTATCCATACATAAATGAAGGTACTAAAGACGTTAAACAAAACCTTGAGTTTACAAACACGTTATGGCTGTGTAATGGGTCCGGAACTGCCTCACCTTGATCAAACCAATAGGTTTATTTACAAAAAAATAACTGCTTATCATACATAACAATTATACTTCAATATATCAATAATATATTTATTTATTTTATTTTAGACATGCATTTTTGGTGTTAGACGACAAACTTGCTACCATATGCATGAAAGTATATTGTACGAATGAGGCAGCTGGGGAGAATCAACCAAATGTCAACAGATAAAGAAAATTATATGAACAGTGAGTGAGAGTGAAAGGAAAGAAGAGCACTATGGAATTGAGTTTATAGAAGTAAATGAATTTCATAACAAATATGGAAATGGACTTCAATACTGTTGTTTCAGTCATCATTGATAGGGGCACAATGCACGTGGGGGCCTCGCAGTTTGTTGGCCGCACGAAAACATTGTAAATAATGCTTATTCGCAAATGAATGTCGTAGCCAACCCCAATTTATATCATTCAATATTAAATTAGCCTACCATGCATGCATATTTAACGTTTATGAATCTGAATATTTTTGAGAATATCACTAGCTCTGTCTTTAAATTTGTGACAGCTTGTTGCTTGTCTCAAATCAGCTTCTTTGACATAATCATTCTTGTTTGTAGGCTTCTTCTCTATCATCGTTTTAAGGATTTTGAAATTATCATATTTTTCCATTGGATAAGGAATCTCTCCTAAGTTAAATTTTATCATATATTTTGAGAAGACGATGATACATCGTTTTGTATGTTTATAAATGGTAATTTTTGACACAAAACGCGAACACGACTTCACACCAAATGGGTATAATCGGGGTTAATTTTTGTGATATATAATTAATTTATCCATACATTAATCTTGACTACTTACTTATACAACTGATTTAGTAATAAGGAAAAAACTATCCAAGACCAACATGTTATTATTTCTAATGTATATAATATTTAAAGCGTAATGATATTATGATGTAATTGTTATTATTTTGTAAATATTACCACGTTTTTAATCCGTGACGACTTTTCTAGTATCATTTAAAAATTGGATAACAACAATGATCATGGATTTGCGAAGATGCCAGCTAAAGTGGATAGATTCATTATTGAACTTAATTAAGGCACAGGTCGAATGTCGTCTACCTATTGTTAGTACGTTACAGGAAAAAATTTGGCTATATATCTAAGCATCCATTAGTAGCCATGGAACGATATAAGCTGAAAGTTGAGAAGGCTCGCGTTTATTAATTTGGCGTGATGATAATAGAATATTAGACCGAAAAGTGGAGATGCCAAAGTAAGCCCACCAAATGACAGAGAATTTTTTGGAGTAACACAATCAATACACTATTCAATCACAAGCGGTGATAAATACAAAAAATATAAAAGGTAACGGGGGTAGGTTCATTCGGCCTAAATCCATTATGTTGTTGGAAAAGGATAAGTTGGTTCACATTTCCCTGGGTTATGTGTACATTGCCTTAATTTGTCCTAACAGGCTTTTAAAATCTGGGTGGTGCCATCCAATCCGACTGTTGAAAAGCTCAAGGCACCACATTAAATGAAGTTGTGACTATGCGTGCAGGCGGGAAGATGTTGGGGCGCCTATAGTTGTTGAGGATCTGCATTGGGGATTGTAGACAAAACCCTTGGAACTAACATGAGATAGAAAACTTGTTCACACCTATACAAATCAGTGTTTTACAGCCGATGAACCATCTCCGTGCTCTGTCACGAATTAGGAGAAGAAGACGAAATCCGAAGGCTGGCAGGTGAGTTCAAATTTGTAATCTGGTACAAAGTATTGGCAAATTTCTATTTTTTTCATATTTATCAAGCAGGCATGAATATTGGCGTAAAATTAGGGTTCGAACTGTTGGGGTCGACTTCAAATTGTAAAATACGGCCATGCTTTATTCTGATTACCGGGTGGCATGGAAGATGTATTAAAATTACAACATTAGTCAAATTACAGATTGCATGGTCCGTAAAGTAGATCCTTGTCATCGTTTAATGAGTAAGGAGTAATGGGCATAGGATATTTAGTACATTTAAACATCGTCCATGAATTAGCATATTTGTACGCATATGGTTAACGTCAAATGGGCTTCTAAAGACTAATGGGATGCTGAATGCTTACTAGTCATAGGTCAGATGGCGAGACGAAGGCGAACCATGGTATTCACGAGGGTGACCTGATGGCGCAGTTTGAAGGACATAAAGAGAAAGTTGGCCATAAGGAAATACGAGGCTCCAAGTTGATAAATTTTCGGTATGTCCAGTCTACGGTGTTTTGTGAACATGGAATATGTTTTTTATGTTAAACGTAACTCCTGATACCACTATTCTTCGTTTATACCATACACTCTGTTATTCTAGTGGAAACATGATCTAATTTAGATAAACAGTTATGAAAAAGAAATTAATGTGGACATCCCAATGGCAGTAGGGAGCAGTTGGCGGTAATGCAAGAGAACAATAGTTTTGACAAATGAGATCGCCAAGTGGGAATTTATAATAGTGTGACGTTGATATATGCACTTTAATTGCAGTAAATTTGTAAAACGTAAGCCTACTTCATATTGGATAAATGTGGAATTCAGGTACTGCAAACAATGAGGGATAAGTAGGCGTCCCTTACAACCAGCGAGAAGGCAAGTTATGCATCATATTACCAGCCAATAGTTGATTTAGACAAAGGAGGTTGCATTCCCAACAGCCAACAAAGTGGAAGGGCGGTTCATTCATTGCAAACAAGGTGTAGTCTCCATCGTTTCAACCGATGCGCGGCAAAATTTTCCACAGTAAAAAAAGAAGTAGTGAAAATGATTAGATTTGGGCACCTGTTGCATATGAGACCATGTAGGTTGAATCTATGACTTTGTAAAATGTTGTTAGATGATTTTGATCCGAAGACGTGCCTGTTACAAGTGGATGGTGGATACATACTATTAAGTCCTAGCTTATTTTTAGAAATGATGGGAATTAGAGATGGAGGGGTTCAAGTTCCGTTGGGAGGTAACAATCAAGCAATCGAGAAACTTGTACACAAATTCTGCAAAGGGGGGAGGGGAATTCCCATCTGTGAAATAGAGCAAATGTTGGCCAGTGCGAAGGAACTGAGAGAGGACATCAAGGTGGCCTTCACATTGTATGCAATGGCCACCGACTTATGCCCGACATCAGGCCTGGTAGTGGAGCCTATTTATTTCCATGCGGTTAATGATATACGGAGGATAAAAGAGTGCAACTGGGCAACTTTTTGCTTTGGAAAGTTTGTAGATGGAGTAACAAAGTTCAAGAGCGGTAAATGTGGATATTGGGCTAGGTGTGTACTATTCTTGGAGGTATGTTCAACATTTCAAGTTTTATTTTGGAGTATTTCACAGCTTAGCTTTCCGTTATTATACTTGACGCACTAACGAAAAATATACATTTTGCAGCCAGTCTTCTTAGCAAAGGTAGGAAGGAAAATGCGAAAGTGTGGGATGAGGATGGAACCTGTCATATCGTGGACAGGGAAGGACCCTACCAGAGCAAAATTGAGACACATGCGACGCAGATCAAATGAGGTACATGTTACAATCGAGAGTTAACTATTTCAGAATAGCCCAAATGGAATATAAGCCAAAAGATAATAAGTGGGGAAAAATTGAATGATAGTTCACGTGTACAACCATTGAGATCCACATGTTGCATGTTACGAGATATGAGATGCAAGACGATGGCAGAGTACATTGAAGTACAGTTGTAACTAACATTTTTGTATTGGAATATGTAGTATTACTAAGCAGTTATTGCTGTTAACTACAGGGACAGTGGGTTGCCAAAGGTTCTACAAATGAGGGGGAGGAAGGTGACAGAATCATTGCACAAATTAATGTTGTGCACTTGGAAGTTGAAAATCGCATCAGGAAAATGGAGTTCATGATGCAAGCAACCGCGGACCGAGATAGGAGATGGGAGGAAATTATTAAATCAACTTATGATGCTATGAATGAGTTGCGTAATCTGTTGTCAACAGAAGTCATTCATAGCATCAACTTATGAGCGTAGTTGGGACTTAAATGAGCCAGGTTATGGTAGTGCAGAGGTATCAAGAGGCAAATAGCAACAAGTTGACGGGCAGGACATGTATGAGAAAGGTGCGATGGATGTGGAATACACAATGGAGCAGGATGAAAATTTCGAAGACAATGGGACAAAGAATGGTGAAAATACCATTAATCAAGAACCGCAACAGGCAAAAATTGACAAATGTAACAAACCAGAGCGGGCTGAAAAGCCCAACTGCAACCGGATACCTAAATCTGTAAGCATGTTTGAAAATTCATAGTATGCAATAATTATTAACAAATACTTAGTAGATGTTGCCCATCCGGTGATGGCACAAATATAGAGTGAAACATACTTGGTAACACGTATATTATGTTGCGTATTTTATTTCAGGGCCAAAGCAAGGGGAAGACAGTAACCTGTGTGGATATATCATCTACAGAAAGAAGCACTACGCCAAAAAAGGCACAAAAAAAGCTGACAAACAAGCTTTTCTTTCATAGATCAAGCCCGCAGGTGAAGACTACTAGTAGAGGCAAGCGGGGGTTTTGGGCAGGACCGTACATCATTTCTAAAAGAGTCACAGAGGAGCAGCTTATGTTAATTAAGTATGTGATGAACACAGCAAGTGGATGATAGACATTGTTTTAAATGCAACATTGAGGAAGTAAAGAAATAGATTGTTATTGTTGTAGGGAGAGTCTGGTGACATACAAGTTAAACCATGCCACACGATTCAACTTGCAGACATTGTGGCCAGAGACATGGTTGGACAACATGGTAGGCATAAAGTAAACCTACACATGTTTTGCAGTCCATGTAGCCATAAAGAGTAATTGATATTCATTACTAACCATTGCACAAAATTTAGGTAGTGCCAAGGGTGTCAAGGTTAAAGTTAAAGGGTTTAGAAATATTATATTAATTTATAAATTTTGTATATGACTACAAGCAATAGATCTTTATGCAAAGCTGACGACACAAGAACATATGAAGGAGATGGACAGACATCGTGGTATCTTCCACTTGCATTTTCTGTAAGTTTTGCGTACATAATTATGTAATTTGCTTGCTCGCATGTCATTAGGATGTAGGGCAAATTAAGGTTTCTGATTAGAGGTACTGTCTTGATGAAGGAAGTGGTTATGGGGGCTGTGCAACTGACAAAAGCAGGTTTGGAGATGGCAAGCCATTATAGAAGGAACTATATGCAGAATCTAAGGGATTGTACAGAGGTAGTATTAATTAAGTTGTTGGAGCTAACTATGAAATGTGGTTTTATTATGAAAATGTCGGCGTTTTAACGGCCAACGTCCCCAAATGAGCTATACCTTTACAGATCTACAATAGTCATATATAAAACCTATGTGACGGTTGAAAGCTGTGGGTGTTGGATACCCTATATACTGCGTAGCAGATATGGAGATGTAAGAGGCAAATGAGTTAAAAAAAAATGCATAGTTACTGTTTCCTCCCATTAGGTGCAATGACATACCTGGTTACTGGTTTTGGTATTAATTGTATTGTTGTATGAATTTAAATAATGTAGATAAAATGCTTGGTTTGCAAATAATATTCTGGGAAGTGCAGATAATATGAAATGTGTATTGGATGATATTTAAAAGAACGACAACGCAAAATAGTGGAATGTAGCTAATCCAGCTATGTTTTGTGCAGATATTTGTGATGATGTTTGATGGGCAGGTGCATTGGTTTGCCATGAAAGTAGATTTATTAAGTAAGACAGCAGAGATTTAAGACTCATTTCGATCGGCAAGACACCGAAGGAAGATTGAAGTAATGGGCGCAAGAATTGTACATATTATTTGCAATAAAATTTATGTCTTCTTCTGAAGTAGGACCACACTAAAGTTGTTATAATTTAATGCGAATTACATTGACTTCATTTCTATAGTTGCAAGCATTAGACATATTACTGGCCGATGAGATACAAAAAGTTGGTTATGGGAGTTTACGCTTCTCTAGTTTTCCAGTTTCGACAATGAAAAAGTACCCCAGCAACAAAATGCCTACGACTGTGGTGTATACGTAATGAAGTTCATGGACACTAGATTTTTGATTCATCCCTCTCCGATTGTGGTAATTCCTGCAACGTAGGGGAAGTTGTTTGATGTTATTTATAATAATATATTGCATGGTGGAATAAATTAATGCTTTTTCGCTGCAGGATCATTCTGATACAGCACGTATGAAGATACTACTGAAATTGTTTGCGTCCCCAATGAACAATTTGCAGGAGCATGTTTTAAACAGGGCTAGATATGAATTCAAAGCTATGTGTTTGTATGATGGGCAATAGAGACACTAAGTGAACCAGGTAAGTAGCACATTTAATAAACGAAGAATAGGTATCACTGAAAAGATATCAACATTGCGACAAAACGAAATTGTAAGGAAATTAATTATTACTCTTACGAACATATGAGTTGGCTGATGTATTGAATGGGAATGGTGTATGTAGCAGGCTCGGAGGGGCAAGTTTTGTTTTTTGGACAAATTTTGGGGCTCTATGCTATTCACACTACCTACCGAAGTAAATCATGCAACTAGATTGTGAAGGAGGTAACTATAGGGAGGGTGGTCTGCATCCTTATGCTCGCTGATGAATGGTCCAACGGAGGAGGTGAACGCCCAACACACAAAGTCTCAATGGGGCTCAATACAGCTAAGACACCGATTGGTAGGGGAGTGATTTGGTGTGAAAAAAGGACACTGGCGGTTGTTTCTAATTGCTGATGATTTTGTTTCAATGTTGGATTGTTAACATTTTGGGAATAATTGAGTGCAAAGGTCGGATACAAATTTGACTGTGCACTTCATTTATGTAACTGCATGATATTAGGTTGTGAATACAAGTAACTCTCCACAGACAAGGAGCTTGAATATGCATAATGTGTATCTTGCCCTTAACATATTGTCTAACATTAGTTGATGTATTGTTTTTAGCACTAAGGAATAGATATGGCAAGTCTCGAGCCAACGTAAGTGTGTTAACGGCCAAACTTGTAATGTATACAAAGAAATAGAGGTGACAAGTAGTTGCTTTTACATGGATATTTGAATGTGAACTTCATGTGCGGCTACTAGCCACGTCCAATTAAACTTACCACTTTGCAGTCGCTATTAAAATGTAAGGTTTTGGCGTGTACAATCTCAACAAAAATAAAAAAGGGTTTCAAAACTCATTTATCTCGAACGGTAAGGAAAAAATGCCTTCACGATTGGTTGGTTTTATGTGGGCTACGTCTTTACTGTAGCATGCACATGACTCAGATAGCTATAAACAATAATGGTTTTACAAATATTGATTTGGCAGTAATCCTTTGACCTTTAACCAGGATCTGAAGGCTATGATATAGCATTAAAAGTCCATGAACTTTTTACTAATCCTCACACATTACACAAAATAACAACAACTACAACAATAATAATAAAATCGACCTAAACGCTATTAATAATTATTAGCTTCATCATTAATGTGGCAACTTTAACACACAGAGCAAGCACCAAAGGGTCCTGAAACAACCCTATAAATGCAAGCATTAATAGGATACTTATTAATCCAATAAATAGGGGGAAAATTTACAATAAGTCACATAATTTAATAGAGGCCAAAGAATAAAGCAAGATCATAAGTTTAGAACCACAACTAAGGACTCAATATTAACATATGATTACACAGAGAAGTGAAGATTTTAAAAAATAAATATATTGAAAAGGTCTTCACCAATCTGAGAAGCACTACATATGTATGAAACATAGTTTTCCATGAGCAAGGTCCTCAAAAACCAAGAAATCACTGCCAACGGCAATCGATCGTTGTTGACGACATATCTAATTATCGACACTATTGCTATCATCACTACTGACGACTTCCCCCATCTCGACACGTGCTTGATGATCAACTTGATGCTAAAGACGAGAGATTAGATGGTTATGACGATGTTGTGCAATTAGGAGTTGCTGATGGAAATGTTGGCGTCTTCGTTCATGCCCCATTTGACGTTGTAGACACTGTTCAACAGGTTGCCTTTTGAAGTGAAAGATAACTGTATGTTCATTATGTAGCTCAAAGAAAGCCAAGAGGTCCTCCACATCGAAATCAAACTCAAGGAACATCATTTTGTCATTCCAAGGAAATCAAACCCATAGTTTCGATTCCCTGTGATCGTTGATGCGCAATGAAGGAATCCTTCTACAAATGGCTAGCACAATCTGCGCTAAACACACCATGTCACGCTCCACCGGGAGGAAAGGAAAATAACCACGGCCCCGCACATGAATTTCAAGCTGGAACGTTGCCATCGGGATTGTTGGAGCATCAGATTGGTAAAATGCATAATTGTTGGATAAAGCACAGCAAACTTGAAAACAAAGTCAACGAATATAATGTATTTGCAACATGCCGTTTACCTTATAAATTTTGTTCCCATAACAAAAACAGAAAATTACATAAGTTTATCACATATCATACTACAGACGAAAAAATCGAAATATGAAGATGATACAAATACAAGTAGGGCTTGTTTACACATAACAACATACAGGAATCAAAAAATGGCTTTCATGGAAGCCTAGTGCATCACTAGTCTGACATCATGTCCCTATAACTCACTTACCTTTCGTGTCATTTGGTAAGTCAGAGTGTAGAATAGATTCTCCGTGATATATGTCTTATTCAATGCATTCATTGTCAAAAGTTAAGAGGTTGAATGAAATGTACAACTTACAAACTCTAGAGGAGAAGCACCCGTCCAAAGTAGTGCGAATTGGACTACTCGTGTAACGTTCCTATTTGGGGAATTGACACTAATTTATATGTTCAATTGTACTACCACAAATAACTGCTAAATAAATACTACAAGCTTCGATAAGGGTGAGGAATGCAAGGAGTTATCAGCACGTAATCAAAGTTAGTTGATTATGTGAGTAAACAAAAGGGCATATACAAACTCCTGTAACCACTCTTTCATATCTATTTATGTACCTAGGTGTCCTTTTGTATGTAGCTTTCATGGCATCCCTCAATTTAATACGATTGAAGTAAACATTCACTGCATCCCTCAATTTAAAGTAGTGACAGAGAGAAAACAAATGACAAGACGAGAGGTAGCCCAACAGTTGCCCATTATTAAAGCAGACAGTCTTGGTTCCCTTTCTTGAGTCACTAGGAGCCTCAAACATATTTCTACCAAGCCTACTAAAGACCCAAGCTAAAGAGACTTCGTGACCGAACAAGCTCTTGACCACCTTCTCCTGAAATGGCAGCGAAAACCTATTGGTCGCCGTCGACAAATCAAAAGAGAAAAGGTAGTCCAACCAGGATAATCGGGCAAGGGAAGCACTTTGATTAAATGTCCCATCACATCTGTGGGCAGTCACCGCAGAACCTCCATACACCAGCCATGAGCCGGCCTTATTAGAGCCTGTTTAAAGTTTAAAGGCGTTCGGTATAGCGAAGATACGAAGTTTACCTGCTTCCTTCTGCTTGAAGCCTAACCGTCCTAGGGAGAACTATAGGTGGTAGGGTAGGGTGGGTGGGTTCGGGTCGGGTTGCTCATTGCGTGAATCAGGAGCCAGTTATCCCTCATCTTCACCCTCCTTTACTTATCCCTGAGCTTTACCCTCCTTTACTAGCCGTGACCACCCTCGCGGCCTACGACGGGAGAATGGCTTCTCCCACTTTCGATTTACGTCACTGGGAAGCCCCTGAAAACGGGCTTCCCCCGGATGAACCCGCACCGATCATCCAACCGGTGATTCCGGTGCTAGACCAACCTCTGATCCCGGAGAACACTCCTAGGCACGACCTCCAATGTCAAAGCTCCAACATAACTCCATGGCAAGTCCCAAGCAAACATCCATATCAAACCTTGACAATCATGTGATCTTCAAATATAAATACAAACCCATTACAAATTCCCGACTATGCAAGCGATATGGACGACTGTCTGATAGGGGTGATTGCGTTGCTTTTCATTTAACCTTGACTTATAAAGAAAACGTTGCTGTTCTCTGGGTTTGGTGATGGCTTTCAAATTACAATTCCATTGATGATAGGTCATGCCATTTGTTTACCCCTTTTATTCCCCCAAATACGACTTTTATATAATTTAGATTGTATAGGGACAATCTTGGAAATATAAATAGTATAATGGGCTTTCAAATTACTAATTTTACACTTAATTTGAAGTAATTTACGACTATTATACCATCAATAAATGAAATTGCAACCTCATTTATGATTTTATAATATTATAGGTTTTGCCTGATAGTAGTATAACAGTTTTTTTGTTTACGACTCCTTATTAGTGTTTACCAATTTTACACATTTATATGCGTGTTTTATTTCTAACTTGCGATTTTCTTACAACATTTCACAAGGTCATTTTTGGAATAATGAATAGTTTATTTGCCTAGGAAATGAAAAACTAAACAGTGACATGTTACGACTTCTTTTAGTCATTTACGTCTTATAAGAATTATTTGCAACATTTACACTCCCCTTTTTTAGTTTGTCAAATTTTATTTTTCATATTCTCGTAATGAACAGTGATTTTTCCCTATTTATCATGCAACTTTACGACTTATGCATATTACTTTACTCCTGTTGTTCGTAATAAATGACTTTTGGACAAGTTTGCATAGTGGTCAGTTCTTTAAAAATTTTAACAGTGTTTTAGGCTATAAAATGAAAAGGAAGATATGTGCATCTATGCTTTTTTTAAATTGTAATACGACTTCTGCAATTTATTTATCACATTTGCACAGAAATTTACCAATCAAGAAACTTTTATTTTTCAACGGCTGTTAATGAACAATAATGTATAGTATTTCGGCTGACGTATACATGGTTTTTACAACTTTTACTCCTTTTTTAATGGGTTTTATTTATAATTTACAACGTTTGCAAATAATATTGCTGGTTGTACATGGAATGATGATTACAAATTTGGCCTACCACCATTTAATAACTACATTCAATTGTCATTCACGATTTTTTTATTAACATTGACAATTTTTACACATATGTTTGCTGCTTTTACTCTTACTCTACGAATCTTCCTTTTCTTCGTTCTTACTAAATTTTGGTACAAGTAAGTTTTATATTTTTTTTATAGGTTACAATATTCTTATGACATAATAAGTTCTTCATTCTTTACTTTATATCTCTTAATTTTTGTCTTTCAATTTTTTCTTCCACATGTAAATACTTATGTAAAATAATCTTCAAATTATGACATAATAAGTTCTACATTCTACAATTTATATCTCTTAATTTAATTTAATTTTTTTCACTTCTATTAAAATATAAATATTATTAATGATCTACAAATAATTCAATTATTTAAATATTTTTATTTTATTATTTCATTTTTTCTTCCATATGTAAATACTTATGTAAAATTATCTTCAAATTATGACATAAGAAGTTCTACATTCTACAATTTATATCTCTTAATTTAATTTTATTTTTTCACTTCTATTAAAATATAAATATTATTAATGATCTACAAATAATTCAATTATTTAAATAATTTTATTTTATTTTTTCTTTTTTTCTTCCATATGTAAATACTTATGTAAAATTATCCTCAAATTATGACATAATAAGTTTTACATTCTACAATTTATATCTCTTAATTTAATTTTATTTTTTCACTTCTATTAAAATATAAATATTATTAATGATCTACAAATAATTCAATTGTTTAAATAATTTTATTTTATTATTTCATTTTTTTCTTCCATATGTAAATAGTTATGTAAAATTTTCTTCAAATTATGACATAATAAGTTCTACATTCTACAATTTATATCTCTTAATTTAATTTTATTTTTTCACTCCTATTAAAATATAAATATTATTAATGGTCTACAAATAATTCAATTATTTAAATAATTTTATTTTATTATTTCATTTTTTTCTTCCATATATAAATACTTATGTAAAATTTTCTTAAAATTTTGACATAATAGGTTCTACATTCTACATTGTCCAGCTGTTGAACTGCAGCAAAACCTGTATATAAAAAGATTCAGTTTTATCTTTAGTAATACATATATACTTTTTTTATTATTAATGACAAAAGCCTTTAAAGATTGATAACTTTTTTTAATAGAATTTCTCTAGCAATATAAGCAAAATTGGGGGTTTCGGTTTTTAACATCTTTTTTATTTATAATATTTTTATAAATATCTTTTTTATCATTTACAATTCTTTTTTATTTGTTGTATTATTTGTTTTATGTGTATATTTTCTTTAACTAGTAAGATATAAGATATATGTTTTAAATAATTTTTTTTAAAATTATGTAATTTAATATCACCTATGTACTGAATTTATTGGGGGTTATTATAAATAATTTTTTATCAGCTGTATAAATCATTATGTTTTTAAGTTATATTATTTTATTACAATCATGAAATATATAATTCCTACTTTTTTTATAAAATTTTAAATTTGAATATACCGATTTTTTTCCTGCTGTTATACGGCTAGAAGAGATAATTTGAATAAAAAATTATTATCAACAAAGGGCGGGAGTTTTGCCTGTTTGGTTAACCGGATGCAGGCTGTAAAATTATTTGTCTCTTTATGTCCCATTGCGCCATTTGTCAGCTTTTCATTTGCCAAATAAACAGTTTCTGCTGTATATATACAGCTGAAGGATCGAAGCAATTCCCGAATCAAATAAATTTTGATTAATTGTCAAATCAGTTGGTTAACGTACAAAAAATGTGCGTAACGTAAATACATAAAAATCAAAATGACAAACAAATGTGATTGTTTCCATCCTCCTTAAAACAATTGTCCTTCCTGTATGAATCACTATATATCAATATCATCATAATATGATCACTCATTATATTTAAAGTTTGTCTAAATATCAGTCGCAAATTAAATTTGAAAACTCCTTCAAATTCCTCTCTAGCGTTTTCTTCAATGGAAGTCTTCACTCTTCGTGATGACTTTTTGAAACATTAAAGAGCAAATCAATATTGATGGTTTGACAATAATTGAGAGTTGATTTCCAATTGACAATTTAGACAAGCCTCAGCGTAATTAGTAATATTCTGTCAAACTAATATATATCCCAAAATTCCGATTCTCTATAGTCATTTATCATACTTTCTACACAGTCAAACACTTAGAGATCTAATTTATCATCATCTGTAGAATTAAAGTATTATTACTCTTACAAATTTGTTATACAAATTTACGCATACAAACTGATATGACATAATATGATTGAATAATTAAATACAAATATTAAGGGTGTGTTCTTTTATGAATTCAGTATTTTTGTTTTCAATTGAATTTATGAATATGTGGTTGATTTTGAATTATTTTGAATTTTGAAAAGAATATGTGGTTGAGATTTGGAAATGTGCAGCACAGAAAACAAGATTTGGAAACAAGAAAGAACAAACCCTAAATTATATTAATTAAAATAAGCGATGTAATGATCATACAATGATGTCACATCAATTTATATAAGTCGGTTTATATTTATAAGAATGACATCACTCGTAAAATTATTACATATCCTACACTAGGTATAATATTAAACATCTTATGTAAGGTTAATTAATATCTGAGATATTTAATTTTCTTAATTCATATAAGCTTAATTTTGAAAAATAATTTAAAGAGTATTATAGGTACTAGCTAGGCAGTTGGTCCTCATAGAAAATTCACTTAAAGCATTCGTGTTGATTACGAGGGCTGTCGAAAATGACTCTTAATTTTCGAATTTTGAATGGTAAAAGCAAATTCTTCAATTCAATTCAACTCTTTTTTGCTTTAAGGCTCGGACTATACATTCCACGTCACCTCTTTTCTATATCAATAATGAGCACAAATAAAATTTGGTAAATTTAACCCCTATAATACGTTTAATTGATCGCCGTTTTTGAAACACGGTCAAAGTAATTGATTACCATTGTGCTAAAGCATAGATGATGTTAGAGACTTCTTTTTCTCCAAACTCCGAAGGACTGTAATATGAATTTATGATTAATTTGGTGTATTAGTTACTAATATCAAGAGCACACCTACAAAATTAAAATTTGTAGGTAAAATAATTTTTTAATTCAAGTTGACTTACAATATCAACTTGGGCTTGTTGTATGACTTTGGAAATAATCACTTATTCATTCTGTAGGCTACAACAACCAAGGTGTTTGATAATCATTTTTTAAACTTTTTAAAACTTAAGCGGCTTACAAAATAATAAAATTTTATAAAGGTTTATAAAAGCAAGGATTTTTGGATGTTTTTAAAAACATGCTTATGTGCTTTTGACATATAAAATATCTAAATAACTCCCAACGGAAAATGAAAGGATATGCATTTTAATTAAATATTGTACGTTATATTAAACATGATTTTCGCAATTAACAGGTTGATTTAAAAAATATAGGATATTTAAACTCAAACTAGTTGATTGTACTGTTAAAATAATACAATTTAGACGTTGATATAAGTTGTATAACTTTTTATGATTATTAAAATATATTATTATTTATCTAAAATATTATTAGAACATAATTTATATAGAGATTGTTAGAAAAAAATTCAATAGGAGAAAAGAGCTTAATAAGTAAATATTACAAAAAAATAATACAAGTACTTGTTTTGGTCATTTGAATATAATAGAAGTTAAAAGATTTTAATTTATCAAGCATCTTTGCCTTATGTTTAAAAAATAAATCAGTTTTTAAAAGTTGGTTTATTAAATACTATGCAACTCTTTTTTTTATATAAATTAATTATTTCTCTAGCACAACAAAAGTTGGTAATTTCTTAAGCAACAACAATCTCAAATTAGTCCTTAACAGTCTCAAATTTGAATTCCCTCTTAATCTTAATTAAACAAAAATATTTTTATATGTATAGCACACTTAGAGTTTTTTTTTAGTTTTTTATTTAAAGACAGCCTTTAAAACTTTGAATAAAAGCATAAAAATTTAAAATTTCAAAATTTTTATAAAAAATTTAACACATATTATATGATATTCAAAAAGTGATATTTCGTAGTTACAACTTATGGAGGACCAAAAAAAAAAAATCACTTTTTGTTGTCTCAGTAACTTGAGAGGACAATCTGGAAATTACTTCTGATCATATATAAACTAAACATGTTTTCTTAAAATTTATTGTATTCCGTGTTTTTAAGATCAAAGATTGAGGTCAATATATACCTAACTAAACTAAAGGCCTTCCTTTTCTTAATTTTCGAGGACCACACTCCCCCTGCCTGCACCCTCACTAGTGCGCCAAATCTCCCTGCTTCATTTTTATTATTCATTTTTATCTTAATAATACTTTAACCCTAAATTCTCATAATTGCCACTGCAATACTGCAGAGAGTCTAACTAGTACAAATTGCATAAGCGAGGGGTGCAACGGTAATTATGATAAAGACTTGATGTGCACTTATCAACCCGAAGAAGATATTCCACTTAATGCCCCTGGGTCAGTACCGTTGCTGGGTTTCTTGGTTTGGCTTTAAAAGATTATTTTAATATTATATTCCATTCAAGATGAATACATCAAACTATTGATTTGTCTGTAGATATTTTCCACCGAGATTTCAACCTATTATCTCACATATGCTTTTTCATTATATATTTTTAAATATTTTACTAAAAAATTCATATATATATATATATAGACACACGTACACACAAATAATTTTACTCACAATTAGGTCAATAAATCAATCATTTTCAATGTTTGAGATTTAATATTAAAACTATCATTTAAGAGATGCATTAATTATATAAGTTTATTGAATCGTAAATGTTGAAAACATATTGATCCAGAAGTGATGCTTAACTCATATATAATATATGTGTGTCTATGGATTTTCATAATAATTATCACTATATATTAATATGTGAATTTTTGTAAAAGGATATGAGAAATGTTTTTTTTTTTTTTTCTAATAGGATTATTAATGTTCAAACATCTCAGCTTGAGTACTTGACTTTGTTAAAGGAGGCGAGCATACCTATTATGACTATTCACATGTTCCAAATTGAAGTTTCAACCCAATGGGAACTTAAACAAAATTGGTTATATTAGTATCATGTCAGGTCATGATGACATGGATTACTTTTAATTTCATGTTATTTCCATTAAAGAATTCTGTCGAACTGGTAATGTTATCGTCTAACTCATTCCCATTTTAATATATGCTGGGCTGAGATGACGTCGTTTTGTGACTCAATTCTACTTTCTAGAAACCGTCAAAAACACATGGCATGTTGTGGCGAGAAACTCCAGAAATCAGCAATCGGCGTACGTCTTGTAAATGACTGAGACATTCAAATTAAATTTTGTGCTAGGGGAAGGTATGTCATGGCAATGGAATACAGTACGATACGATAATCCATGAAACACACCATTTGAGTCCTCCAAAACATGGGCCAATGATTAACTAGTTTCAAGGATGGTTTGTTGCGGTGGACCATATGACCATGAATTATCCTGCGCATTATAAGTCCTTCATCACCACTCTCTAAAAAGTTGCTTTATTGACTTCGCTTCCTTAGATTCTATAAATAGCCTCTACTTATCAACTGAATTATATATGAAACGATGAGCTCTTTTGCTTCTATCTCAGATTTCTCTCCATTCTCTTTGCTGCTCCTCACTTTTCTAATCTACATATTTCGTAGCCAAATTTCAAAGTTTCAATCAACCATGTTGAGTTACATAATTTCGATCATTACCCATTTGAGTTGGGCTTCTTGTTTCTTGTTTAAGCGCTCTCTTTTCGGTCATCGCATCCATGAGTTGCCAGAGATTTGCGAAGAATTGAAGTTGAAGTCGAATAATGAAGTCGTGGAATGTTCTGTGTGTTTGTGTACGATTGAAGAAGGAGAAGAGATTAGAGAGCTGAGATGTGACCATCTGTTTCATAGAGTTTGCTTAGATAGATGGATTGAAAACAGGCGTCTCACTTGCCCTCTTTGTCGTCAATCTCTAGCTTCACCATCTTCACCTATTTTGCACTTGGGAATGCAGGTTCTGGAGTTCAAAAAGTTCACCTATTTCTGCTCTTCTAATGAACGAGATACATGGTGGCTAAGGTAACTCCACGAGCTCCATTGTTATTGCAGCGCTGCAAAAGAAACTATCAGTCTTACCAGAAAATTTCTTCAGTTTTGTTGTCTTTTAATTTAAAATCTTAACCATTCATCTTATTTAGTTTATGAAAATTTTAAATTAAAAAAAAAAAGAATCTCATCTAATCAGAGTAAAGTCGTTAACTCTTTCAAAGCAAATATTATATTAATGCCTTCTCTGCAACGCAGTGGATAACCCTATAATTCGCATTAAGCAGAAATAATTAATTAATGTTGGATTATGATGGTCAAAGAATTCAAATCCATATTTAAGCTAATCAACATCGATTAAATCTGTTGTGTAAATGTATAATTAATGAATAGGAATATATGCATAATGTTGTCTGTTTGATGTCTTGAATTTCTCCGGCGGCCCCAATCTACACGTAAAAGAGCCGGCTACATGGAGAGAAATAATTAATTAATGTTTGGATTATGATGGTCAAAGAATTCAAATCCATATTTAAGCTAATTAACAGCTATTAAATCTATTGTGTAAATGTGTAATTAATAAGGGTATGTACATATTGTATCCTTATTTAATTATCTCTTTGATGTCTTGAATTCCTCCGGCGGCCCCGAGCTATACATGTATATTCTATTCAACGCGTCGTCAACACCAACCTTAACTTTCCGCACCTCAGAATCGATATTGGAATTTCGCAGAAAATTCTAGTAGTGTACGATTGAATTAGGACCCTACAAGATTCAAAATAGTTCAACACATCAGCTTTACTTATCTTTCACTCGATGTGTTAACATCTTGGAGTTTTCTTTGCTAATTACATCAATGGAATTGGACGCATGATAGTGGTACTTAAATTATTTAACAAATATTTTGATTGATTATACGTTATTAATTATTAGGTACTGCACTGGATCCTGATGACCAATTTAATTATGTAACCCTTGAATGATATATTATGACTGTCAAATACCATTAGTACTGGCCAGAATTGAGATAGAAAAGCACGTCCGTGGCACCAGGATTACCAATGGCTTTGATTGTAGAGCATAAGATGCTTTGAAATCAAATATATATGGACATTAAGAAAATAGGGATACTTATAAAAGTTTGTAATAGTAGATGTCTAAGTCAAGTGTGCGAATAGAGTTAATGAAGATAGCGACTCGATCCCTTCCGTGTATATATCAAAGCTAAAAAGTAATGCTTATTACCTTTCCAATGAAATTAATTAATTAAGTAATTAATTCGATTATTATTTGTTTAATCTTCTTAAGATTATGGAATCCTGTTGGATAAAGAGTCCACAACTATTAGTCAAATATAAGTAGAGTTAGTTGAATAACTAATTACTTAGTTAGAATTAAACATGTGTGCGTGTGTGCCAGCTGTGCAACCATCTGTTACACCTAGTATAAAAAATGTACCTAAACCATTTGATGCTCTAGAATGAAGAAGTTAAAAAATTCTTGATTAAGTTTTTCTCTCCTCTGCTAGTTTCAACTTGGTATCGGAGCCACTAGAAGTTTCATGGCAAGTCATCAAGATCACTTTCCTGGAAATTCAACTTTTACAAATCAAGCAAACAATCCTTCAAACACAATACCTGCAAATTCAAGTTTAGGTTTCTCTACTTCTAATCTACTACTTTCAACAATATTGCCATCAGCTTTGCCAGCCACAGCAATCAAGCTTCAACGAGGCAACTATGGCTTCTGGAATCTGCAAATTCTCTCCAGTTTGAGAGCTTTTGACCTGGAAGGTTTTATTGAAAGAACTCGAGTGTGTCCTCCTTCAATAATTTCAATTCAAGATCCAGCTAGCTCAGATCCGTCAAGCTCTACAATTACTCAGATTAATCCAGATTACCTAAACTGGAAAAGAATTGATCAATTTATTCTCAGCTGGCTGCTGTCTTCTATCTCCGAATCAATGTTTGGTTATGTAGTTAGGTGTAGTACTTCAATGGATGCTTGGAGTACACTTAAGCGCTTACATCAAACTGAATCAAAGGCTCGGGTTATGCACATTAAACATCAATTACAAACCACAAAAAATGGTTCACTCTCAATTTATGAGTATTTTCTAAAGATGAGAGCATTTGCTGATACATTATATGCCATTGGAACTTCTATATCTGATTTAGATCTATTACTAATGATGCTATAATTGTCAACATTACTTCCAAAGCTGGTTCTATTTCGTTAGAAGAAGCACAATACCAGCTACAAAGTTATGAGTTGCGTTTGGAACAACATAATACTGCTCAGGTTGTTCATATAGGTCCTAGTGCTAATGTTGCTAATAAAATTTATCAATCTCAGTCTCAAGGAGTGAATGTCTCTGGCCATGGTTATGGTAGGAGTTCTTCTACTCAATATAATAGAGGTAGAGGTCGAAATAGGTACTCTTATGCAAGGAATATAAATACCAGTACTCCAAATGCTCCAAATGCTAATACTGCTGCTCAGGGTCAATTAGGATAGATTGTTGGTAAACCAGTTTGTCAACTCTGTTCAAAACCTGGACATACTGCACTTAAATGCTATCGCAGATTTGTTGTGAGTTACCAGGGGCCTTCAACCACATCACAGCAAGCAAATGGGCCAAATCATCAAGTTTTTGTAGCCTCTCCATCTACAGTTGCTGATAATTCATGGTATATGGATACTGGTGCAACTGACCACATCACTTCTAATCTCAACAATCTTTCAATCAACTCTGAGTATGATGGCAAGGTGACTGTGCAAGTGGGCAATGGTAACACTCTTTTAATTTCTCATGTTGGATCTAATACAATCTATTGTCCACATGCAAGAAAGAGTTTATCTCTGAAAAGAATCCTTTGTGTTCCTGCTATTACAAAGAATTTATTGAGTATATCTCAGTTGACTAAAGACAATGCTGTCACTGTTGAATTTTATTCTAATTCCTTGTGTTGTCAAGGATCAGGTTTCACAACTTCCAGTGCTTCGAGGAATACTTAAAGATGGATTATATCAACTGCAAGATTTCAGTACTTGTTGGCCACCATGTTCTTCATCAGATTTCATTGTTTCACCACATCCACAAACATAGTATCTTGTGTTGTTAACAACTCTAGCATTGATCCAACTGATTGTATACTTTGGCATAAACGGTTGGGCCATCCTAATTCTTGTGTACTAGATTATGTCTCAAAAACAACAAAGCTGTTCTCTTGTAATTTGAATAATAAACTGTTTTGCCATTCTTGTAGATTTGGTAAACAATGTCATGATGTGTCTCCTACTTCATCTTCTTTATCTAAGTCTCCTCTTGAGTTGGTTTTTACAGATGTATGGGGTCCAGCACCTATTGCTTCAGTTAAGGGTTACAAATATTATCTTCTTTTTGTTGATGATTTTAGTCGGTATAGCTGGATATTTCCTCTAAGAGCCAAGTCTGAAGTTTGCAATTTCTTTCAACAATTTTTTGCTCTAGTTGAGAGGCAATTCCAAACAAAGCTAAAATGTCTTCAGTCTGATTGGGGTGGAGAATTTCGATCATTGGCTCCATTACTTACTCAGTTGGGTATTCAATTTTGTCACCCCTGTCCATATACACACCAACAAAATGGCTCAGTGGAGAGAAAGCACAGACATGTTGTTGAAACAGGTTTGACATTCCTAGCTCAAGCCTCCATGCCTTTATCTTACTGGTGGTTTGCTTTTGCCACTGCTGTCTATCTCATAAACAGATTACCTACTCCCAAATTACATTTTTCCTCTCCTTTTCAATTATTGTTTCACTCTTCTCCTGATATCAAGCATCTTAAGACCTTTGGTTGTGCCTGCTTTCCAAATTTAAGACCATATAATTCTGCCAAATTTTCTTTTCATACCACTCTTTGTGTTTTTCTTGGCTATAGTGTTGTCTATAAAGGTTATTTATGTCTAAGTGATTCTGGACGTATATATATAGCTAAGAGTGTTTCCTTTGATGAATATATTTTTCCTTTTCATGAAGGTGTGTTTCTTAAAAATAATTTCTCTTCTAATGTTTCTTCATCTACCTTGTCTTCTAGTCCTTGGTGTTTTCCTCCACTTTCTTCAACTTCATATCCATCATTTCCTCCTCCACCTACAAATTCCCAACCTGCCCATTCACCATCTTCACAACCTATAAATTCTACAAATTTTCAACCTGTCACTACTTGTTTACCAGATTCTCACCTCCTAGTTCTTCTAATTCTTCTCACTCTTCATCTCAATCTCCTGTCTCTGTCTCCTATCCTGTTCTAGCCTCTATTAATTCCCCACCTTTAAACACTCATCCCATGATTACTCGTTCTAAGAATGGCATCTACAAGCCCAAACTTTATCTTTGTAATTCCAAATCTACTCAACCAGCTCTAGAACCTGAGACAGTTGCTGCTGCTCTTAATGATCCTTCTTGGTTCAAAGCTATGCAAGAAGAGTTTCATTCATTGCAAGCCAACCACACCTGGTCTTTGGTTACTTTCACACCTGATATGCATGTAGTGGATAATAAATGGGTGTTTTGAGTCAAGTATAATTCAGATGGCAGTGTCCAACGTTACAAGGCCAGATTGGTGGCCAAGGGGTTTCAACAAGCTTCAGGTATTGACTACTTTGAGACTTTTAGCCCAATTATTAAACCTTCTACAATCAGAGTGGTTTTCTCTCTTGCTATGACTTTTACTTGGGACATTCAGCACATTGATGTGAATAATGCCTTTCTCAATGACGACTTAAAAGAGACTGTGTATATGACTCAGCCTGCTCCTAACTATGTTTGTAAACTGCATAAATCATTATATGGCCTGAAGCAAGCTCCCCGAGCTTGGTTTGATAAGCTCAAGGCAGCTTTGCTTCACTGGGGGTTTATCATGTGCTCATCTGATTCATTCACAAGTCTACAGGAGGCAAAATTATTTTGCTACTAATCTATGTAGATGACATTCTTGTCACAAGAAATGATGCTATGCAAATTCAACAAGTAATTTCTGACTTGAATAAAACTTTTGCACTTAAAACACTTGGATCTGTCAACTACTTCCTTGGCTTTGAGATTAAGAGAACAAATGATACTTTATCTTTATCACAAGCCAAGTATGTTGCAGATCTTTTAAAGAAATGTAATCTGTATGAAGCAAAACCTAGTCCAACTCCTATGCTGCCTGGTGTTAAGCTTACTGCACATGATAACATTACATTTGAACATCCTAGTCTCTATAGAAGTGTTATTGGTGCACTTCAATACTTATGTCTATCAAGACCTGACATTTCTTATGCTATAAACAAACTCAGTCAGTTCCTGCAAAATCCTGCTTTGTCTCATTGGCAAGCATGTAAAAGAGTACTACGATATGTAAAGGGAACAATGAACTATGGGTTGATCTTTAAACCAATGAAGTCAATCACTCTTTCTGGCTTTAGTGATGCTGACTGGGCCAGCTCTATAGATGACAGAAAGTCTACATCTGGTTGTTGCATTTTCTTTGGGGATAATTTGATCTATTGGAGTTCTAAGAAGCAGAAAGTGGTGGCTAAATCTTCTACAGAATCTGAATACCGTTCATTATCATCAGCAGCCACAGAACTGATTTAGTTACAAGGATTGCTTCAAGAGTTAAATTTCTCACTTACTGATATTCCAGTTCTTTGGTGTGACAACAAGGGTGCAGAGTTATTGGCAGCTAATCCCGTTTTTCATGCTAGAACAAAGCACATTGAAGTTGATGTTCACTTCATTAGAGAGAAAGTTCTTGCTAAGCAACTTCTGATAAAGCATATTTCAACTGATTTCTAGATTACAGATATTCTGACTAAAGCCTTGTCAGGCCCTCGGTTTGACTATCTCAGATAAAAACTTACAGTTCATCCAACTTCTGAAGCTGATCAATCAAGTAGTTATTTTGTGCAAGCTTGCTAATTTGAGTTATATCAAAACTCAACTTAGCTATGCTTGAGAGGGGGTGTTAGTCAAATATAAGTAGAGTTAGTTGAATAACTAATTACTTAGTTAGAATTAAACATGTGTGCGTGTGTGCCAGCTGTGCAACCAGGTAGTATAAAACATGTACCCAAACCATTTGATGCTCTAGAATGAAGAAGTTAAAAAATTCTTCATTAAGTTTTTCTCTCCTCTGCTAGTTTCGACTACAACATAAGCATATTTTGCTAATCTATCTTAGAGTGTTGGATATATACGTGCCCCAAGCAGGTAAAGGTTAACCATAAGTATACATCCGCTTATTGATATTGTGGATTTACTTAACCCAAAAACTTATACTAAACCTATCTCATGTTCTAAATTCACCACCCCTCTATGGGACACGTGGATCCCCTCGAGGCCTCATAATTGGGGCCTTAACTTTATGACAATCCTGTGTTTACGTTCGTGTGGGAGTCCAATTTTGATCAAACCATATGTGTAGACTTTTAATACAAATTTTTTATCTTTTGTCTCATCTCAACTAATATAGATAGGTAATGAGTAAAATTGCGAGTCCAAGAAGACACTTTAAATTTATCAAGACTAAGAGTCTGTTTGCTTTGCACTATAAAATCTAAATCTGAATAGATTTTAGTGCTTTAAAAATTTATGTCCGTTTATTTTGGACTCTGCTCACTTATTTTCAAACATATATATCTAAATAAAAAAAGTAAAAAAAGAACCACTTTTTTTAATTCAAAACATATGAATGTAGTGAAATGTCATTAATGCCCCCACCTTATATTACCAACCAAATCGTTACTATAAAACCCTTGTCGTCATTCACCTCTTCATTCCTCTATGCAAAGCTGGCATCGGCAACAATATCAACGAGCATCCTTGACAAAATACATACCAAAACGATCTCCTCTTCACAATCTACACAAACATTGAAATATTTTTGGAAAGTATATCGTCGTTTCGCCACTAGAAACGCATAAAGATGGTGGCATCGAATCTTTCTCAACTTCCAACAGCCAAAACACGGCTTCATTTGTCAAAACTAATTTAGTACAGCTTTGCTTCACTGGGGGTTTATCATGTGCTCATCTGATTCATTCACAAGTCTACAGGAGGCAAAATTATTTTGCTACTAATCTATGTAGATGACATTCTTGTCACAAGAAATGATGCTATGCAAATTCAACAAGTAATTTCTGACTTGAATAAAACTTTTGCACTTAAAACACTTGGATCTGTCAACTACTTCCTTGGCTTTGAGATTAAGAGAACAAATGATACTTTATCTTTATCACAAGCCAAGTATGTTGCAGATCTTTTAAAGAAATGTAATCTGTATGAAGCAAAACCTAGTCCAACTCCTATGCTGCCCGGTGTTAAGCTTACTGCACATGATAACATCACATTTGAACATCCTAGTCTCTATAGAAGTGTTATTGGTGCACTTCAATACTTATGTCTATCAAGACCTGACATTTCTTATACTATAAACAAACTCAGTCAGTTCCTGCAAAATCCTGCTTTGTCTCATTGGCAAGCATGTAAAAGAGTACTACGATATGTAAAGGGAACAATGAACTATGGGTTGATCTTTAAACCAATGAAGTCAATCACTCTTTCTGGCTTTAGTGATGCTGACTGGGCCAGCTCTATAGATGACAGAAAGTCTACATCTGGTTGTTGCATTTTCTTTGGGGATAATTTGATCTATTGGAGTTCTAAGAAGCAGAAAATGGTGGCTAAATCTTCTACAGAATCTGAATACCGTTCATTATCATCAGCAGCCACAGAACTGATTTAGTTACAAGGATTGCTTCAAGAGTTAAATTTCTCACTTACTGATATTCCAGTTCTTTGGTGTGACAACAAGGGTGCAGAGTCATTGGCAGCTAATCCTGTTTTTCATGCTAGAACAAAGCACATTGAAGTTGATGTTCACTTCATTAGAGAGAAAGTTCTTGCTAAGCAACTTCTGATAAAGCATATTTCAACTGATTTCTAGATTGCAGATATTCTGACTAAAGCCTTGTCAGGCCCTCGGTTTGACTATCTCAGATAAAAACTTACAGTTCATCCAACTTCTGAAGCTGATCAATCAAGTAGTTATTTTGTGCAAGCTTGCTAATTTGAGTTATATCAAAACTCAACTTAGCTATGCTTGAGAGGGGGTGTTAGTCAAATATAAGTAGAGTTAGTTGAATAACTAATTACTTAGTTAGAATTAAACATGTGTGCGTGTGTGCCAGCTGTGCAACCAGGTAGTATAAAACATGTACCCAAACCATTTGATGCTCTAGAATGAAGAAGTTAAAAAATTCTTCATTAAGTTTTTCTCTCCTCTGCTAGTTTCGACTACAACATAAGCATATTTTGCTAATCTATCTTAGAGTGTTGGATATATACGTGCCCCAAGCAGGTAAAGGTTAACCATAAGTATACATCCGCTTATTGATATTGTGGATTTACTTAACCCAAAAACTTATACTAAACCTATCTCATGTTCTAAATTCACCACCCCTCTATGGGACACGTGGATCCCCTCGAGGCCTCATAATTGGGGCCTTAACTTTATGACAATCCTGTGTTTACGTTCGTGTGGGAGTCCAATTTTGATCAAACCATATGTGTAGACTTTTAATACAAATTTTTTATCTTTTGTCTCATCTCAACTAATATAGATAGGTAATGAGTAAAATTGCGAGTCCAAGAAGACACTTTAAATTTATCAAGACTAAGAGTCTGTTTGCTTTGCACTATAAAATCTAAATCTGAATAGATTTTAGTGCTTTAAAAATTTATGTCCGTTTATTTTGGACTCTGCTCACTTATTTTCAAATATATATATCTAAATAAAAAAAGTAAAAAAAGAACCACTTTTTTTAATTCAAAACATATGAATGTAGTGAAATGTCATTAATGCCCCCACCTTATATTACCAACCAAATCGTTACTATAAAACCCTTGTCGTCATTCACCTCTTCATTCCTCTATGCAAAGCTGGCATTGGCAACAATATCAACGAGCATCCTTGACAAAATACATACCAAAACGATCTCCTCTTCACAATCTACACAAACATTGAAATATTTTTGGAAAGTATATCGTCGTTTCGCCACTAGAAACGCATAAAGATGGTGGCATCGAATCTTTCTCAACTTCCAACAGCCAAAACACGGCTTCATTTGTCAAAACTAATTTAGTAGGCTTATAGATCATGAAGAGCCAATCATTCTGGTATTGGCGTTGGTACCAGACGCGCGAAACCGACAACGAAAGGTGATGTAAGACGTGGCAACTCCAAATCTTTCTCGACTTCCAACGACCAAACTCCACTTCATTTGTCAAAACTAATCTGGTAGGCTTGTATATTGAGAAAAGCAGATTGTTCCGATATTAGCATTTTCACTGAACACGCGAAACTGGCGGTGGACGATGACGGAGGACATGCCGACGCCGGATCCAAAATTTCAATTACTTTTTATTTTTATTTTAAATAATAATTAAGAACATAATATAATTTATCTTTATTTGTACTTGGATTCCAACTTTTAATTATTTTATATGTAATTAAATTTCAAATTTTTAAATAATGTGTAATAAAATTTATTTAATATATATTTAAATTCACAAATTGATTAAAAAATATTACATTATTATTATTATTATTCTATTTTGCATCTTCCATTAGAAGGACAACTATGACAAAATTTTTATTTGCCACTTATTTTAAGATGTGTGAAAAATGAAAAATAAACATACTTTTAAGTGGTTTAAATTAAATCTTAAAAAGTGATCACATCTAAAAAGTATTAAGTGGTGAAAACAAATGGACTCTAAATATAACATCTTCATTAATGGCATAGGTTTTGAAAGAAATTATATATATTCTCTTCCATCTTAGTAAGAGAAATCATCAATCAGGAGACCGAATATACGATTCATTCAAGATTTTCTTTCTAATTTTTTATAAACAAAAAAGAAAAAAATTCAAAAATTATCTTCTAAATTAATTTAGAATATTCAGTTGTGAACACAAATGTGTAATGATATAATTGTTATTATAATTGAGGTTGTTTTATAAGAAAGAAATTAGTTTTACATACACACACACATATACATGTAAGGAAGAGGATCACTCGATATAAATTTATGAAAATTGATCTTACTAATCTACTAGTTGAGCTTAAAAATTAAATACCTATATTTAATACTATCTAAATCATCAATCACCTCAATAATTGAATTTTGTTTTTCAAATTAATAAGGCACTCAAATAATGAGTATTCCACTTGCTAACACGGCGACGTTTGATGGAAAATGACTTGTAAATAGACAAGTAATTAAGCACCTCACTTTGATTGGTTGGGGTAATAATTTTTATGATTTTTAATAACAAGTTGAGATTAGATTAATAAAATATAAACCCTTTTTAAATACTAATGCAACCATAAACGCGGCTAATTAATATAATTAAGTGTATAATCCCCACAAATAATTATGTATATATATGATTGATTTCTTGACCTAGCTAATCGTCTTTGGCAACAATAAATCGCGAGAGCCATGGTCTATGAGTAAGTAGGTTCAACATATATGGCAATAATTAAATGACGGATAAGAGAACTGAAATGTACATATGTGAACATTTTATTGTTTGTTTTGGATGAAAAGCATGGCCTAATTAATAAACTAGTTCCATCAAGTTGCTAGCTTTGACAAAAAGAGGAATTTTGTGGTTGGTCAATAAAATTAGTCCTTTTAATTTCTCCATCTTTACAAGACTAATTGAACTTCGCTAGAGTATTGTTGCCTAACTTTTCTATAAATGCCTCCTACTTCACAACCATAAACTCATCAAACAATGAGCATTTTTCTCCTCATCTCAAATTTCTCTTTTTTTCCTTTACTTCTTCTTAGTTCCGCACTTTACATGTTCCGTGGCAAAATCTTCAAGTTTCAGTCCATTATGCTAAGTTACATAATTTCAATCGTTACCCACTTGAAATGGGCATGCTGTTTCTTGTTTCGTAACTCTCTTTTCTTGCATCGCATCCATGACGTCCCACAAACTTTTGAAGAACTGAGCATATGCGCAGCCTCCAACGACGAAGTTGTGGAATGTGCTGTTTGCCTACGTAAGATTGAAGATGAAGATGATCAGATTAAAGAGCTCATGAGATGTGATCATCTCTTTCATAGAGTTTGCTACGATAGATGGGTTAGATACAATACGAGTGATATTTGTCCCCTTTGTGGCACCACCGCCACTACGACTACTACTACCACTACTTTTCTAGCTTCACGTCGAGCCATCTTCGAGTTGATCGGCATGCAAGTTCTGGTGTCGAGAAAGTTTAGCTCTTTCAGTTGTGAGCGATCAATGTTATACAGATGCATGCATGGTGGTGGCTAAGGTAAATCAAGGGTGGGGAAGAATGATCGACCAAATTGTCGCAATTCTATGTTAGCCAGCTTAAAGCTTAAGTTAACCACTTCTAAATTTATATATATGTAGTCCATATATGCATCGTAAGAAAGTTTGGACTTCTATTTATATGAATCGAGCAAACTATATAAATTTTATCTTTATCATTTATATAACAATCAATAGTTTATGCATGAATGCTAATGTATATATGTTGATCTACAGTATAAGTAAAATCACATGTTGCGGTAATATTTCTACTACTTAATTTCCTATAAAATAAGGATGGCTCATTAGTTGTATATAATTAATATCAGATGAGCCTTCTCGTTCTTTATATCGAGAAACCTATCAAATAGTTTATTTAATTATTTTTTCTAATACTTGTCTAATTAAACGCACAATTAATATAGAATTAAGTTTAAAATAATAAACAATAGAATCAATTTATATATATAAAATAATTTTGGTTTATTTATACGATGAGATTTAGTAATATTCAAAATTTGCAACTTCTGATCTTAAAGTTAATAAGGTATATAAGATTCATATTTTAATTAGGGTGAGAGGTAATTATTGAATTACTTGACTGGGAAAAAAACAATCATGTTTTAATTTATCCATGAATGTGAATTTAGCCGACCGAGTTTCAAATGACTATTAAATTAATCTAAAATTAATTATATGATCATATTAATATCATTTTTAGCCTAAAATCTCTGCGTGAAGCACCCTTTGTGATCTCCCTTATAGGGGTTTTTATGCCTGGTTGATAAATATACACAGTACTTCCAAATCTTCCCTTGTAAGCTGGCATTGACGTTTAAAAAAAAAATGTTATGTTTACTTGAGTTTTCACGATCCGTCATTCTCTGTCTTGTAACACTCAGTGACTTCGAGAAGCTCTTGACACTTCCAGTATTAACGCCTCTTTGAAGATCTAGAAAGCTTTTTTTTTTTAATAGTTTAACCCAGGTTCGGTAACAAGTAGAGTATTTACCTTTCTAGATAATAAGGTTGTACACGCATTATTAAATAACGTTGAATAACACCTTGTAGCAGCAGTAAGCAGCTTGACAACGCTATCAAATGATGTTATAGACCTACAATAACGTTGTGAGACAAAGGCAAAGTTGTTTAGTGCTACTAAACATGCTCAACAATATTATCCAGTACCATCTAACAACTTATTTAAAAGAGTACGTAATTTTTATTTTTAAGAGTTGAATTTGTTTAGAAAATTAAAATTAAGAATTTTCTATTTGTAGATTTATTTTAAAAAAAAACATGGCTATTTTAACAATTACCCCAATTTTTGTATTTTATGCATTCGAAATATAATCTCACCTTTATTAAATAAAACCTTTTTTTAAGTTTTTAATTCGACTTTTTATTTTGAAATGAATTTCATATGCCCCCTGTTGTAATTCCCTCGATCGTTCCACTACCTTCGCCCACTTTTTCTTTCTTATGAACGTTTCATTAAATTAATTATTCTCATTTATACTAACTTTCAATCAGTTTACTTCTTTTTTCAAATTAACAATTTTTTTTTTTAGTTTGGCCGAAAGCTTCAATCCATTAATTTAGTTTATTTACTCAATTAATTAATCGATTTTAAATATTCTCCATTAATTTATAGTTATAAATTTAATAGTGCACGATTATTACCACTTTCTAGAAAATTCTGCATAATTAATATGCTTATAATCAATTCATAATTTAGTTTCTATCTCTTAAAATGACAACTTCAATTGTAAAATGAAGGAATAAATAGACAAAGAATAGGTTGATTATTTATACGAGAAAAACATTTTCAAGAAAAAAAGATAAAAGATTGTGCAATATCTATATATAAATATAATTTCAAAGTTTGAAATCTGATTAAGGGTACTTGCATTTTCTATACATTGATTGTTAAAAGTACAATCCCTGGCCCTCGACATCCCTCGGAATTTTGTAGTTTTAAATGAAACTTGTGTTTAAGACATTATAAATATTTCTCAAGACCATATTTTCAAAAACACCAAACTCGAGATATTCATGTCCCATATTTCAACTCACCGTAAAAACAATACTACTACGAAATAACATACCCGTCGATTATACCTCTATGAACGGAGTCCCAAATCGATTTCTTAATCAAGGGGGGGAAAATCTCTTAAAAAGGGAAATTGATATTTTTCCAAATTTAATATTAAACAAAATAAATAAACTATTTTATATAAATTGATTTTCCTCCTCCTGTTGTTGTTGTTATGTGATACATTTTAATCTATGTTTCCAATTTTAATTTATATGCAAATGGTTTGTAAAAATAGGGAATGATTAATGACTTCAAAATTTTTTCATACTATATTCCAATTAATAGGTTAAAATATTTTAAATAACTTAAATTATATTTCATTCATAATCAATTCAACTTAAGTTATATTTATTTGTTGTTTATTTAGATATATGGTATACTTCTTTGTTGTTGTAAAATTAATTAAAGTAAAGAAAAATGGTGCTAAACTTTATACTTTAAGGTGGAAAAGGGAAATATTTATTGTGGAAACTCCTTTTTTATTATAGTTAAATTTAGGTGATTATAAATTTTTTTAAATTCTTTTAAATTATGTTAAAAAATTTATTTATTATTATCTTTTGTATTCAAATTTTTTGTGTTCTGAAAATTGACTAGGCTAAAGCCAGTCAAGCCACTCTTGGGTCTACACAGGGGCGGAGCTACGTTGCTCCATGAGGAGGCTAAATAATATATATAGAAAAAAAAAAGGGCTAAAATTTTTCACATTGTACTTCATAAATTCTTATTTTGTCAGTTTTGCCCCTTCTAATCATTAAGGTCCCTCCTTTACATTTATTTCTCACCATTAACCTCCCAACTGTAAAATCCTGGCTCTACAATTGATTTAAATGTTTTAATTTAAATTTTAAAAATCTAATTATATATGTAATTTATAAATATAATATTATTTTTTAATTAATAGTATCTATTTTAATAACGATGGTCATTACATTTACTGAAAAAGCAGAACAAATTAAAAATAAAAAAAAAAGTTTCAAAGGCATCATTACAGGTAAGAATAATTTAATTGTTCATGTTATTGTCGTTAATGTTGAAAATTATGTCGTTTTTGTTGGTGAAAATGTTTTTACCAAGAAGTTTCTCTTGTTGTTGTTAAATAAATACATTAAGAAAGGAGAAGGTGAGATTAATTAAATTAGTTATTGCCTTTATTATTAACGCTTACGGTCTCATAAAAATAAAAATTATATATATGACAGATTGATTTTTTTTTTAACTAAAAACTGTAAATTTATATACTATTTTGTGATAAATTAATTAATTTACGAACAAGAATGCATGAGAGTCCATTGCATGGATGAAACACGCGACAAGAAGCAGTAATTAATTTTCTTCCTTTGGATGACTTATTTTTATCCTCTTTTCCAGCAATAACATGAGAAGGAGCAGAGGTATAATCTGGCTTTCCAGGTTGTTCATTGCATTTTGTTATTAAATCAATAGTTAAGTTGTGCTAATTGATGCATAATTGATAATTATGTCAAATCGAACTTTTTTTCTTTAAAAATCATTCCCTCCTATCTAGATGAAAGTTCTGCTACGCAGATTAAACCTGAAGGTTGAGCAAAATTTTACAAATGATATAAAATCAACGCCATGAAACTCCAGGAAAAGTGAAAACAAAGAACTATTATCTCTTATTTTGTTAAAAACTGAAAGTTATACATTAGTGTATGAAAAAAATTAAATAACTAATTCAAAGATCGTTTGAAAATTAATTGGAGTCTATTAAGAAATTAATATAAATAATAAATTTTAAATCGGGTGAATTCAGAAGAAGTAGGAGTTAAAAAGTTGAGAAGGTGGGCGCAACCAACTTGAAAAGGCCTAAGATTTTTTTAATAGTAATGTAATGAGGCGAGGTGATGTGATGTGATGTGAGATGAGGACCCATCCTTTGATCTTGAATCGTAATGCCATCATTCTCATTTATATTTCTTGAAAATCAAATTGACTTCACATGAATTTGAACTTTAATGTTAAAATTAAAAATTTGTAAACTCTAACGTTGAAAATAAAATAGTTTTGTTCATATAATCAATTCTATACAATTAAATATGATTTAATCGTATTAAATATATGATTATTATAGTGTTTATTTATTATTATTTTATTGATTTTATAATATATATATTTTTTTGGGTTGGGCTATTTATGAACTCAAATTTTTGACTTAATCTTTTTACACAAATTGTTAGATATTGATGCATTGCAATCCAATGACTGTGAATGAGAAACTAATTAGAGGTGGTTATTATTAATGCTTACTTATCACCTTTCAATTATTGGGTTGTAATGAATCAGTGGTTAATAATAGTACGTAAAAAATGAAGTTAAAAATTTAAATTCATATTTTTATTATATCATATTATATGAAATCAGATTTTATATATATATATATATATATATATATATATATATAGTCCAACAATTTATGTCTTTATTTCAGCCAAGATTACAAAGTCATTTCATTATCAAGTGATTATATGACTATATGCAACAATTCTACAATCTTTTCCACGTGGAAGTTCATGCGTACACACATTTATCATTGACCTTCTAATAAAGTTCTTTAGAGAGAAACTTGATTGAAATTAAGTTTTACGAAGCTCTTAAATATCCAACTGGAGATCGATGAACCAAAGAAGTTGAATGATTAACTTTTAAAGCTCTCCTTGTAAATGTTAAGATCCCGCAACTTGTAGTACTTGAGTTTGCTTCCTTGATTATACAATTTTGTTAACCGTTAAATGATGATGAGAATTATATAACAATAATAATTAGTGGAAATAGAATTTGTTGAAAGAAAATTGATAGAAATAAAATTTATCAAAACCAACTGTAGTTTTCCTGCGCCATTATTCCTTGAAATTCAACAAAAATTTACATAAGCAAAGCATTGTTTTCTTGCATAGTCTTTTGCTGTCAAATATAGAAGCTCAGGAATTAGCCATAGCCAGGCTAATCAATCTTTGAAAAAATGAAACATGGTACACATAACATGCATTGAAGCAAATTAGGTGACGGGTCAAGTCAACAAGTAGAGATAACACATGGAGATGTGTAGGGCTTATGGACAAGTTCACGCCAGATAACTAGTTTTAAGTTATTGTACTATCGAGAGAAATGAATGGCTCTGAGAAGAAGCGTAAATCAAGCGAATAGCCTTGTCTATTGCTTGTCTTGTCTTATATTACCAAATACTATACTGTGAAATGTGAGCTGATGGGGATCACAATTCACGGACACATCTGCTTGTTCACATGTTCATGAATCTATGTATGTATGTGATCACAGAATTATGTGTCATTCTCACAGAATGGAATCTTATAAAATCTTAATGATGCCCCCTTTTCGATTGAATAGGATTGGTGGCAATTATGTGATAGAATTAAAGCGAGTACTAGTATACCAACCTAAATGCAAAAATTCTTCTTGTGGGTTTCATAAAGATGTAATGCAACAACTCTCGATTCTCATCAAACTCATTGTGGGACAGGGCAGCACCAAAGAAAATAATATTGGATTCGCCTACTATTTGTCCTTGGATGAGTGGGTGGATCATATTAAGTGCCCAACCTTCTTTGCCTTTCTGTGCATTGAAATTATACCACTGAACTTAACATATTATGTAGCAGATATTCTTCTACAGATTGGCATTTTTCGGGGAAAAACAAAGTCCATCTGACAATGAGGCTAAAACTTGCATTACATCAGGTCCAGAAAATAATTGAATTAGGTTTTGGGAGATTGGAATTTGGACACGTTGAGAACGTTGAATCAGTTGTTCCTAATTTTGAATGAATGCCACATGAGACTCTCGGGATTGTGATATTTCATTTGACGGTTTTGGGGGGGAAGGCCAAGGTCGGTGTAGATGATTTCATGCGCCCTTTGTGGTGGCATTTATTGGCCCATTGAAAAATGGGAAAAGTAGTTGAAAAATTCGAATTAATTGCAGCATGGAGTTTACGTTTCATGTTTTCAACATTGGATTGGACTGGGTGATTTCAATTTGGGTTTGTTGAATCAAACAACGATTGATTGGGTGTAAAATGTCCCACCTAATTTAATTTATTAGCAAACCCCATCTTGCTTGGGTTTAGTTAGTTATACGAGTACAACAGATTTCAAATTTATTTAAATATTATAAACGAGTATATTAAAGTTATAAATGAATAAATAAAGATTAAAAAATCGTAAATAAGTAAATGAAAGTTATAAAAGTCATAACATAATTTTTATTTACTCGTTTACGACTTTTATACAGTTTATTTACAATTTTTGCACAACCTTAAAATCTGTTTTATAGGTACAGCAGCTATACTATAGCATAACCCCCTCTCTCTATCTCTTTAATAGTTCTATTCAACTCTCATTTTTTTATTTTATTAGTCTCTATTTTTTATTTAATGAGAATATAATTATAATATTAAATTCTTTATAACAGTCTCTCATCTCACTCAATATCCAATTTTAGATAATCTTATAGTAACTATAATTAAAATATTGTTTGACTTTTATATTTTCTTCAATTTAGCATTTAATTAAATGATTATTTAATCTTAATGGTGTTTGGATTTATTTTTCCAAACTTTTTAATGCCACGGCAGTTCTTAATTTTTTTTAAAAAATGTTATATATATGTATGTACAACCAATTTTTTTTTTTACAACCTAAGGGAAATTATTGTAGAATGATTTGATGTTAATTAGATCTAATGAAGTTAGTTGTGACGAAATTTTAGCTAATCACATAAAGTTATATCTAATTGACACCAAATCACTCTATAACTTTGGTTGTGATTGACTAAAATTAAGGAGAAAGAAAGATAAATGGATTTTATAAATTTGAGAGAAAAAACTCTCATTTTCTCATAGTATATCCCCTCTTCCCTATTTTTTTTCCCCTAACATTAACTCATCCTCCCTGCCTCTCTCAATATTAATTGTAGAGAGAGAGAGAGGATGAAGTTGCGTGAGGCAGTGGAGGATGAGTTAATGTTAGGGGAAAAAAAATAGGGAAGAGGGGATATACCAGGGAAAATGAGAGTTTTTCTTAAGTTCACTCACTCAATATTAATTGTCTCATTTATCATATACTTATTATATATTTATCCTTACTTAATTTTGAAATGCTATCAAATGAGATAGAAAATGGAGGCTAGATAACGCTACTTTTTTTTCTTTTTTAAAAAAAAAATATAAGGATAAGTTTATGACAATGAAACATAAAAATGCCGTCACTATTGTTAGTTTTTTCCCCTTCCTTTCCTTTAAGATAACAACAGAAAAACAAGGAACGAATTAAAGCATAAAAGCGTAGTAATCTTCTTTCTTCACATGGATTTTGTGTGTGTTTGTGTGTGTAAGAATTGAACTTGTCAATAACTTGTATTTTTCACCACTAATAATTCAAGAAATTGGAAGGAGATGGGCATTTTTACGCAACCCGGTATGACTCGATTGGATTTACCCGGCCCGAATTGGGTTTGATCAAGTATATGTGTTTTTGTTACCCAAACAAATCAGGTATAAATTGCAAGACTTGATTGGTATCCAGCGATGATCATATCTATATATATACTCGATGTGGACTCGAACCGACCAATAATTTTCAATTTTAAATAATTTTGACATATGGCAAAATACTATTTGTTGTTTCAAATGTTTAGCATAGGCTCACAAGCACACGATAATGAGTATATATATCTTCTTTATCCAAACTCTTTCTCGTCTCCCCTCCTTCCTTCCTTGTCGCCGCTCGCTGCCACCATCTCGCCTTCCTTTACCCTCCTTCCTCCCTAATCTACCATCTCTCTCTCCCCTTCTTCCTCCCTTGCCAATTTTGAAACCCTAATCTCTCACACTTCTCTCCCCTCCATCGCCACCACCTGCAATCGCCTTCCTCCATTCAAGTCAAAATCACTGCTGCCATCTCTTTCCTTGAAGCCAAAACCTTTCGCTGCCATCTCCGTCACCTAACCTTTGTTGGATAAAGTTAGTCTCAAATCCTTGTTTGTGCTTGTAAGATGTTACCAAAGAGATTAGAGTAATTTTTTGTAACGGATGTGTTGACATCATGGCAAAAAATCAAAGATTTCTAGAGAAGATTTGCTAAGGTATTTTATAAATTCAAATCTTATTTTTTGTATTACACATTTTTTAATATAATATATATTCAATCTTAACCACATATTTTTTTTAAAATATAAAATAATTCAAAATCAACTATATATTCCTAAAATCAATTGAAAACAAAAATACTGAATTCATAAACGAACACACCCGTAATTTGTTTCGTGGGAGATGTGCTGAAGTTAATCTGTTTGCCTTTTTTTAATACTTAAACCGTGAGATTGTGGATATTTAAATACGCATTCTTTTTCTTTTTTTAAATTTATTAATATTGTATATGGTTGCCTCAATATCATTTTAATTTTTTTTGTCTTCCTCTCAAACAGCTCGAGATTTCCCCCGTAGATTATTTTGCAGTGGCTCTGGAGAAAGCTTCCATGCCTAACAAAAGTTTAATCCCCGCCTACTTGACCATCTTCTTGTCGCAATGGATCAAATGGAATCTAGGTTTTACTGATTAGAAAAGTTGATCTATTTGTAGGTGAATTTTAGTGTTCGATCAAGGATTCAAGGTTATTCTTTTGGTTGACAATAATTTGTTTTGTTTTTCCATTATTTGTTTGATTATTTTTATTTTTTAGTATTATTTCAATTTCATATAGATAATTTATTATCTAATGAAAGAAACCAAGCAATCAGTAAATATAAAGGAAAAACCTAAAAGGTTTTATTAGGATCAAGTCCAAAATATATATGTAAAGAAACCAATCCGAATCGACGAAACCCAAGTCAGTTCTAGCACATAATATACCCGACGTCAGATACAAATCTGCATTTCCCAAACCCGACTCGCGTTTATGTGTACATATAAAAACCCGACCCGATACGATAAATGCCCACCCCTAAACACGATTAGGATTTAAAAATAACCAAAAAAAATTTTTAAATATAAAAGTTGTGATTACGGCTTTATCCTTACATGAGAAGAAGGCGGGGACTTTCACTTAAATGTCAAAAATATAATAAAAATACGAAACCCTTGAATCTCGTTGGCCCACCATCCCTCTGGCTTTCCGGCTCATTTGTAGTAACAGAATAGCACTTTGCGAAAATAAATGGAACCAGGTCTCCAACAGAAATATGATTAAATAACCGAACTGAAGGAATTATTTTGAAATTTAGTGAAATCCTAATTCTTTTGATAACCTAACCAAACTCAATCTCGAATGAGGTGTAACTCCCAAATACAAAGTTCAATCTCGAATGACAAATATAATTCCCAACTAAGTTTGCTAGACAGGTTGCTATAATACACTCATTAGATCTACCAAGCTAGCAAGCACCCCTCGTCAGATGTTGAGCTAACAAGAACAAAATATAAAAGATAATCAAGCCGATGAATGCCAATCCTTTGAACTGCCAAGCTAATAATAGCACTTACTCTAATCAAGCAGGAGGACAGCTCAACAACTAAGCATTTTAAGGCCTTTTAAAAAATTATTAGTAAAGATAATTTTGTCTCAAAGTTAAACTTGATTAAAAATTAAAAATGGTTTGATTAAAAATCAACAGCCCATCAACTTGATCATTACCACAATTAACCAATCTCCAATTGACGAATAATACATAAACAAATAAGCCATAAATTTCTTTAAAAAAAAAAACTAAAAAGAATTAGTGCACTCTTAATTGGAATAACCAAATTAGTACAAGGAAAAATGAAGGTGAATATTCACCTTCAACAATTTGATATAGAGAAAATCAAAACAGACGTACCCTCAACTATACTAACTCATGATCTAATGGCCTTTCCACCCTCAAGAAAGGGCAATAAGGCAAGAAATATGATACTGATGTTCACTAACCAAAGAATCAATGAACCAAGAACATCCACACTAAATTGACAAAACAAATACATACCAAACCAACTTATCAGCAGTTAAGAACCACCTTAACAGCATTTTGTTGAGCCACCGTAAGAGACTGCATTTAAGAAAAATGAAACCACCACCACATTATTGAGTTTTAGTCCTACACAATAGAAGAATATTATGATAAATCAATAATTCTCAATTAATGACTTTGATCATATCGTACCAGGCAAAGATTATTAAAGCACTGTCTGTCGGTTTGAGAGAATTTCATAAAGAAATCTGCAAGATAATTTGCCAAATTGATCTGCCAATAGAATGCAAGAAGTTAATAACATACAAAAGAATAAAAAATCTAAGATATGTAAATTTAGGTTCAAGAAACTACCTCTTTAAGGGGATCAGTTACACTTAGTGTGTCATCGTCATACTCATCACTGTCATTCTTCAAATTCATGAACAAGAAGTTTTATTAGTGGGCCCAAAAAAAATATTGGAATAGACTAAGCTAAATGATTTTCTGACATTTTTGTTTTCTTACATATGAAAACAATAAAAATGTATTCAATAACACTTTTTCCAGAAATTAGAAAAACTATTACTTATCCCATGTTTCCATTTTTCTTTTGGGCACATTTCTCAAAAGCAGAAATGAACTTTTTCCTTAAAAAAAAGAAAAAGCAATTAAAACTTTATTTTTAAATTTATTATGAATATATTAATAATGTACTAGGTAATTATATTAATCAAACATACGTTTTTCTCATTTTCAAAATGTTCTGGACCATTCATTTAAAAAAAAAAGTGAACACCATACAAATTCTCCAATATTGAGACTACAACTCAGTTTCCTATTTTAATTTTGCTGAATTAATTTTGCAAAATGATATCGAACAACCCCTTACAAAAAATAGAGAAGCATATGTTTCTTTAACCAAACCTCATTATATACTTTAGCCATCGCTTCAAGATGTTCATATGTAGGTCTGCCCAATGATGTAGCACCAGTTGAAAATAGCAAATCATTTTCAGATTCCACATCCTCTTCCTGAGTCTCCTCCCAGCTATCCTGCTATGACAGTTGATCAATGGTTTTAGTTCCAATTCCAGTGGCTAAGCTGAATGTGACATGAAGCCAAAAATAAAATAAACAAGCTACCTCATCATTATCACCTAAAACTTGTTCTTGGATTTCAATCAACGCATCTGCCAGTAAAGCCAATATCTGAAACACCAGGGGAAAAACAGGAAGAACATCATCAAGATTTTAAATAAATTCAGTTCAAGATGGCATTTAACAATCTCAGATTTGGAAACAGAATACTTGTTGGAGAAGGACGAAGTAGCTGGTATGCAACTCTTCCGCTTCTACAAAGTAGAAGTTGACAAGGTATAAAGTGACCAAATGTAAAACTAAGCTTTCCTAAGAGTATGAAAGATAATCAAGATTTTAAATAAATTCAGTTCAAGATGGCATTTAACAATCTCAGATTTGGAAACAGAATACTTGTTGGAGAAAGACGAAGTAGCTGGTATGCAACTCTTCCGCTTCTACAAAGTAGAAGTTGACAAGGTATAAAGTGACCAAATGTAAAACTAAGCTTTCCTAAGAGTATGAAAGATAATGAATAATGACAATGTATTACATTAAAGTAACAGAAAGGTAAATGGGAACATTAATAAAACAGATGTGATTATAGATATGGTTTGGATTTGTAAACATTTCATGGGTCATAGGCCTTGCAGAAAGATTCTTCTTGTATCATCACTCTTATCACATCAAACTCTTTCCACTCACAACCTCATCTTTCCAAAAGTTTTCACAAAAAATATAAACTAAGAGTACCTTTGCAGGAAGTGGCACCAGGGTCCACTGATCTGGAGATAATTTAGCTTTTGAGCGAGTGGTTATTCCTGCATCGGACTTTGAACGGAAAAAAGTTAGGTTTTAAACAAGCAAGATCATTGCACTTGAAGAAGAAAAAAAATCCTAAACTAAACTATAAGACAGGTCCAAGTCATGGAGGCAAAGACAAAGTCTGAACCTTAGTCAAATGACCTTGGACATTAATTTTTGCTAATTCAGGATGTCTCGTGGATAGCAGTAAGGCCAAAGCAGTGGTAGTGACTTTAATCGAATAGGCACCTAGAATCTCCCCTGCACCCAAGTAGCATTTTGGTGGAAAAAATTTACGTTTACTTAGACACAGCTCAACTAAGATTCTATCAGTCACTGATTTCCTCAAATAAAATGAGCAGTTATAAAAGGAAAACAAAATTTTAATGATGCCTGTAACATATGACAGCAATAAGATTTATTTTCATCACGGTAAAAATAATATTATACCTATATGCCAGGGACAGATAGAAAGATACTTGCCTTGTTGTTTAGTCCATTCTGACATCACATAGGCGAAAGAATTATCATGGCCTTCAGCTGGAATAGAGATCAGCAAATTGATAAATTGTTCAACATTTGGGGCACTTATATGAACCTGCATTTTAATCATTTTCAAATGTAAAGGCAAAAGTTAGATCAATAGAACATGACAGAGCTTCTAACATCTTATCCACAACACACGAGCTAAGGGGAGAGAAGTTTGATTAAAATGATATATATAGGGGTAATCTCATACACTAACCCTAAGGTTTCGTGTAATATTACCCAGAAACAAAGTTTGGAAATTGTATTGTCCTAATCCTTAAGTTTGCTTATTTGTATCATCCAGGTCCAGTTGACTAACTCCGTCAAATTTTTCATAATCGGATAAGGGCATTTTCCACAAAGCATTAAGATGAAATGGATAAACCAGCAGCCTGTCGCTCCTCCTGTCTCCCTCTGAACTCCTCATCTGCAACTCCCTCGCTTGCTGCAACGGGGTCAAAGCTTCAATCTTAAAGCACCAAAATTGCATGAAAACCAAATCCCATCAACAACAAATCGCAACTAAACCCAAATCCCATCAACAACAAACGGCAACCAAATCCAAATTCATCAACACCAACCAAATCCCAGCAACACACCACCATCACAATGCACAATCTCAACCCTCAACCAACAACCACAAACTCGACCATTTCACAACACACCACCAATTCAAGCAAATCTGATTTCCTTGATAATTTTTTTTTTTTTAATGAAGATCAAATGGAAGACAGAAACCCAATGGACAATAAAATAATAATAATAATAATTTATCACAATCACCAAACCATCCGCCCGTGTTCCTCCATTCCTCCACCAAACCACCAACCTCCAATGCCAAAGAAGGAGAAGATGAAGGCAGCTACTCCACTTTCCCCACCAACTTAGACCCATTAAGCAACACCTTCTAGTCACTGACAACTCCAATCTCGTCCTTCGTGGCGAACCCATCATCGGAATAGATCGAATTGAACAAAGAGGCAGCCACCACATCAACAATCGTCGATAAAGCCATCGATTTGAAGTCCAAAATGGCACAAACTCTGCACAAAGCAGAAGGCAAACTCAATTCCTCTAAAACGGGACGCTCCTTTTCAGTCACTTCAATCAGTTCAATTTCAAAGGCTTTTTGGGATTCAAAATTTCAGATATTTTAATCGGAAGAGCCCAACATAGAGGAGGAAGTGAGAGCGGAGCTTTTGCCTCCAAGTGTTATCACAGAGGCCGATGAGCCTCTCTCCGCCATTGCTGAAGCTTAGAAAGAGAGAATAGCAAGAAGAGATCAAACAGAGTTGGAGAGGATGGATTGAGAGAAAACAGATGAGGGAGGTGGTGGATACAACAGCGGATACGGTGGCGGCGGTGGTGGTTATGGCAGTGGGAGAGGATAGATTAAGAGATGAGGGAGAGAAGAGAGACAGGTAGAGGGAGAAGAAAAAAAACAAATTATCTTTTTATTTTATGATAAGGGTAATAGAGTCATTTCATAAGTCAATATTTAAAAAAGTTGACAAAGCTAGTCAACTGGACCTGGATGATACAAATACGCAAACTCAAGGATTAGAACAATACAAATACCAAACTTTGTTTCTGGGTGATATTACATGAAACCTAAGGGGTAGTTTATGATAGTACCTATATATACATACATACATACATACATAAATACATACATACATACATATATATATATATGCATTAAATACAAGAAATTAGAAGAGGTTAAAGCTTTTGCAAAAGTGATAGTTGCAGAAGTGGATAAATTGAAAAACGATACCAATCTAGCAAAAATAAGCAGTAATGAGTTTCTCAATCCTGCTATTTGAGCAGATAGCAAGCGTCTAACAAGAGCAGCTACAAGGTCCCTGATATGCTGTGCCATTTGTGATGGAAGATGCAAAATGAGTTGCAGTATATAGGTCCCAACAAATAGTGATCCAGAGCTTTCGAGGTCAGGATCAAGAAGCCTGCATTCAGATTGTTCAAAATTCAGCATCCAGAAATCAGAATATAAAGCATGTCAAATGGGCTAGAAAGAAGCAATTACTATATTTTTCCTCGTCATTTATTAGAGGTTATTCTGTATTCCTGAATAACAAAATGATTCATACGATATAATTTTCAATTTCATAGACTAGGCGAATGTGGAATAATAAGCTAGAGACTGAGTACAAATAGCAACTTATGTTTCATTTTACACAGCATTCTTACCTTTTTCCATCCCTAAACATGGCAGTCTTCGACCATTATGGTTTCAAAAAAATTCTCATCTGTAACTGTAGGAATACTATTATTTTATTATTACTTACAAGCTTAAGCTTTTGGGCATAGTGGTAACTCAATCTGATATCAAAGCTCAAGATCATTTGTTTGAAAGCCCCGACCCCAAAATAAATAAATAAATAATCCTAATACATAAAAAAAAAGAAAAAATTATAACAGGGGCCTTACCTACAAATTTAAAGTTTTATATTAGTAACAACCAATCATAATTTTGAGTCCATTATGGTTTAGAGAAAATTTTCAGATGCATCCTGCATTAAAATATGATTTTGCAATGCTACAGCATAAATCTTTCACAACCAACAATAAACAGAGATATGACAAGCAGAGGTAACAAGGAGCTCATCCCAGAGAGCATCTATAAGTAGTCCATCACAACACCCGTATTTTATGATCAAACTGAAGAAGAATGACAAGGTTTCAAAGTTTATAAAACAGAGTCGACTGAAAAATGAAACAAGAGACATCCAACCTTGAAGCAGCATCAAGCAAACTTCTCATTGTAAATCCAGAGTCACCACCCCAGGCAAGCACCTCTTGTTTCGCTCCAGATATAAACAATGCCAAACATTCCGTAGCATTCTGGTGAATGTTATGGCAACACAAAGCCATTTTCATACTACTTAATGCAACTGGCAGAAAGAGTATAGCAAGTATTGATCCATTTGTTACAAATTCTTACCTGCATTTCACTATGATCTTCACTTTGAATGATTATCCGAATAACAGCATCAAAACAAACATCATATGCTGCTTTCACTACATCAATAGGAGCATTCTGTAAAATGCTATCACAGATTGCATAATTAGCAAAACATGCCACACAATCATGATGATTTTTTGGAGTTGAAAACTGAAGAACCGATTGCTAAAATAAAACGTCTAACAATTATCACGCAGCGTATTACTTGCCTTTAATAGCATTGTCACCAGATCCAATGATCCAGCTACTAATCCCTCAGGTTGCTGTTGAGGCTAAGGATGCCATTAAGATGCATTAGGAACATATAACTAAAAGTACAATTTTGCAATCATAAGAAAACCACTCCAATAATTCTTAGTAGCCATACGTTATTTAAGATTGGTCCAGCATATGGTAAAATTCGGGAAGCAAGCTGATGAATACAACCCGGAGAACACTTTATTGCCTGGGAAAGTTTCAAATTAAAAAAAAAAGGGAATATTTATATGTATATACAAAACTGAAAAATAGAACATGTTTAAATTGACAGTGGAGAAATTACTACTACAAAACTAAACTTAATATCTCATCAACAACCTTGAAAGATAAACACAATGTGTGTGTGCGCGCGCGCTTGAACCAAAAAGCCACTTGCATTTTAAGTGTCTCAACAGGAAAATGCTCCTGTTTTAAGGAGCGAAAAAGGGTAGTTTAACTGTCACAGAGGCATTTTCAGAAGGATATAAACTTGAATTATAAAATCAGCTTCATTTCATTTTAAGAGAAATGACTAAATTAATCTTTAAGATGCTTCTCCCCACAGACAAATTCAAACTCTTGTCACAAGAACTCACAAGTCCAAGGAACAAGCCTGAGATTGTTCAAAGGATCCAACAACAGGTGGCAAATAATGTATCAAGACTCGAATTGGTTACCCCCATGTTAGAAGAATAGTGGGCATCAGCACATGCATGCATTTCAATCATGTTAACCATCAACACACAAGTTATTACCTCCAAAACCTCTACTACATCAATACTGATAAAAGGATCCGAAATATGCAAGGCCCACATATTAAGGATTATGGGAGAGATAACAGGCTCCATTGATGCCGTCAACAAGCCTGCATTCAGCCAGAACAATTTATAGATGCAGGTGAACAGCACTAAGTGGTACAGACTTGAAACTTTATCAAAATGACTGATTTGACTGATTTAATTTTACTTAAAAATGGGCTAAAAAATGAAAAAGATAAAAATAAAAAAATAAAAATCTAGACCAACCAGCCTTAATCGCTGCTTGCAGTGTCCCAAGTATCAGGTGCAATGTCTCTTCAGATGCCTGAAAAGCAGAATAAAGTATCAAATACTAAAATTGAACTTCAACAACACTAAGGAACATGCTAGCCATACATTACCTGATGAAGAAGATCTGTAAGTGATGAAAATAAACCTATCATTTGAGGCTGAATAATTCCTTTATTTGCTTCAGGTAGGAGCTGTGAAAGCGCCTGGCAGGCACCTACTTTCACAGGGGGGGGACTGTTAACCAAAGACTTATCAGCATAAGATTTATTCTATTCTTCACCAGATAAATAACAAAAAAAGATAGGGACACATACACATCCATGCCAACCATAGTGATAGCAGCATACAGGAAGTGCTCAAGAACTCCATGGCTGATCTGAATAAGATACAAATCCAGAAAGAGGGTTTCTGAAAAAGGGCGCTTCTCTTGACAAAAACAGAGTTATCGAAAATTACCACAGAGGAGAACTTTGCCAGTGATGTAAATATACGAGCATAAAGAAAGGGATATTGGTGCACCCCTGCAGAACAAAATAGTAACACTGAATTCTGTTTTCTGCTTCAATAATTTGAACGCAAATATTGAGCTCAAACTGAGACATTACCAGTGCCAATGTCTTCAGTGATCATTTGCTCTAGTAGTTTTCCTAAGCTAACTCCTAGAAGTCCTGAAACCTGTAAAAAGTATTAAGTAAATAAGGTCAATTTCACCAAAAATGGGATAACATATTATATCCAAAGAAAATGATGCCTCCCCGCACCAAAACGTACACAACCAAAATATTAAATTATAAAGCACAGACCTCTGCTTCAAGCAATTGCTCTGACAGAGAAGCCAAAGCAAACAGAGTAGCTTCTCTCATCTGCAAGAAGTTACAGTGCAAAAATTGAGTTAGGAGAGTATAAATGACCATATGAAAAAGGGGGAAAAATGACAAACTCTCCTAAAACATATAATGATATGATGGATCTGCCAGTTAGAGCACAAGAACCACAAACAACAATGATATAATAATTATGCAGATTCAACAAAGTGAAGAATTGGTGGTGCACATGGTAGTGATGTTCATGAGGGCAATAAATAGCAAATGTTCTCCACTACAGTTTCAAAAACTAAAAAGGGTGGTAGAAAAACGTATACATATACAAGAAAGAATTGTGTGACTCTGAGAAAGACAGAAGGCAGATGGTGAGAGAACTAGAATCCAGTGCCGGCTCCCCACAATAATGGGTCTTCCAAAAGCTAGTGGGAAATTCCAAGAATCACAAAACCTGTAAAAATCTGGCTCTAGTACAAAAATGCTAATGAACTTCTATCAATATTCGTGTAAATCCATTCACACAGCCAAGTCAGTGGGCTAAAGAGGATAGACTACTCAGAATGTCCTTTGAAATCAGCTTTAAGGTATTTCTATATCATATTAGGATTTTATCAAGAGCCATTTTTTCTGCACAGAGAGAACCATAGAGAGTAATTCATGAACAGAGGGGAAAACAAATCTAACACGCAAATGGCTTAATGCTGAACTGAGAGCACTCTTCAGCACATCACTGCTGGAAATTCAAATGGCAACTTGCTAGTGTTACCAAGCTATGCTGGTAAAGCAATAGTACCTTCTTACTTTCTAAAGTATTTTTATGGTCCAACATATGTCAGGGATGAAAAGCATCAAATCCAACGAGTGATGTTATGAAGATATCAAAAGAAGTGAAAGAAAACCCATGTCAAGCAGCCAATTGTCTTCCCTGAACAGAGGTCCTGAAGTTCATTGTGTAAAGTTTCCTGCTTTTGTGTCAATTCCGACTGGAATAACATAGGTTCACTAATCGCTGCTTGAGCTTATCCACTTGTAATGGCAGCATCATCAAGAATAGAGGAATAAAATTAGGATAATTTATAATTTTTCTGAACCTAGGATGCTTTCCCCTTTTTGGTTTATTCCTATTCTTGTTGATTACAATCTGCATAGTTTCCTGTTTTTGTATTTTTTATTAGGGTAATATCATACAACACCCTCAAGGTTCTACATAATATCATCGAGAAACGAAGTTTCGTCCTTGTATCATCCAAGTCTAAAAGTTTGCATATTTGCATCATCCAAATCCAATAGATTAACTCCGTCTACATTGAGTTAAAAAATGACTGATTTACCCTTATCATAAAATTAAAAAAAAAAAGTAAATTCTTTTTTTTCTAACTCGTTCTCTATCCGTCTCTCCTCACATCTCTTAATCTCTCGTCTCCTACTACCATAACCACCACTAGCACCACCATATCCGCCGCCCCTACCCTCCCTCCTCTCACTCCACGGCCATTCCACAAACCACACACGACAGCCACTCCCTAAGCTCGACAACCCACATCCAAAAAACCACTGGCGCTCCATGCAGCAGCCCTCCCTCCCGCTCTCGATGCCCCACCGCTCTATAGCCCCCTTCATGTCTCTCGCTCTCTCACCACCCACTCTACCTCTCCCTCCACATCTCTTGCTCTCTCATCGCCCGCTCTACCTCCCCCTCCACGTCTCTCCTGCTCTCGATCCCCCTCTGCATCTCTCCCTCTCCACTCTATATCCACCCACAACAGCCACTCCCGATCGATTGCTAAGGTTGCTGTATGCTGCTGTGATGACTAGAAAACCCAATTTATTTTTGTGCTTTTGTTTTTGTTTTTAGGTGATGCGGGTTTGTGTGGCCGTGAGGTCGTGTTTTGGTGGCTGTGCCTAGTGCTTTTTGTGGCTGCGATTTTGGTGGTTCTCTAATTCGTGATGGTTGTGATTCTAGGATGGAATATTGAGTTTGATCTCTGGTTCTGGGTCTGTAATTCTGGTTAATGAGTTCTGTGATATTATGTTTCATTTTTGGTTGATGATTCTGGGTCTCTAATTCCAGTTGATGATTTCCATGATTTTGACTTTGAGTTTGATTTCTGGTTGATGATTTCTGTGATTTTGGTTCTGTAAACAATAATTGATGATTTTTGGTTTCTAGTTGATGGGCAACCGTTCCCATAAAGCTGATTAAACATTTGGATCTAGATAACATAGATACGAAACTTCGTTTCTGGGTGATATTACGTGAAACCTCAGGGGTGGTGTATGATATTACCCCATTTTTTATTCTATAAAGTCTTGTGACTCAAGCACAATGTTAATCAAGAAAAAAGGATTATATTCTTTTAAGCTGCATTTACAGAGTTTCTTTTGCAGCCTAAAAGACTGACATTCTATATATACAATGGAAAAAGTCCACAAAATCTAACTTATGGAAGACCAAAGACAAAAGATACCAAACACTTCTACAAGGTGTATTCTACATCAGATACCAAAAGTAATACACTCACCCTCCACCAAACAGCAGAACCAGCAGCTTTTTCTTGTTTTGATTCATCAAATCTTTTACTAGCGGCATCAATAATTGCATCAAGTCCTTCTCTACCACAATAAGTTACCACCTCTTCTAGCAAAAGAGCACCTGCAAGAAGCAAAAATGATATGGTAAGGGAAAAAAATAAAAAGAAAGAAGTGCCTACGAGTCAAGGAACCCGGAAAAAGGGAGGGCGCAGGGAACCCTTAGAAACTGTTCCAGAAAATACTAGTCATAAATCGCAGCATATTCATGTTCATAAAATCCCCCAGGCTCAGTTAGACAAATTGCTAGAGTATGTATGGCAAACAGAGAGGCGAAGAGTCTAGTTCATGCCAGACTATCATGTATAAATATGGTAGAGGATTCATTACTGTTAAAGGGAAGAGCGGTGAGTGTCTAGATTCATTATGATGAATGTAATATTGGAATTTAAGATTCAAGAGGGCTAAATAAGATAGGGAGAGAACAACTGTATGGTCTCCTTACAGTTGCAGATTTGAAGACCATGATATACTTAAAACAAAGCAATAGAATCAATGTTTAGAACAGTGTGGAAAATCTATAAATTCCTGCACTGTTCCCTTGTGCAAACTGTGGCTCTGAAATGAATTTTACAATTTATAGTTGGGTGAATGATAGGCCGACAATTAAACCTCCACTCAGAATTACTTATTCTAGATGCCAGAAATAGAAGGTTTCATTAGGGGCAGGGTTGGAATTAATAAGAAATGTTTGTTTTTTACTTTCTTGCTAAGTTTTTCTGTTTCTAAATAAGGTTGGCAGTTAGTTTTTTTTGAGGAGCTGGAGAGAGAGAGAGTCTGTTAGTCTGAGTTTCAGGAACTGGACTCGGAGAGGATGATTGACAGTGCTCAAGTGAGTGGAGGTCTCTATGTCTTTGAAGATGGAACTGAGTCAAGGAAAAAAGTTCAGAGTACATTTTTTAATTCTAGTTATGTTTCTAGTACTGATAATGGTATGTTATATCATTATAGATTAGGTCATCCAAGTTTTCATTATATTAAACATTTGTTTTCAATTTATTTATCAATAAAAGTCCATCTTCTTTTCAATGTGAAATTTGTGAATTAGCCAAACATCACAAGTCCCATTTCTCTCCTAGACCATATAAAGCATCAAAACCTTTAATATTAATTCACGGTGATGTGTGGGGACCATCTAAGGTATCCACACTTTCCGGAAAAAAATGGTTTGTTAGCTTTATTGATGATCACACACGGGTCAGCTGGGTATATTTGCTGAAAGAGAAACCTGAAGTTGAGGAAGTTTTCAAAATTATTACACTGGTGGAAACACAGTTCAAAGAAAAAATAAAAATTTTCAGAAGTGATAATGGTAGGGAATACTTAAGTAAAATCTTAGACAGATTTTTCTTGGAAAAGGGTATGATTCATCAAAGCTCTTGTGGTTACCCACCTCAACAAAATGGGATAGCTAAACGTAAGAATAAAAACCTCTTAGAAGTTGCTAGAGCTTTGTTATTTACAAGTAAAGTTCCTACATATCTTCGGGGAGAAGCTATTCTTACAGCTACATACCTTATTAATCGCATGCCTACAAAGATTTTAAAATTTCAGACCCCTCTAAATGTGTTTCAAACTAGTCTTCCTTTATCTACGTTGTCGTTTAACTTACCATTGAAAGTGTTTGGCTACACTGCATTTGTTCACATTCATGGTCTTAACCGTGGCAAATTAGATCCAAGAGCTAGGAAAAGTGTGTTTGCAGGTTATGCTCCTAATCAGAAAGGATATAAATGTTATGATCCTATTTCCAAAAAATTGTTTGTTACCACGGATGTTACTTTTTTTGAATCTCAGCCGTTTTTTTCCACTTATCTTCAGGGCGAGATTCCTATTAAAGATTTGGGATACTTAGATGTTTTGTCACCTAGAAATGACCAAAAAAATCCAGCAAATAAGCTTAATTCAATTTTAGATAAACCTAAACATGAGTTCTTAATAAATGCTAAGCCTAGTGTTCTAACTGAGCCCATTGCAGATTCTATGAACTCTAAGACCAGCAATGGAACTAAGATAGGTACCAAAGAACCTCTTGTTTACTTAGGAAGGAAACAAATTCAAAGCAAGGAGACAAATGCTCCTCAGCCATGTCAAGAGTCTGAACCAGAGGCAATTCAAAACTCCACTGATGCTCTGCGTAATATTCATACCGAACCTGTTCAAGTTAGTCCATCTAATTCTGAGTCTAGTTTATCTGACCTTGATATTCCTATTGTTATCCGAAAGGGTGTTAGAACCTGTACTAAACATCCAATGTCAAACTTTGTCTCTTACAAAAATTTATCTCCTATTTTCTCCGTGTTTAATTCGCAATTATCTACCATGGAAATTCCAAAGCATGTACAGGAAGCTCTACAAGTTCCTGAGTGGAAGGAGGCTATTCTTGAAGAGATGAGGGCTCTTGAGAAAAATAAAAAATGTGTAGATCTGCCAAGAGAGAAGAAAACAGTTGGATGCAAATGGGTGTTTACAACGAAGTAGAAATCTGATGGCCACTTGATCGGTACAAGGCACAGTTGGTGGCCAAAGGCTTCACTCATACATGTGACATTGACTATCTTGAAACCTTTGCTCCTATGGCCAAACTAAATAAAGTGAGAGTACTACTATCAATTGCAATTAATCTAAACTGGTCTTTACAAACACTTGATGTGAAGAATGCATTTCTCAATGGAGATTTGGTGGAAGAGGTTTACGTGGATCCACCACCAGGCTTTGATGAAAATTTTGGATCAAAAGTCTGTAAACTGAAAAAATCCTTATATGGGTTAAAGCAATCACCAAGAGCTTGGTTTGAAAAATTTACTCGATCAATAAAAAAGCAAGGATACGTACAAGGACAAACTGATCACACCATATTCATAAGGTGTTCGATCGGTGGGAGAATAGTTATTCTTATTGTGTATGTGGATGATATTATCCTTACTGGAGATGACACAACAAAAATGGAGAGATTGAAAGGGTGCCTTGCCTCTGAATTTGAAATAAAAGACTTGGGACCATTGAGATATTTCCTAGGAATGGAGGTTACACGTTCAAAGAAGGGAATCGTAGTGTCACAAAGGAAATATGTCCTAGATTTACTCAATGAAATAGGGATGAGTGGTTGTCGGCAGCTGAGACTCCTATTGACCCAAATCAAAAGTTGGGGGATAGTGAAAGTAATCCGATTGATACATCTCGGTGCCAAAGGCTTGTTGGGAAGCTAATTTATCCATCACATATGCAACCCGATATTGCATTTGCAATGAGCCTTGTAAGTCAATTCATGCATTCCCCTTGTGAAGAGCATTTTGAAGCTGTGTATCGGATACTAAGATACCTGAAGAGCTCACCAGGGAAAGGTCTATTCTTCAAGAAAAATGAACAACGTAGCATTGAGGCCTATACAGATGCAGATCGGGCAGGCTCTATTACAAAAAGAAAGTCAACATCTGGATATTGTACCTTTGTGTGGGGAAATCTAGTCACTTAGAGATGCAAGAAACAAAGTCTCGGAGTAGTGCAAAAGCAGAATATAGGTCGATGGCACATGGAGTTTGTGAGATGTTATGGCTGAAGCGAGCTCTTGAAGAACAAAAGAGAACTGTGACCATGCCTATGAAGTTGTATTGTGACAACAAGGTAGCCATTAGCATTGCTCGCAACCCAGCTCAACATGACAGAACAAAAGATGTTGAGATTGATAGACACTTTATAAAGGAGAAACTTGAGGCAAGAGCTATTTGTATGCCATTCGTTCCAACATCGCAACAAATAGCTGATATTCTTAAAAAGGGATCACCTAAACATAACTATGAACTTCTCATTAGCAAGTTGGGCATGATAGACATCTACGCACCAACTTAAGGAGAAGTGTTGGAAAGTTAGATAAGGTCATGGAATCAATTTCTAAAGATAAATTTATGCTTTTATTTTAAGTTTTATATTTTTTTTTCTTTTTATCACTTTGTTTATTTTATCATATTTATCTCTTAAATTTAGGGATTTGTTTTGTTACTAGAATAAAGGGATTTTGTGACAATCTGTTGTCATAGTTCCCTATGTATCCTAGCTTGTCACTAGTGAATAAATGAAGAAATAAAAATTAGGGTTTTTCCCTCTTAACTCACAACTAGTAATCGATTTTCCAGAAAAGTCTCTACTCTAAATTCTGCTAGTTTAATTCTATTTCTAAATATCTGTCCTAGTTTGCTAAATTGTTTTGTGTGTGAGAAAGAAACATACCAGTGAAATAAAAACAATATAATTTAACATGTATTGACATGGAAACATTGAGGAGAGCAGAGGCAATAAACATTAACTATACATTCAATGAGTAATTAATTCCTATCCTACTACTTATCTCCGAAAGTAAGGATTCAATGGGATACCAAACATACTATTACATGGATAGGATTAACTTAATATCAATATTCAGTGGCATGGCACAATAAAATTAAGTCATGACATATCTGGAACTGTATGCCAACTATAATTATTTACCTGTATGAAGATGTGAACTGACCACATCTTTTAGCGTCAATGGTATTGTACCAATCCAAAATTGTTTTTTTAATGAACAAATGGTTGTTCATAGAGATTGCATTGTCACAGTGCTTCGTTTTCACAATTATTTTAACAGTGTCCTGTGCCCAAGATTTTAATGCCTGTTCTTATATTCCATATATTACCACCATAACTGGATGATGTTTAAAACCAACATTAAGAAAGACAGCTTGAAAACCTTGTCGTCCAGACAATTTTGGATAATTGACTAATAGGACTATTAAATAACATGTAGACAGCTTAGGAACTGCTTACCAGAAACACGACAGCTGTAAGTAGAATCATCCTCATCAGCCACAAACTGGTTGGCATCCATTGACCAAGTATGAACCTAGACATCATGTACTCTTAAAGTCAATAAATAGAAAAACAATCCTTTAATGAAAAACATTTAAAAAAAAAAACACACACTGAGAGATTAAAAATTGATTGGTCATACAAGCTATCAAGTCTATTTCAACGCCAGAAAAAGCCCTTAATCATTTTGAGTACTCTTCCCAAATTTAATTCCAAAATTTCCATCCAAAGTTATGTGGCAACCAATTTGGCACCGCAATACTACGTAAAACCAATAGTGCAACTAGGAATAAAATTTTGGTATAGAAGTTAGGAGCTGTAGTATTCCCTAATATTTAAGCTACATGATTATAGACAAAATGGAATTGATGAAAAGAACAGAATAAGGGTATTTAGTCGATCTATAAAGTGTCGTGGCCTTCTGGTTAGCTTAGAACAGGATAAAGTCTAAGACATATGAGACATACAGCCAGTGCCGCTAAGAAACAAAGCCCATTATATTTCATGACATATATGAAGCAGGGAAAAGAAAAAAAGATATAAATAATATTCAACTACCTGTTGTTCAGTCATTTGCAGAAAAGCAATTGTATGATATACTAATTCTCTGACATTACTAGCAACAACCTACAAGAAGAATTTTATGAACACAATAGAATGAAAGAAAAATAAAGCAAAAGAAGGAAAACAGGTTCAAAATAATCTTAACTCACCTTTACAAGCTTTTTACTACCCACAATGTTTAATAGAAACTCAAACAACTGTATCATCAAAATAAGTATGTTAGAAATAAATGTACTTGAAGGCCCAAAATGACTTGAAATTATTGCACTGGAAAAGAAAATACAATATTATGATGTAATCTAAAAATGATTTAAAGCTATACTTTCAAGTCCAGGATAATAATCTTCAATTTTTGCAAGTTGCATGTCCACAGAAAATTTTAGCAAAACAAACAGGCTTCACATTTGTCATCTCAATAGACGGTGAAATCACCTTTTATCTTAGGTGTGAAGTTGTTGGAGGTCTATGTACCAACATTTCCTAATTATCAATCATAGACAAGTTTTTCCTTTTGTCTCCAACCCGAACATTCTCAAGTATCAACTACTCATTTCACTTATTGAAGTTCTTGTAAAAATTTTGTAAGGACAGAGACCCAGGTCCAAAGTTGCCAATCTCAACATGATGAAGTTAAGGGTGTAAAGTACGTCATAATGACCCAAAAGCATACTTATTTCCACAGTTGGAAGAAGAAGAAGAAAAGAGTGAATTTGACAAAGTTTGGTACGAAGAACTGTCTTTATCCAGATTAAGCTTGGGAACTCCTGCTCCCCAAGAGGCGTACATAAAATTACAAACTAAACATAACTAGGGAGTCTGAAATGAAATAGGTAACCAAAAGACCTGCGAACCTATGAAATGTAACTGATATTCCAGTAGAGAAAATCACTGCATCACATACCGTCAATTAAAGAAAACTGAGTATTGAAGATGTGAAGTGACGTAATGAAGCTGTAAACCCAAACTGTTAGTTCAAGTTGTCTTCTTGTTACCTGGATGATAAATGAATCAAGGCTTTTCTCTGCACCATCAGAATCGTATCTTCCTGCATAGGGGTCTTCTGTACCTTCGATTGATGACCTTATGTATACTCCTAGAGATGACACAAATGTTTTCCATAATGGTCCCGCAACAACTGCAACAACAAGTTTCAGGGTCGATATCTGTATATTTTGTATTAAGGAAATTTCACAATGTGAACTCACCCATAAATTCACTCTCTGTAAGGCTAGGGAAATTCTGAACAAACTGATTCAAGCACCTTATAACCTAATGATGAAGAGGGACTTAAAGTAAGAAATCAACTGTCCATTTGAACTAATGAACAGTTAACGGAAAACATGATTTTAAAATAAAAAAATAAATTGTTGAAAACACCAAGCCAACCTCCATTTTGATGCCCCAGTCATCAGGATCTTCAGGTTGTACTGGATGTTCTAAGATAATGGAAAACTCATCCATCCATAGTTTAGCCATTGGCATCATCAATGCATGCATTTCTAACTAAATATAAATATTATCAATCCGTCAAATTCATAATACAACAAATCATAAGACAATAAACTGATTTCAACCACATTCCAGATGCCCAAAAACAAGATTTGGCGCCTAGAAATTACCTTGTAAGCACCACTCATTATTCCCAGCATGGAGGTGCAAGAATAAATGATTGAAAGGGATTTAGTACGCAAATATGTGTCGTATGTCTGTAAAACAAGTCCCAGGATAAAATACGAGCACAGTCCCAAAATGAAGAATGCTTACATTAAATTTAACCAACACAAAATATCAGAGAAGAGTTTAAAATGATACATGCAAACATCTTTAGTATTTACTGATGACCTCAATTATGAAATGCATAAGGTATGAACAACGTGAAATGCAAAGGACCTTTGTAATGGAATATTGAACACTTCCCTAATTCCTTAAGAAAAATTCAGGCATGATCATTGCATTGATCTCTTCTAGAATCCGAGAAATGTGCTACAATGAAATTGCTTAAGAGTGTTCAAAATAGATGTTAATCTTCCACATACACAGATTGAATGACATCTCTATAAGGTTGCAACAGAGATACATGGCAACTTTTTCACCTTGCTAACCACATGCTCTGACAATGTCCTAGCGCAAACCTTTCATTTTCTCTTCTCGTACTAACAATAAAATTGACCACCATAGCCAGATGCCTTTCGTATGTGATATTTAACAGATTTTGGCAGTATACTACAGCTGTCCAATTAAAGAGTGTAAACAGATTCATAAAACTGCACATGTAGGTATTCTCATATTCTCACTCGATATTTTAATTACACAGTGCAGTTTGCACACAGAAAAATGGATGGTATGACATGATCTCCCAGCATGCATACTTCTACATTTTGGAAAATCCCTACGTAACAAAAGAGTAAGAAAAAAAGAAAGGAGCTACTCCATGGCTGATCAGAGCTTTCATCAGTGCCAATAAGAACTTGAACTAAACAAAACAAAACTAACCTGAGGAGATGATACAATTGTATGCAAGCATGGGAACAAGACAGGTACTAGCTTTGGTACCATGCTATCATCCAAGTCCCCAGCAAGAAGAGCCAGGCACCGTAGAGCTCCATGCACTAAAAAATATGCAACACATTTAATCCAATTGAAGTGGACCTCAAGAACAATACATCATAAAACAAACAATTAAATATAAGCAAGTTTGTCCTGATAATCTTAAAAGTTTATTAACCTGCAGTGATAATTCGATGAAACATTCTCCATGTATATGCCAAAGTAAGATATTACAAATATTTTGAGAGTTGTAAGAGTAATTAATTTACAAGAAGCACTTATAAAACCAATGGCAAGCACAAAGGAACTGATGCCGTCCATTCATCAGCTAGTTTCCATTTATCAAAAGTTTTCATATATGCTTGTACAGCTCATAAAAACCAGTGAAGTAAGCAATTTAAAAATGCTGCATATACATATAGTGATCTTTATATAAGGTAAATCTAAAATACCATAAAACCTCAAACCTGATCACAGCCCTAAACAAAAAGTAATAAAAGTGTCTGATTTGGTAACTAATCATTTTGATAGGCACCCAAGCACCAGGAGAACCGCCCCCCAAAAGCTAGCTGTTAAGGTGGGAGGGTCAAACACTTAAATACCCCATCAAGCAGCCCATACTACCCGATGTGAGACTTTGGCATCCCATACTACCAAGGTTCCTATCAATTGCCCAACTCCGGAAAGCCACGACGTCCCTACGACTGCACTTGGCAGCACTTCACTCGACTCCGCACCGGTCAAAACCCTCCACTGATAGCCCTCTCTGGTCCGCCAAGCACCGGCTATCAAATGATAGGCACCCAAGCACCATAGAGAACCAAATCCTAAAAGCTAGCTGTTAAGGTGGGAGAGCCAGACACTTAAATACCCCATCAAGCAGCCCATACTACCCGATATGGGACTTTGGCATCCCATACTATCAAGGTCCCTATCACATTTACCCTCGATGTGAATATTTAGTGTTGGTACAAGCAGAACCTATTTAAATAACATGACTTTGTACATCATATTTTGTATTGTTTGTCATGGGCAAAACTACAATCAGTTCATTGTTGTTCCTGTATGGTTATTCAAAGATTTTCTTGTGTGCATATAAAGGGTTTGTTGCATATATGGTGACCAACTCAAAAGGAACTAACATGACAAAAGATCTATTCATTTGCCAATCCCTCCAATCCAACAACCTGTCTAAAGTAATAAAACCCTAATCCCAACCATATTACTTTAAAAAAGCATTGTATTATGAAGCAAAGTGTTCCAGAATACCCACATAGTACAATAACATATATTGTCAAAGACCCACATCCAGTAATAAAAGAAATTAATTGAAAATATTTTGGGGGAAGGAAGGGTTTGGTGCTACATAAGAATGATTGAAATTCGAAATTGCCAACAGCCCTCACCTCCATTTACATTAGTTTGATCAGTAATTAACTTCAGGAGGATTGGCATCAACTCTGGCCAATCCTCTGGCCAGTCATAAACAGCAATTGATGCCACAGCCATACTAATTGCTGTGCAGATTTTTCTATTAGAGTCATCCAATGACGATAGGAGAAGTCTGCGAATAACTTCCTGATAGTGTAACCATGATAGATTTTAGACATAGAACCAAATAAGAAAAATCAAGGTATTTACCATATCAAAATGCTTATGAAAAAATTTAACTACAGGAAATTGATCTGAAAGGATATTAAGAACTATTTCAGTAATAATTAAATGGAAACAGAAATTAAAAGTCAAAAATCAAATTTCTACATCAGTACATTACTAAAAATTAAGCATTATCTACATCAGTATATTGCCACAAATTAAGCAACTCCAAAGTCTTAACTTCCTTTACAATGTCCATCAACCTGCATTATTGGCAGACATGCAGTATAAAACAATATCAGAAAAACATAAATGATTACATTTCCACCATTGCTTATTTACCTTATAATTCTAAATCATACAAGCCAAAAAAAAAAAAAAAAACAGTTTAAGGGATAAGAACTTATAAAATACACATCTTTCTGCTCTTGCAAGGTCTTACTTACCTTTTCCTCACTTGAAACAACGGGATGTTCAAATAACTCCTCACCCTCCTGCCAGTGTTTCTTAATATAATGCTTTAGAAGTACAGCCGCTAGGTAAAATTCGTTAAATTTTCACATGATGATTAAGTTATCAGCATAAGTTTACATGCAAAATGAAGCCAAGTTTTTCTTTTTCAAATTACTGAAAGCAAATAAACCAAGTTTACAAAATAAATAAATAAACTAGAAAAACGAAAAAGGATATCTGGCGCAATCCGAACGGAAGATCCTTGTTTGCAGCAACCTTAGATAATGCTGCTCCAAAACCTTCGAGAAAAGAACATGAAGTCATAACCTACGTATTCATGGATCCAAATCCTCATCTTCAATAGATTAGTATCATATAAATCATACATATAATTGAGTCAAGCTGCGAAACAGTGGAAATTGATGCTAAATGCTATTCTTACAACATCTATAGGCCTCAAAATTTTCATACTAGAACTATGAGGCGGCGAGATTCTACGTTAATCCAGACACATTCCAAGTTTCAAATTTCATCTATACAAGTCATTTCACAAAGTTTAGGTTCCTCCAGCATTAATACAAACCGCTATTACAGACTCAAATACAAAAATAAAGATGAAAATTTGAAATTAAGCATATATACAATACTTTAATGTTCTTGTTTACACTTCAAATAGTGACTTTCAAAATTAAGAAAATAATAAGAAGAGGAGGGGACCTACCTGGTTGAAGAGAGGCTTGATTAAGGGAAGCTTCGGCGAAGGATCGAACCTCTTGATTAGGATCGAGAGTGGCAGACAAGCATTTGAGCAGCCATTGCTGATCCTGATCAGCAGCAATCGCCATTGCCTGAGCAAAATTACGATACGATTGGCAGTTTCTTTCTTTTCGCTTATATTGTATTGTTTTCTTCTATCTTGATTTTGTCTTTTTTGTTTTTATTTTTCCCGCTCTAATGAAGCGAAGTTTGCAGTGAGATGAGAAGAGAGATGACTGAGTTTGAACTTGGCTAGGGGTTTATATAGACGAGGAGATGGTACTCGGAGGCACTGAGACAGTGGCAGAAATGGAAATTTTCTTCAATGTGAGTTTAGGGTTTTTGTTTCGTTTTTTCACGAAATCTGAATAAATGGTGGGCCAAACACAATGATTATTTTGCTGGCAGCCCAACGTTCAGGTCTTGCTGGCTTATGACACAACTGGGCCTACTTGATCGCATTCAAATCCTGGAGTTTTACCAAATACACCGACATTTTTCTAGATGTACTCTTAAAATCTGCCTCGGAAGACGCCTGCATGATAACACTCTGAAGATTATAATCTATACCTTACAAAACTGTATAAATTCGTGGTAAAAATCATTTCGGCTCTGTGACAGTGAATTTAATAATTTCTCATTAATAAATTATTTCTTTTACTATATTTACAGTCATTAATTACAATCTTCAAAGGGTATTTAACTGTTTTTAAAATGTTGTTAGGTGCATTTAGGTCATGTTTGGCACGCAACATTGTATAGTATTATTTTTAATAATTGTATTACATTGCATTGTATTGTATTAATTAATACTATACATAATATAGTAGATGTTTGATAAAACATTACACTGTACTATTTTTTATACTATACTATACTATATTTATGTTTGGAGTATTTTTAAATTGTATTATATTAACTTTCATTTCAAAAATTAACAACATATTATTAAATAAATTAAATATTATTTTTATACCAAATTAAATAAATTAAATACTAAATAAAATAATTATAACCTACAATTATAAAAATATATAATCTTCCTCATATTTAATTAAATTCATATTGTCCTAATTAATATAAAAAAATTATATTATAAAAATAGTTTTCTTGTGTCACAAAGTACAGTCTATAACCAAAAAGAAAAAAAAGAAAAGACTTGTTCCATTTCTATTAAATTCATATTGTCCTAATTAGATCAAAATAAAAAATATAATTTTTTTATTTTACACAAAATTATTATTGTATATAAGGGTTTTGTTGTATTTTAAAATTAAAGATGACATATATAATGATTTATTAATTTAGTGTAGTGCAGAGTAATGCGGTGGTTTTTCTCTGCATTAGATAATGTAATACATGTTACATTAAATTATGCAGTGTATTATTTAGTACAATGTAAAGTTTGTTCCAAACATAAGTACTGTATAAATTAATACAGTGCAGAGTTTTTATACAATACAATGTTGGCTGCCAAACATGCCATTAAGGCATACATACATTAAGACTATCCCTTCTTTAAATATTAAAAAGAAAATTTTGATGATCTGAATCAGTTTATAATCCTTCTCCGTACAGACAAAATTTCTTAATAAAACAATCTTTGCTTTCTCTAACATTGCATCAAAATCAAGTGGTGCTCCCAACTCTCAAGTCTGAACTTTGCTCCCATTGAAAATGTCAAAAGATCCCCTTATTTCTTATTCAATCTTTTCATTTACGGTGGTTTAGAGATTAAATGGCGTGCAGCCTTTCCTGTCAAAAACTGCCATAATCCATTTAACTAGTACCATAATTGAAATTATTCTCTTGTGAACCCAGTTCGGTTAATTCTCATTACATCTACATAAATAAGAATTTTGATATGGAATCAATGCTACGGTCATGAAAAACACTAGTATTTTGGCTTTTTTTGGAAGGGGAAATACCTTCAAATACATATAGAATGTTCAAACTGCCTATTAATTAATTACCTACAACCTGAACCCCAAGTAAAGAATCATTTTTCAATTTACTCTCACCTCACAAAGATTCACTGACACTCTGGCATGCCACTATAAAGCCTTCTCCAGCCATCTTGGTAGTCTCAGAGAAGGTTTCATTCCAAGTCGGGTAAGGAACACAGAGTACAATAGGTGGAGAAGGAACACAAAGAATCCACAATTCAGCAAGAGCTGTTGATCAGAAGATTGGTAAGTCTTTTATCAAGCAAATGTTACAGCAAGTTAACTGAAAGGAGGAGGGGAGTGTAGTAAAAGTTACCAAAGTGACAAATATGGCATATATCACATTCATTGATGGGATTATATTAACACCCATGGCAGTGAAAATGAGCGAGAGAGAAGCATGAATGTTTATGGTGATCTACAAGCATATGAGCAAATTAATGAGTCAAGTCCCAATACAAAATCAAGCAAATGCATAGAGATGAGAGGATATATTTACCAAAGCCAGTATGTTTTCTCTAATTAAGAATGAGGATGTAATAATATACCCAATGGCACCTGCTGAACGTGCCTACATTTTTCAAAGGATGTCTCTGTTAGAAATTGGAGATGGCAAGAGAATCCATTGTTTTGAACGTGGTTAAGGAATTCAAGGAACAAGGGAACAAACACTACAATGGTGCACAAGAAAATTGAAAGACCCCAATCTGCCCCAGTCCTGGAAAGTTGCACCAGAAAACATCAAGCGGTTACCACACAAGTTTGATACATTTGCAGATCACTCCAACTTGACAAAATAAAAGGTATGCTCAATTCAAAGTGTGCTAACATAGCAAATCTGAAAAAAACCCAGTACAAAAAATCATGATGAAAAAACTGCAAATTAATTTATATGAACTCCTTGGCCCTAAATGAGTACTAGCTTTACTGGATCAAGTGAGTTCGGATTTCAGATACTACCAAGTTAAAGAACATTAAACATGTTTGCACATGATTTGAACAATATTTTAGGAGATTATGCAAGTTCCAGGGTATGCAGATGTTCAGAATTCTTAATAGAGATCAACATTATGAAAGGGTAATTAAAGGTTTTGACATATTCACAAAAAATTACGAAACCGTCCGTTTAAGTGCAAAGAAAACAAGGAAGTTTTATTCAAATAACACCGTAGAGTAGGTAAGAAATTAATAATTTCTGAAGCTTCAAAGAATTTAGTCACAGTACATCCTACTTGCCTAAGGATCGAATTCACTAGAAAAAATAAATTCTTGTATTGTGCATCGCATACCTCCACAGATAACCCATCGTGAAACCAAGTAAACCATGTGTAAGCTGCAGGAGAGGGGGGGAGAAAACCATAAAACAACTAAATTACCAGCCATTATTCTCAAAAAAAAAAAAGAACATGGACTTCTAAATGTGAGAAAGAATGAAAGAGAAAACCATTGCTTTAGGAAGGAACAGAGTGTTCATCATATCACCCTCACAATCGTTTCATATATAGCTAAAAGCACCTATCACAAAACCTATTAATATGCTGACAGACTCAAACCTATCTCTTCCATACCCTCAATTCAATACATTCCACCCTTTTAAACCAGGGCAAAGGGTTAAAACCTAAAACGACCCATATAGAGGCTTCACTTCCCTTTTCTAAATCAAACTCAAAACAGAAGTAAGCAATCATTGAGTCTCTATTCGAGGAAATATGAACATTAAGCCAACTTAAATCATATAAACAACTTAAGTAGAACATCTTTCAATTATATCTAAGCCATCATAGACTGAATAGCTCATAAACAACTTAAGTAGAATAAAAAAGCAAGAGAAAATAAGAACAAAGTTTCACCAGATAGGCTAGGGCTTTGACTGGACCAGACAAGACAAGCAACAGCATGGCCGTGGCCACCTGTCAGAATGTACAATCATATAAATAATTAAACCAACTTCAAAAATTAAACCGTTTATTTAACCAAAAAAAAAACTCTAATTATGGATTGATAGTAGATGATTACAAACCATTGTTTTCCTCCCAGCTGCAACACCCCATCTCATCGAAGAGATTACTATTGGCAATGAGAAGAAACATCCAAAGTAATTCTGCACAACAACTAATTACTTTCAATAAATACTTAATAAAATGAAATAAAACTTATTCAACAAAACAAACAGCCCAGTTGAAAAACCTCAATGGAAAGAGAATTGCTCAAGAAGTAAACAAGTCCAGTAACTGCGGCGAACATAGAGCACTCGACCAATCTGAGTGTCTTCTGGTAAACGACGCCGTCTGGCTCCAAGTCTTCGAATTCTGATGAAGCATTGTAAACTTTGACATCTTCTTTTTCTTCTTCATTAGTGAAGAACGAAGGTTCTGCTTTTGAAATGCTCCAGAGTTTGGTGGTACGTTTTGAGATGGCAAGCAAGGAGAAGGAAGAAGAAGAAGAAGAAGAAGAAGATAAGGAAGATTTGAGTGGTGATTTTGGTTGGTGAAGAGGGGTAGTTTGGGGAATATGAAAAAATAAGGGACGATGACGATGGATTTTGAGGAGAAGATTCATCATCCATTCATGGACGTTGAGAGCGCTCCAGGAATGAATGAATGGAAGGAGGAGCTGACGATATTCATATGGTTATTGGGCCTAGGTTTTGACTCTACTCTTCATGGGCCAGCCCAGTATATTAAACATTTCTTAGGGGCGGCCGCTATATGACACGCACCACTCCATCGTTGATGATGGTATAATCTACTCTTGGGTCACGACACACGAATACGATAAGAATACGATATTAATTCGATATATTGTTAATAAATAGGTCATATTTGTATTAAAGGTGTTGAACACGTCAATCTCTTTAATGACACGAATAGTTAAACATATCTTGTAAATCCTTTACATATAAGTTCATTTAATAATATGAATTTTTACTTACTTAATTTTATATTATAAAATTAATTAATTTATATAGTAATAAATTATGATGATTTTAATTTTTTATACTAACCATTATTTATATTCTAAAAATAATTTTAATTAATATAAATATATAGAACATGATATATTATGTATAATTAGGTTAAACAATTAAGTAAATTATGTGACTTAAATATAATATCATTACAATACATAGGTAACATGTTTAATAACCGTGTCGAATCCATATTTTATATTTCGACATGAATAATTAAATGGGTCGACCTGCATGATACGAATTACCACCCTATAATGATGGTATAATCATCAACACCGTTATCACCAAAATTACTATTAATGTGATTATAGTTACAATAATGTTTAACATGAAAAGTGTTCAATAAGATAATATGTATTCATTATTAAAAATCATAGTTTTGCTAACATTTTCAGTATTTTGAAATAAATTTCATTATCTACAAGAGTTTGATCCTATTAGACACAAACTAGTCTAATTTAACAAATAGACAAAACATGCATGAAACTTTTTCACTGTGGTAGCTTTTCAATAATATGTAAAGGATTTTTATGAGAATATTTTACAAAATTTCATTAAATAAATAAGGTTTTCGTTTACTTATCCCTTCACGTCATAAAAATCTAATAAAAGTATTATATATTCTCAAGTCTCAAACATTAATTATTATTTGTTGAATAAATCCCTCATGATGGGTGTTCTTAGTGGGCTGGTCATATCAAATTTGTTAGTGATATCATTTTTAAGAATCTCGTTAGCTAAAGTTTGTTTTTCTATTTTGGGTTTTTATTTTGGTTGATTTTAAATTTTTTTAATGTTAAAATAATATATAATTGATATTGATTTAAAATATTATATAAATGTGTTTTTTTTTAGAAAATATTTTCTTAATTTGTAAGTAAATAAGACCTTTAAATATTCTTAAACAAAAGGGTAACTCATCAAAATATTTATGTAAGTATCGCATAGCACACTCATTGTGAGGTCGGTACGTCTCATAAGTCATAACTCATGTTTTGTGATGTATTTATAAATGATTTCTTATTAAAAAAAAAGAATTATTCAATTTATTCGTTTATCTCAATCCACATTTTTATTTTAATTATCAATTACGATAAAATCTATCCTAGTTCAACTACAGTACATTATCTCGGATGACAATACTTTGGAGCCCTTGCATTCAATGACTTGGGAAGAAACTCTGGACCTAAAACGAAGTGAAACAGGGAAGGCCATCACCAGCTAGCTGGGCATGAAAACTGCAGCAAGGAGCCGCAAAATTTAAAACGGTGATCTGATAAAGATTCATGAGTCACTGCGTGGTTGACTTTCACTAAATTGTCCAAAACATCATATACGGATACGGCTAAAAATTATGAAGTTCTCTGACGATTTAGGGCAGGAAATGACAAGAATTCGCTTAGACAGGGCACGGCTGAGTATTGTATGTACATGCACCCACGCTTTACATGCATATTATTATTGTGTTTCTGTTTTAAGACAACTTCTGGTTTTTATGGGTTGTTGGAAGTTTGGATTCGATTAAAAAGTTCTGATCCAATTTTTAATTAAACTAGATTGTATTATTTGACAAAATGCATGGATTCCAAACCACAAACACCCACTGCATTAGGAAGCCAGGTGCAGCTAGGAGAGGGAGACGGTGCACCTGTCCCCACAGCACACCTGCACCGGTGAAGCTACAACTTAGTTTATTCGCTCTCTCAGGGTTTAACTTGAAAATAACATTTTTATTATGCAACAATAAACTAAAAAAAAACATACTCAGTACCCTACAAATTAAGTACATAGGAAAAGCAAAGGCGCCGCCTTGCTCACACACACATTTATAAACTCGCTTGTAACTTGTTGGTGTCCATTGATTACAGTAATTTCGAAATCTATCTTGACACTAAACAAGGGAACGGACTCCAACATGCACTAAATTTTCCAAATTTACAAGGCAACGATGGGTCACAAAACGTCGACGTCTTACACCCTTCTCCATGCAAGCTTAAACCCTTTTTACCCTTGTTTTAATTCATCGAGAAACCAAACAGCCAAATCCTAGTAGTAAGTACATTCAATGGCAATCGGATACCAATCTCTCTTCTCAATTGAGATTTTTCTCCTCTCAATGTTCTCATTCCTCACATCCTCTCTTTAAAACTATGACGATGGCAACTGGGTTCTCCTCCAACCTAGCATAGGCGTCTCCGCCATGCACATGCAACTTCTACCCAATAACAAGGTCATCATCTTTGACCGCACCGACGCTGGCCCTTCCAACATATCTCTCCCGGAACACAAGTGCCGAATCTTAAACGACGACGTTCTTCAGTGCACTGCTCATTCTGTTTTGTACGACATCGCTTCAAACACATTCCGTCCCCTCATGTTGAAAACAGATACCTGGTGCTCCTCCGGATCCGTCAACAAAGATGGCATCCTTGTCCAAACTGGCGGCTACCGTGAAGGCGAGCGCGTAATTCGGTTGTTCAGTCCATGCAACGACGAGAACTGCGACTGGGTTGAGCTGGACAACGATGAATATCTTAATCACCGAAGATGGTATGCTTCAGATCAGATTTTGCCTGACAACAGGATCATCGTTGTCGGAGGCAGAAGAGCTTTCAGTTACGAGTTTTATCCGAAGAATAATTACTCTGCGTCGAGCTTTGAGCTGAGTTTCTTGAGGGAAACAAACGACCCTGGAGAAGAGAACAATCTTTACCCTTATTTACATCTTCTACCGGACGGTAAATTATTTATCTTTGCAAACAAAAGGTCAATCCTGCTTGACTATGTTAACAACAAAGTTGTCAAAGAGTTTCCCGTCATGCCTGGTTATGATAAGAGGAACTATCCTAGTACTGGCTCTTCTGTTTTGCTTCCTCTCCGGCTAACCGGAGGGAATGGAACTACTTCATCGCCTGAAGCGGAGGTGCTTGTCTGCGGTGGAGCTCCCGCGGGTGCTTTCACCCAGTCAAATAGAAAGCATATTTACGTGAACGCTTCGAGGACTTGTGGGAGATTAAAAGTCAGCGACCCGGAACCCGTTTGGTCAATGGAGATCATGCCCATGCCACGTGTCATGAGTGACATGTTGCTTTTACCCACAGGTAGCGTCATTATTATTAATGGTGCAACTAACGGCACCGCTGGTTGGGAGAACGCCGTCAACCCGAATTTCAATCCGGTTTTGTATAAGCCTTATGAGGAACCGACTCGTAGGTTTGTGGTTTTGAACCCATCTAAGATTCCAAGGATGTACCACTCAACCTCTGTGTTGTTGCCAGATGGCAGGATATTAGTGGGTGGAAGTAACCCGCACCGAAGGTACAACTTCACAGCGTACCCATACCCGACTGATTTGAGTCTGGAGGCGTTTCATCCACCCTATTTGGCCCCACAGTACGCAAATCAACGGCCTTCGGTCAAGTCAACAAATGAAACGGTGTCGTATAACGAGGTTTTCTCCGTGACTTTCTCGTTATGTCAATTCCAACCAGACCAAGGCGTCTCTCTGTCGCTCATAACGCCGTCGTTTACAACACACTCGTTTGCAATGAACCAGCGCATGGTCGTGTTGCATGCTGTTAGCGTGGAAAGGGTCGGAAACTCAGACTCTACTTACGAAGCAATTGTGTGTGGGCCCAGCACTGCCATGGTGGCCCCACCTGGCTATTATATGATGTTCGTGGTCCATGCTGGAATTCCTAGCCCTGGCGTTTGGATTAAGGTGATGTGATGGAATGGAAGGGCGTTAATGTCATTGAGTTCGTACACAACATGGGGGAGGCCTTTAACACTAATTATTAAAGTGAGAATATACCAATGTAGGCCAGTAAAATTATTTTTCAATTCAAATTTTAATAAAATAAATAAATATCTTTTGGCCCCGTTAAGAAATATGGAAGAGATGAAACTGAAGCGTCTTCAATTTCTTAATCTTGAATAATACTAATAAATTAACCATAAAGTAAATTATTAAACGTTTTCCATGAAGGGAAACATGGACGTTGAAACTCGTAACAAGTAAAAACCATTAATGAAATTAAAAAATATATATAAAAAAATTATTTTCTAGCGCAGGTTTACATAGGGAGGCCATTCCCCATGATTTCATTTAAAAAAGACACTTAAATTTGTAGCCGGGCTCAACAATCAAAAACTTAATTAGGTATCTGTTGCGGCAAGCCAAAGTTAATTTTTTAATATAAAAACAGAGCTGCACAATTTGTGTTATTATCCTAATATTATAACATGGCTCCACCACAATGTAGAGCTGCACGTCTAGGTGGTGATAAAACATGTAATATCATATGAAAGCACATTCTAGGTCTACAAGATTAAAGAATATTTAACTTTACTGCCCAATTAGTCGCCGCACATAGTTTTGAAGTTAATTAATAGAAAAAAATCATTTTTAGTGGTTTTGATCTGATTTTGGAGGAGCTGTTGAGTTGAAGAGCTTTAAAAATTTATATCTTTTTTTTTTCCTTTTGAGAGCTGGAATTTACATAAACCAGTATCTAAGCAAAGTAAATACTAGTTATGGCTTCACAATGAAATAGGCCATACTTAAAAGAGAAATTTTCATATTATTTAAGCTGAGTATAAAAATTTCATTAATGACCACAACAATGAAACCAGGTCCGATTGGAGCATATTAAATATCCCGTCTTTATCTTCTTACTCTCCTTTTTTAATTCATCGCGCTCTATTATCTCCAAACTTATTAAATTTTCAACTAAAATTTTAGATATTAATTAATGATTATTCAATTCATATGATTGATATTATTGATGAATTGACATCATTAAATATAATTTTTTTACTTTTAATCTCAATTATTGGATTAAGTGAGATAAATAGTTATTAATTAATATTTAGATTTAAGTTAAAATAAATCAATCCTTTATGTATATTACATCTAACAAATATAATTTAATTGTTGCTCATACTTTATAAAACTTTTCATTTACATTATACTTGCAAGCACTGTGGGCGGAAGTAAAAAAGACAAAAATGCTAAGAAGAAATAGGAGGACCCAAAACATTTTTGGCTTTAACGAGAATTTGAAAACAAATAATACACCAAATAATCTTGGCACATTCTTCAAAAAACAAAGTAATGTAGTAGTGCTCAAACGAAGAAGCCCTCCGCCAGCTCAATAGCTGCGACCTCAGCGCGGCAGGACTTGACTTGAGAACTTCTTGACACAGCAATCCCCATTGCAAAAAACCTCAAATGGCAATGGATGTCAGTTTTCACTGATATATTTTAACTCTCTGATGATCAAACCAATGTAATGATCAACTATTTAAAGGTAAATTTTGAAGATTTTGACCAAGAGACTATTTGCTTTTTGCATTTCTCACTTAATTCCATTTAGACTTAAGATTTTAGTTTTTTTTTTTCGGATACTGTTCAGTTTTTTAAGTGGTATATCGCTTATTTCAAAAAGTAAAAATTTGTCACTTTTCTTATCTTAATATCTTAATTATATTTTATTACCAAAATAATCATATATTTCTTATTAAACAAATTAATATAATTTTTCTTAAAATAATTTTAAATTTATATTTTTAATTAAATTAAATTTTTTAATTTGTAGAATTAGCCGGTAGAGTTAGCTACAGGACAACTACTGTTGCTATCGTCGGCCATCAGTGCTCCAAAACTTTAAACGTCTAATCCTACCGATTGTCGTTTTAAATGTCTGATCCTACCGATTGGCGTCTTAATCATCGATGAGGTTTATAAAATCTGGACAGCCGACTGACGATAATCATTATAGGTGGGCATTCATCGGGTTGGGTCGGATTTGGACCCGACCAATAAGACTCGACGAGTATTCGGGTAACACAGCCTAGACCCGAGATCGGGTAAAATTTATGATCAACCTGATGTCATCTGAATGCGTTCGGGTCCGGTCGGGACGAGTCCATCGGATATATCGGGTTGGATTTAGCCTGAAAAGACATTTTGAAAGTCAATTTTTACTATTATACGGCCTTTGGGCTTTAGCCCAATAAAGCTTTTTTAGGCTTTTGTCCATATTAAATTGTACTCTTGGACTTTACTTAAGTCTAATCCAATTTATTAATAAGAGCTTGGTTATAACTCTACACAAATTATAAATTACCAAGTCTAAATAAACAAATTACAGTTAATTTATTAACTCTCCACATCTTTAATTAAATAATTAAGACAAACTGATTTGACTATTAACACATATGAAAACCGGATCTGATCTGAGAACCTTTGGAATCGAAGTAAAATTATAATTTGTTGCTTATTTGGTTGCCAACCATGAATCATATTCCAGTTTTGGATTGATAACGTAAGAATTAATACGTTACTCAAATTAACTTTAAATCAAATCATTAACAAAAATGAAGATGACAGATTAAATTTATACATTATACACAACTAGTTACTAAAAAAAACCCCAAAAAGAACGATGACAAGATTACGCTTGCATGGCTTGGCTTATATACAATAAATTACTTAAATCAGGCAACAAAACAAAAATATGTTATATACTTTCAATTCAACTCCTTGACTTCAATTCTTAAAGTCAATCACTCACTCACTCACACTAGAATGAACCAGTAAAATATTGCATGCACATAATAGATTCAATTTGCAAAAAAGAAAAAAAAAATCAAACAGAGGCAATTTGCATAAAAAAACTCCATGAAATACGAACCAACAAATGATACAAAACGAAAAAAAACGAAATTACAACAAATTACTCAAATTAGGCAATAAAATAAAACAAATCAACAACACAAATAAAATAACAAATTACTCAAACAGACGGTTGTCAACTGCAGCGGTGCTGGAGTAAGCGACAGCCGCCCATGGTTACAGGAACAGAGGTGGCAACGAGTCAGTGACAGCGAAAGCAGTGGTGAGAGGAACGAATAGCCTATAACATCTAGCAAAATCAGTTCAGACGGGTACCACAGCAAGCGTTTGCAGTAGGCACTGTAGTCGTGATGGGGTGGCGGAAACCATGGGGGTTCCAAAGAGAGGAGTAGGACTATGGGAGGCGGCCAGGTGGTGACTACTGATGATTAGGATTTCAAATGATATAAAATGGGATAATGTCATAGTTCACCCTTATATTTAGGTAAAATATCATATAAAATCATCCTTTATAAATTTTATTAGCGCTTATCTTTACCTTTTAAAAAATTTATCATAGATCACACTTCGATTAAATTATCAGTTAAATATTAATAAATGAGTTGAAATTGAAGAGATATAATAATCATTTTATTTTATTTTTTTAATAATATAAAATATAATTTTAATAATAATAGAAACTAATAAAAATGAAATAGAAAACGATTAAAAATTTTTTTGACTAAGCCTCAAACGTCTCCCTCTCCATCTGCCTGCCTCGCATCTTCTTCTCTTCCCATCTCTCTTGATGTCTTCCCTTTCAATCCCTTCACCATAGATTCCTTCCCCACACCACACCCAACCCCGCGCGCCACTCCCCACCCAAACGATTTCATCTTTCTTTGATTTCTATTCAGCAAAAATCGACGAAAATCTCTCACCTACTCTCTCTTCTCTCCATCTCATCTCTCACCTCGCATCATCTTCATGTACCCAATCTCACCTTCTCAGGCAAGATGTGCTTGCCTTTTCTTGCAGAAAATTAGAAATTTACACACCTTGGCCTTGCTTGACTTTCCTTCCAATTTCGATGCTGAAGCAAAATCATTGTTTGATGGTTGTTCTCATGGGTTTCTAGTTTTAGGTGTTTTTCTCAATAATGCTGATACATCCATGGGATTTGTTTGAGATATATACACGTAGTATTGGAGGTGAGAATTTTTTTTCCTGGGTTTTGTCTTTGTTATCGATTTCCTGGGTTGGTGGTGGTGCTGGATTTGGGAGTCTTTGCTTGTTGGTTCAGTTGGTTTAATTCGAGATTATGCATTAAAGTGTGCATCTAAGTGGGTGCTTTTGGAGAAATTTTAGTGTAAATTATTGGCATATTTTTTGGCACCTTTGTGTTGATGGGTTGCTGTTGATTAATGATTTCTGGGTGGCTATCAATTTTCTTTGGTTGTTGATGATCGTTGATGGTACCCAAAAGCTGTGTTTGAATTGATTTGTATATAATTTGTTAGGCATTTGAAAAGGTAGAGGTAAAGACAGTGGGCACTTGTGCTTAAGAAATTCATGGTTAAGAAATGGGCATTTGAATATTTGTAAGTTTTTTATTTCAAACATGGGTCCTGTGTATTTGTGCTAGATTTTGGTGGCTTGTTTGTGCAGAAAAGGCCTGATGATGGGGAAAGAATTACCGCAAATATTAATTTATAGTTTTTGGCAGATAGAACGATTACTCTAAATTCATTCCTTAGATCAACCTTGTATCTCATCAACGTTCACCGCTTAGATATATAAATAAGTTCAATTCATTTCATATATCTTTTTACTTTTAACCTTCTAAATATATGTTAATATATATATATATATTTATATATTAGTTTATTTATTTACTCTAGCTTAATTAGTTTTCAGTTTTTTATTTACCAAATTTGAACATATGTTATTGTTTGTTTAATTGGATCTAGAAAAATAGAGAGATGGAAGAAAAAAGATGAACAGAGATGAAGAAGGATGAACGTGAGCTGGGAGAGAGAAAATATGATTTTTTTTTAATGTTTTTCATTTTATATTATTTTTTGTTTCACTCACAAAAAAAAAGGGTATAGTAGGTATTTTATCATCATAATTAAGGATATTTTGATAATTAATGTTAGAATGAATAGAAAAGTAAAGATATTTTAGTAATTACAGTCAAAATGGATGGAAAGGTGACATCATCTAACGGTCAAATTAACAGAAGGGTGGTACATGATAAATTTTTTAAGAGGTAAGGGTAGGCAATGATAAAATTTGCAAACGATGACTCTGTATGATATTTTGCCTAAACATAGGGGTGGTCTATGACATTATCCCGATATAAAATAGGGCTGAGGTAACTATGAACAAGGCATTATATATTGATGATTAAGTGTGGGTGAGTACATGGTAACAACATTAACTGCCACTGAAATTTTAACACATGTACAATAAACCTTTTTTAAAAAATAATTGATCGGGTCGATCTGAGTCGGGTTTGGGGTTTCGGCCATTATACCCGATACTTACCCAAATTTGATCGGACCTCCAATTTCTTACCCAATTTCGGGTTTCATTAGCTTATATGCCCGACCTTACCTAATTTGGGTTGGACAAACCCGATCGGGTCGGTTGAAAATGACCATCTGTAATGACCACGACAGTATGGACAGTGTTATTGAATGTACCATACCACGGACGACCGGCGATGATAACAGTGGCCATTTGGCAACCCTTTTTTTCTATCTTTAAAAAAATTAAATTAATAAATATTAATTATTTTAATATTAAATTATTTTTAATTATATAATTTTAATTTAAATTAAATAAAAATTTGTATATTTTTGTATTCTACATGAAAAAAAGCCAACATCACCATGCACACAACATATTATATCTTAGTATTTTCAACCTTTTCAATTTTTAAATTTCATGAAAATAAATAAATAAAAGATTTTTTTATTTATAAAATTATCTATTTAAATCATCATAATATATTTTTCATATTAAAGAAGATATGTATTTTTATAATAGATGATTTTATTATTAATTATTGATTATTATTATTATTGGTATCTTAATTTAATTTTGTTAAGTATTTAATTTTTAAAGTATATTTCATATTAAATATTATATTAACATTAAGGGTAAACATGTCATATTTAAATTAGTTTATTAGCTTAAGACTTATTAAAAAATTTAGAACAAATATATCATCAAATGATAAAAAATACGTGTTAATAAATATTAAGTATCAATAAATGTTAAAAACTATAAAATAATTAAAAAAAAACAAACAAACAAACGGCCCTGAATTTAAAAGAAATACAACTAAGTTAACGTAGTTCAAACAAGATGGAACCTCGTAAACCTAAAGAAAGGAGTGTCTAACGTTACAATTAATTACGGGGGTTGCATGTAGGGCTTAGTCGCTTATCGGTCGAGTGAGTCATTTAAGCCATCCACTATGGCTGACGTAAACACAAGCATATACAACCACGTAAGGTTAAACAATTATCTGTTGGCCACGGCACACGTAGATCTAAGTTAGAGTGGATTATTAACAAATGCGAAATTTGCAATGCGAAAACACAATTGATTGTAATAATAGAGTAATTCAGCTTCGTATTTATTCACCTCGATATTAGTTGTTAACATAATGTTGATATTTTGCAGTGCTTTATTATTATATTAAACACTAAGGTGGCTTATTACTTATCGACGAGAGTCACTTTTTTCATATCCTAAATTTTCTTTAACTGAGTTGATTGCATGTAAAGCGGTTGTGTCATATATTTTTATCATCTACACACACTTGCACATCCATCTAATGGAACAAATATATCAAAACTCAACAAGCAAATCTTAAGCTACAATATTTAGTAGGCAAAAAATTTCTTAGAAAGATGGAGATGCGGGGTATCGATCCCCGTACCTCTCGCATGCTAAGCGAGCGCTCTACCATCTTAGCTACATCCCCTACTGTTCTGTCCATATTTTACTGCTTCAGTTTTGTGGTTTTTCATCGAAACCTTCCACGATTTATTTTCTTCACCATGCCTATTCTTTCATCGGATCGTTTATGGTCCATACCAAATTAAATATAAATGTTTCGAGGAACTGAAGGAATAATAAGGTAATCATGATTGCATTAGAACAATGTTAATTAGTTCTGTGATGGAGTTCTTTATCAAATTATTTGAATCCTATTCATATGGTGTTTAATTAAGCACTTAATTTAAATTAGTAAGTAACTAAGCTCACCACAATGTGCATTGTAGGATATTTTTCTTAACTTTAACTTGTATCACCGAGTTAATAGGTAGCTAGCTACTAGTCTGAGCCATGTGCAACAATTTTGCTTTTGGCATTCATTACTCTCATCATTTAAGGCCATTCGATAAAAAAAAAAAAAAGGTTATTGAGGGGAAAATGGTAATTTCCAATTCTATGAATACTGGATTGGAATCAATCAATCGAGTCTTTGCGCATATTTTGTGTCAATTTTCAATGGACATCGAAAGACAAAGTTGACTTCACGCTTTACAAGCGTCAATTGATTCCCTATCCAATTACTTTTTGAGAAGTTATTTACTAATTATTTTATTTGATTATATTATATAAATCTTAAAATAATATTACACCTACAAACTATCTATACAAACCTACTTATATAAACTAATGTGATATTTTTATGTAATTACTATATCACTTATCTTAATTAGTATAATTTATTATCAATATTCATTTATCATTGATTCTCCGTATGTAGACGTAAAATTTCACAATGCAACACATTGTTCTATAAATATCTAACATTGTTTGACAACTCAACCTCGGGCTAACTTGTATGATATACTCATACCTTGACAAGTTGTCACACCTTTTGCTAGCTTGTATGGCTCGTCGCTTGACACCTGGTTAGTTATTGTCTAACATTATGAAGTCGTCTGGCGAATTCTGAGATCCACGTCTATAAATTGAAAGGTCTAAATGATAGATTTGCAATTGGTTATTAGAATTAACATGTCTTCAAATCATTCATAAAGGGGTGGGAAATCGCACTACACGAATCTAAATATTTGCAAAATCTGGCTTTTCCAAATCTTAGTAATTATTTAGAATTATGAATTTGCATTCCAGAACCGAGGACGAAATTTGCCCTTATCAAAGTTTGGAAAATGAATTTTAGTTTTAGATTAAAGTAATAACGTGAATACGACTTTAGACATTCCATTCCAGGTTTGAATAGTGACATATAAGTTTTTAGGCCCAAAATTATAATTTAAAAAAGAGATGAAAAACTTGAAATTAAAAAAAAAAATCAACATTTTGCCCCCAGATTAATCCGAGTAATTGAATAATCAAGATCTGTTTTGAGAAAAATTTGTTCCAGATTCGAAATATAAATTTCTTAGAAAAAGGGCAAATTTTTTTTGTCTGGTTTAGGTAAGACGTCACTCCTCCCTGGCTTCGCTTAACTTTTGCCATCCCTACGTTCATATGAAAAAGGGAAAATTGAGAAAATAGACAAAATTAGGAGGTTTCATTGAAAACTAGACACGTTCTCAAAAATTTTCATGTCATAGACACTTTCTTGATAAAAAGACTAAAATATCCTTTGAAATTACTTGCATGTGATTACTTGCATCCGACACTCTTTTTGGGGATGAAATTGTTAAATTACAAACTATAGGGACTAAAAAGAAATTAAAAGTAGAGCATTATATCACGCGGAGACGACACTCGACACAACTCGACACTCGACATTTCACCACTCGAAAACACTCGACACTCGACATTTCACCATTCGACAAACTCGAAACTCGACATTTCACCACTCGAAAACACTCGAAACTCGACATTTCACCACTCGAAAACACTCGAAACTCGACATTTCACCATTCGACAAACTCGAAACTCGACATTTCACCACTCGAAAACACTCGAAACTCGACATTTCACCTCGACATTTCACCACTCGAAAACACTCGAAACTCGACATTTCATCACTCGACAACACTCGAAACTCGACATTTCACCACTCGAAAACACTCGACACTCGACATTTCACCATTCGAAAACACTCGACACTAATTGTAAAAGGAACTAAGAGAGGGAGATGGGTTTCGGAAATGAGCCTTTGAAAAAAAATTGAAAAATAAGGATAATTGGGTCTTTTTATTAAGAAAGTGTCTATGACATAAAAATTTTTGAGAACGTGTCTAAATTGTAACAAGGGTTCCTAATTTTATCTATTTTCTCAATTTTCCCTATAAAAAAATTGAAACTCCCTTTTACTATATGATTATGCTATTTCTCAAAAATCAAAATTCTTGTTTAGCAGAGGAAGAATAGCACTACTTTTGTTCAATAAAATACCAAAATGAATAATAGACTCATTTCATAATAGAAATAATCATAAGAAATCTATTGATAACATGATTCTTATTTCTCAATGATATCGTACAATTAAGATAATTGATTAAATCTTGTGAAACGATTTCAAACTCAGCAACTCAACATCTTACTTAATAATTGACACTTAGAAAAAAAAAAAGTTAAAATTTAACTAGCTGTCAAGGAACTCCTACCAATTTGGCTATCTTCAAACAAAGAACTACAAAAAGAGCATTTATTTTGTTGGTCAACGCTGTCCGCCAGTTTTAAGCAGGAGAACCAATATTCTATTGTAGTGTTGTAACAAGAGGAGCAAACCAACAGGGATTAAAACTTACAAACAGAAGTGGATCAAGATCTTCTTTCCGCTGTCACTGATAGACATAATCGATCGCCTAATCTTTGCCATCTTCTCCTTCGTAATTGCCAAGCAATGATGATCCAGCAGCCGGCTGGTAAATTTACACAACTCAATAGAGTTTTTAATTTGATCACTTTTCTTCATATATATTCAATGACCATGTCTGTCGCATAAGCAGCTGGGGCCATTCCATTTACATGCCTCCATCCATCGATCTCCATTACTTGGTTTCACTCATTAGCTTCATTTTCATAACTACGTAAAAGTGTAAACTTTTTTAGTTACTCTCTGTCGAGAATTTGGAATGTTTGTTTATAGTAATTATAGATGAATGACATGCTGACTTATGCAATAAGAAAGGTAAGCTGCCACAGTACAAAAATCAACACAAAACAATCATTACTTGCTTAGGAAAGTTTTAAACCTGAATCAAGATTTTCAAAACTCGAATAGGTTTAGAGCCAACAATGAGTCTAAAATTGTGATCTTGTGCTAGCTGGGTGAGGCGCGAGGGTCCTCCATGGACAGCAAATATTGTGTGAAAAAAAAAAAAAAGGTAATCATGAATACGTATAAAAAGAAAACAAAACAAAGAAGCATGCGGCTTTGTTTATTGTCTTTGTATTGTATGGGTAATCGGGTAGAAGTTAGAGGCTTAAAAAGAAAACAAAACAAAGAAGCATGCGGCTTTGTTTATTGTCTTTGTATTGTATGGGTAATCGGGTAGAAGCTAGAGGCTTAAACTAGGTAATGAAAACATTTTAAAACCCATCATCAATTGGAAAACAACAAAATAATTAGTGAAGGGAAGAGAAGAACGGAACATAATGATTAGGATCGTTTTTAAAAACAATGAAATTAGACAAGGTGTTGTCTAGCTAGCTAAGGGTAAGGCTATTAGGTATCTAAAACAATTGTTTTTGTGTCCCAATGATGCATAGGGATTGGGACCCTGCATGCGTCGGGCGTGCGGCCTCACCATTATATCTTACCCTAGACGTGCTTGTACTCTCCCCCAATTTCACTTCCCTGCTCATTCCCATCCCATCGTTGACCTTTTCCCTCCCTCTTAATTTATTTTCCATTATGTTTTCGTTTTTTAGTTTTTAAAATAACTAATTGAAATAAATTTTCAAAAATAATACATTATTGAAAAAAATAATAATTCTTCTATGATAAACATTGATTACCGTTTTCGAGATTAAATATGATAAATCAACATTATATTGTGCTTTGATAATTCTAATTAGGATAAATATCAGATAGGGAATGAATTTTTCATACAAAACTTTGACGTAATTTATTTACACAAATTTATAATAATTGATCTTCTAAAATTTAATAGTTAAGATTGAAAGTTAAAAAGTTATATTTAATGCTACTAACTCATCAATCGTATAAACTATTTAATTTTGTAGATCAATAATTAGAAACTTGTGTTAAAAAATTCATGTCAAAAAGATCTATTTCCAACCCATATAGTGTGCAAAAGTAATTTCAATTCTCTTATTATATAATAAACTATTTAAACTCATACCGTTAAATTTTATTTGTTATCTCTAACTTTGGACTAATTTTGACTTTTGAAATGATTAATTTATCCCTTAAAAATTTTGTAGACAATTTATGGTAGTATGTAATTCTCATAGCATTTGATTATTTTTGGATTCTAAAGTTTTCCAAATGATTAATATATGCTCTACATTTAAAAAATTTTTAAACTATCATTTAATATAAATTATACAATACAAATTTTAAAATTATATATTTTATCATAATTCAATAAATAATCTAGGGATATTAATGATTAATTATGGAACAAGAGAGGTTGAAATTATTTTAGTAAACTATAAGGGTGTATGCGTGCTTTCCAACTTAAATAGGTAACGTAATTATTTAAAATAAAAAATAATTAGTGGCAGTCGTTAAGGACACAATTTAAAAAAGGAAAAAGACAAGATGAAGAGAATTGTAAGTCCACCACGACACGCTAAAGGCAACACATCTCCCTTTGATTGGATGTGACACATGTAAACATCATCCTAGTTTCAGTCTTTATAGTTAGGCCTTCGATTGATTGCGTCGTGGAGCATGCCTCTCATCAGCATGATTGCCGATGTAACCTAGCACATCACAACCGTCAAAAGTTCAGGCCCAAATAGTTTCGCTCCCCTTGTGGGACCTTCGTTCGGATTTGTCGGTGGGACACGTGCTCAAGATCTACAAGAAAACGACATGATACAAGACGTGTCTCATGAATCATGATGCAATGTGACATTGTCAAAGAAAGAAAAAAAAGTGGACCAATCAATTTGCGGGTGTCCCTTCCCTCAAAATTCTCTTCTTATGATCTTCTCATTCGCCGTTGCCGCAGAACAAATATTGACCTTAATTTCATTTATTCTTAAAAAATATATAAATTGTTTTAAATTTTGTTCAAGTCTTAATTTCTTTATTAACTAAAAATTTCTAATTTATTTACTCATTTAACCTCTTATTATACATTTATCAAATATCTAATAAACATGTAATTAATGATAAGATGTCGAACTGTTGTACAATTTAATTGGGTTAGAACTAAAAAAAAAGTTTAAAATTTAATTTAAATTTATAATATAGATAAAAGTAAATAAATTATCTCTGCGAACTGACTAATAATGAGAATTGAAAATGACATAAGCGAATGGAAGTCGTTTTGCACAAAAAAGTCAAGAGGGAATGACAGAAAGTTAAGAAATCTTGGAAAAAGGTGACAAAACAGGAGACAGATTGATGGGATATGAACCAGACGATTTGCAGACTTTATAAATCAGGACTTTTGGGAGCGGTGGGCATGGTTACAGGAGATAATAGTAGCATTACAAAATATTTAATTTAATTTGTTACTGATTGTACTAGCAAGTGCATGCATTAACATAAGCATAAGCAAGCTGAAGCAGAGTTGCATCAAAAGGGAGAGTTAAGAGAGGGGTTTGTTCACTGCTTTGCTCAATTTGCCTGTTGCATTCGCTTACCTACACAATTATATCTACAAGAACTAGAGGTGGGGTCTTTTTTAAATTCAAATCTTATATTTTATGTTGTATATTTTTTAATATATTTTATATTTAATATCAATTAATTATTTTTTTAAAATTTAAAATAATTTAAAATCTATCGTACGTGCTTAAATAAATAAAAACACAAAATCACGGACAGAACACTTTGACATTTTAGGAAAAAAAACTGTTAAAAGTTTCTGTTTTTGTTTTATTTATTTATTTATTTTTATTTTTCGTAAGCAAACGTAAAGTTGACGCTTCTCTAGCCACTCCATCCACCTCTAATCGACTCTAAGATGTCACGGTACCTTCCTTGCTTCAAATTCTAAACTCTCTCTTCGCTCTCACGCACTCTCACCTTTTCAATTCAATTCTCATCTCTATGCTCTCTCTTTGATCGTCTTCTACATTCTTTTACTTTCATAGCTCCATATAAAATCAATCTACCAAGATTTTAATCAAGTTAATATTTTTGTCTTGGTGAAGAGAATTTATAAGCTATGAAAGATAGAGGCAAAGCTGTGGAAGTATACAACAATGAGTTGTTCTCAGAGTACAGTTCTTCATCAGATCTTCCATGCAAGAAACACCCACAATCGTCTTCGGTTGGTATATGTGCTTATTGTTTGAAAGATCGTTTGGTGAAGTTGGTCTGCTCGGATTGTGGAGAGCAGCGCCTCTCTTCTTGCTCTTGCTCCGAGATCTCCTCCAATCGCAATTCCTGCACTGTTGAGGTAGGCAGTGTTGGTCGTGTCTCGTTTCTTATAGAAAATGATAAGCAAAATGAAGTCTTGAATATCAATAATCAAAATTCTAAGCCCAGAGTTAGTACTGGGGAAAGTAAACAGGAAGAAGTGTTTTTGCTCAAGAGAAGTAACAGTAGCTGTGTTGAGATCAAGAAGAAGAATGGGTTGTGGAGAATTGGAAGATTGTTTAGGAAGAAAAGGGACAAGGATTGTGGCAAAAGTGTTGGTGCTTGTGATGAGAAGAGCGATTTATGGGTGGTTGATTATATGGGCACTGTGTCAAGGTCCAGGTCTCTTTGCAGCTTCAGGGGTGGTGGACTTTTTGGTTCAGAAGATGGTGGTGACATGATGAGTTGTTATTCTGGAGCTAGAAGTTCAATTTCGGCTGCTAGGAGTTCTGGTGTCACCGCTGGGATGCTCTTTGATCCGGAGAGAAGAAGCGGGTTCAGTGAAGCAGAGCCAAGAAAAAGTGGTTTTGAGAGTGAAAAGAGAGATAGTTCTGTTGTAGAATCTGAGTTTGGTGGTGATTTCAAGACTCTCAACGGTGCTAATAGACGTGTGTTTTCACTTAAAGAGAGTTATTTTACAGGTGGGGATGATTCAGGTTTCATTGATCTGAAATTTGACTTTCCTTCCGAATCTAAAGGGGAACATCAGTATCCTGCTGTGAAAATGGGTATTCTGTCAGATTCACATTCACTCTCAGCTTTTGGCAGCATGAGAGGTGGTGATCACTTGGTGCCCCAGGACCAAAATGGAGGCTCCTTTGGTGGTCTTGCTGGGGATGGTAGTGTATTCAGTCATGGCGGTTCTTGTAGAATAACAGTCAATGACAGAGGGATCAAAAAGAGCAGAAAAAGTTTCAAAGGTTGGAGATGGATATTCAGGCAACACCCAAGTTGGGTTAGCGGTAGAAAGAAAGATCAAGATGTTATGGTCAATCCATGATAAAAATCTTAATTGAAGATCTGATGTAGCTTAGACCATCTTAATTAATTTGTGTTATCTTATGATCTGTGTCTTGCTATGTGTACTACTTGGTCAGATCCTCTTCTCTTCATGTAGTTATTTTGATTTAGTAAATGTTCAAGAAACCAAATTAAAAAGAGTAGCTCACAGGTTTGGTGTTTGTACTTGGCAAGACTTTACCTACATAGAAAAGAAATAAAGTTCAAGGCATGATCTCTTGCGCTTCTTTTAAATATGTATACTTAACAACAAAGCACCTGCAGAAAGTATATGTTTAGGCTTAAATCAATGTATTCTATGAGGCTCTTGAAGGCCTAAAAGAATCTCACAAGCTGCTTTGGGAAGAAATTAAAAAAACAAAAAAGGGTTAAAGTGTAAAGCAAAGTTCGGCCCGTCAAGAAAGATTTGTTATATCTAATTTATGCGCTGGATACCATGTGGATACAAATAATATGCTGGTTGTATTATATAGAATTTGTGAATCGTGCGTTTTGGTCCTTCATGATTATGTCTCATATTAGTACAACATATCAATTACATGCATTTGGATGTTAAAGTGTAAGATCGCACCTTTCAATATAATTAATTAATCTTGTAGTGATATTACCATTCTCTGCATAGATACGAGAGCAAATATCGAACCGCAGGCCAACCGCGCAGCCGGTGATACAACCGCAAAAGCAAAATTTAATATCCTTGCTCAGTTAAAAGGCGAAACTTAACTGACGAACGCGAAAAATTTGGTTCCAATTTGGGTTCTAAAAAGAGTAAATAATTCCAAAAGAATGCAAGGTTCTAATGTTTAGCTCTACCAAATCATTGTTTTTGGCCTAACCCCTCGAAGTACTTAGAAAGAGATAAGATTGTCATTTGTCAATTTGTCATCCAAAAGATTAACCATAACTCTCAAAATCATGCTTATCAATTATGATCAGCAGTATTGATAAACTATTGTATATTAACTTGTCTAAGTTGCGAACATTGTTACCATTCAAGGTAGAATAGTACTAAATTTATAACCTTCATATAATCTAAATTTTACAACGTGACGTGATAGTTTATATAATAAAAATTCACTGAAGGAGAAAAAAAAAAACATGAGAGAAGTTACATCTTCAATAAGATTTTTTTATATAGACTGCCATATCAGGTTATAGAATTTAAATTATATAAAAATTATAAATATAATATTACTGTTTAAAATAATCATTCTACAGGGACAAAATGATATCATGGAACAGATCAAGCTCATGAGTCTAGATAACTGTCATTTCAACCAGCACCTTTTAAGTGAGCGTTGAGAGTATTCTATCGAAAGCTCACTCTTACATGTACGACTTAAAAGAAAGGTTGGTCTCATTGGATTAAACCAGTCGAGGCCCATATTTTAGAAGTTCTTTCAACAGACTTGACTACGTTATATTAAGTTGTTATATATAAATGTTGGAAAAAAAAGACCTAAATTGTGCAGGTCTATTAAAAATTAACCGTCTTCTACAAAATTTGAATGTTATGAAAACATTTCAATGTCGATGATTTATTTTATTTTATTTTTTATTTTTTTTATCGATATTTAACCCTTGATAGTCAGATAGGTCTTTTTAAATTATTGAGTTTTAAGTCTTTAACGCTTGAGACTTATTTTCAAGCAAAAAAAAAAAAAAAGATTATATATCAAGTTGTCATTATGGTGTGTAAATGTTTCATTGTTGGTCCATTTTTTAAACTTGTCCATTTTTTAAACTTGTCCCTTAGTTTGGGTACATTTTTGCAACTCTTTCTTGTTTATTTGTGAAAATCTTTGAGTTGAAATTCACAATATTTGAATATAAAGTAATGTGTTAAAAGATAAATAAAAAATAACTATAAGAAAATTAAATTAATAATGTTTATAAATTAAATGACATTAAACGATTAATATTAAAAACGTCGTGTATAAAAGTTTATAAATATAGCAGTATTAACTAGAAATAGGAAGGATGGTGGGGTTTGGCGGCTACGGCGAAAAGCTTTTAAGAGGTGGAGCCGTGAAGGGGCTGAGGGCCTATAAAAAAATTTTGGTTAAGAAGATCGGGTGGGGGACAATACGATCGAGTTTAGTGCAAAAGGAAATCCGAATCCCCAGCAATTACATAAATGGGAAGGAGTGGGGTGGGGCTTAGGCTTAGCACCATCGGGTGGAGAGTAGATAACATAGAGAGAGAAGAGAGACTGGCAGTGGAGGGGTGCCGAGGGTGGGTTAGGCGGCTCTAGCTTTGTTCCAAACCATCATCCAAGCAAGGAATGAAACAACAAGTCAAAGAGTCATCAATCAAATTAAGCAACAGCTGGATCATCATACGACGGATGAACAGGACCAAGGGGCAATGATATGCAACAATGTGGATGCAAAAATAAAACAAAAGACCAAGAATGAAAAGAAAAAGAAAGCAATCATTTTTTTTTCCCATTATTAATTAACGGACACAAACATAAGCACAACACCTAGAAATTAACAAATAGATGAAAGCTAAGACGTGATATATACTAACAGGAAATCAATGAAGATAAAATGGTATGGTCCTATGTTCATTAATTAAATAAAGCCCTAAGCGACAGCCGGATCATCATATGACGGATGAACGGGACCAAGGGGCAATGACATGCAACAATATGGATGCAAAACAAAACAAAAGACCAAGAATGAAAAGAAAAGGATACACACACATGTGCGCGTGAGTGTGTTATTTGGAACTAAAGCAATCGTTTTTTTTTCCATTATTAATGAATGGACACAAACATAAGCACAGCACCTGGAAATTAATAAATGGATGAAGGCTAAGATATGATATATACCAACGGGAAATTAATGGAGATAAAATGGTATGGTCCTATGTTCATTAATTAAATAAAGCACACTTAAAAGATAATTGAGACAATTTATTATGAGATGAGACTAGATCAAAGAAATATGAGAACAAATGCTTGTGAAAATAATAATAGCCAGAGTCGAGTATTATTGAGTCTCTTTTGCTGGGGTTGAGGCTGTGCCTCCTGAGAAGAATGCCGTTGATGTGGTTCAGGACTACTAACAGCTATAATTTTATGCCATGAATATGGCTTTGATTGTGCAAAGAGGTGCCGTAAAATTGATGGATGACTTGATCTAGGTGGAGGACTTGATGTAAGCTAGCTGGAGCCGGAGTGAGCTGGATGGTTAGTTAAATTCTGTTACTGGCCATAACAGAATTAACTAAACTTAACAACCAATAACTGTTGACACATCCGAAAAGGAATTGTCTCCCAAGTATAGGAGTGTCGAAGTCATAAAACCCGGTGAGACCGGGGTCGATCCACGAGGAAGGAAATTTAAGCGTTACAAATTATAAGCTAAACAAATGTGATATGGATGATTCAAAGAGGTGACATGATAATATCAACAAGTATGTAAGATGGTAGGTGGTATTACCGACCATTCAAATATAAAACAAAAAGCAAGAGGAGGTAAAACCATCCATGGAAATAGGTGGTATAACCAACCATAGTAAATTAAAGAACAATTTCATAAGGTGGTAGAACCTACCATAGTAAATAAAATAAAAAGTTCATAAACAATAGAATAATTAAAATACAAGAGGAATTAACACAATAACAATGAAGGCTAAGGTTAGAGGATCCGCCCTTGATATTTCAAATAAGGATAATTAACCCATTTTAGTTATATGAATTATATTTGTTTCATTACCAATATTTATACCACTTCTTGTAAATGGGTTCAAGCATCCAATGTGCCAATCACCATATGTCTACAACAAATCAAGGTTCCCAACTAGATTCATGTCAGTAGGGAAGAACCATACGACATCTAGAAAGGATCTAAGTATTTGATATGCCAAGGATTGTCGACAATGGATCATGACCTCCACTTTACGAGTGGTGTCAAGATTGATTAGAGAAATAAATATAAATCATATAAACAACACAAGATTATGATTATTAAGCACAAATTAAAGGGTTAAAGAATCATTACTCTCATATCAAGGGTTTCACCCTTTCACCTTAGCAAGAGAGAAATTAGAAAGACATTATAAGAGAAAGAAAATAAAATGCAAGAAAAAGAAAATTCATTAATAACATAAACACACAAATACAAAACAAGATCCTAGCCAAAGCCAAAATGTTCCAGCCAAGGCCAAGATGCCCTAATGGGTCACAAGGCACCTCTATTTATAGATACATCCAGGGGCAAACTTGTCAAATTACAAGGGCATAATTGTCAAATATTAGTTGTAAATATCTTTGACAATTGGGATCATTAGGCACCGACTTTGACCATCAATTTTGACATTGAAATATTAAGAATTTTAATCACATGTCTTCATGAAAGTTGTAGATATTTCTCTCAGATTTCTATAACATATTGATTTGCACAATTTGGATACGTATTTTGAGAGATACGGTCCAAATACACAAGCCTGATCAGACTGGGCCGAGCCTTTAGATGGGTTCACTTCAAGCCCAATTGTGGTCCACTAAGAGCCCGAATTTGATGATACTCGTGAAATGCAATCTTGTAGATAATTGAATCAGCTTTCCAAAACATTAAGATTTGAACCATTCTGATCTATAAATAGAAAGTTATGCCCATTTTATCGAACCTGCAACAAAACCAAAATTAGGAGAAATTAATTCCAAGGATGCAAATGCTACAAATATGCTTAAGTTGAGGAATTTAATGATACTATTAATGCAATATGATGAACTAAACTCTTATTAGACATGCATATTTAAGTGTTCATCACACCCCCTAACTAGCTTATTGCTAGTCCCTAGCAATTAAAGCGTTATTATTTAGAAGTGATTTATAGAATTTTACATCCAAGGTGGTCATTTATTGCACTCTCCTTGATTTTATTCAAATAAACAAACTCTCAACTGATTTTTTTTTATGACTCATGTATCCTTCAGTCAAGATATCAATAAACCTTCTTTTTGTGCTCAGTCGACACATGATTATGGGGCTTATTAGAAAGAAGCCATATCGGTTCTAATATTTGTTAAGGCTAACAACCTTTGGTAAAGGGCATTTATTCATTTTATATATATATAATTTTTTTCTCTCTTTTTTTTTTGAAGGAATGCATCTTTAACCCATGTAGCGAGCCTTAGGCTAATGACTCCCAAACCAGTTGGCCTTAGGGCATTAGGTGTTAAGACATCCCTTCGAGCTTAACGACTCGGGTTGCCGATGCTTTATTTTTGCTTAGAAACTTGTGGATAGTGCAATGTTCAATCCCATTAAGCTTTCTCCTTAATCCATGTAGCGAGCTTTGGGCCAATAGCTCCCAAACCAGTTGGTCTTAGGGTATTAGGTGTTGAGGCACCCCTCGGGCTTAATTGCTCGAATTAAGGAGGCTACGAGACCAAACTTATCCACAATTGCTCTCTTCTTTTTTTTCACTTTTTTTTCTTTTTTTTAACTTTCCCCTTCCTTTGTGTTGTTATCCTAAACAAAACAAAAGAACTCAAATATTACAACATTTCATTTTGCCACCCACAATCATGCATCAAGGTATGTGTGTGTGTGTGAAGAAAGGTTCATGAATATTGCTTAATGAGTACATAAGCACACAATTTTTAAATGATAAGGTTGTGAGAGTTCATAGATTTGAATAATTCAAAGTGAAATGAATAAGACCTCCTTGTTATAAAATTCAAAAATCAAGACTAAATAATATCAAGTTAGCTAAATGAGTTCACAAGATCAAAATAAAATGACAAATTGGTTAGAATGGGTTTCAAGAGTTCAAACTGGCCCTTCCTACTCTGCCATTCCTGACCCAGAATGCGTCTCAAGAGGATTTGAACTCCTTACACCGCACTCTGAATCTAATTACTAACTCGCTTTTTTTTTTCAAGAAAAAGAAAATTCAAAATATATTTATGTCTACTATCCTTCCTCCCCAACCAAATGAAACATTGTCCTCAATGTTTAAATGTAGAGAGATAAAGTATAGGAGACATTACCTGAAACTTCTGTTATTCAAGAGAGATGACCTGAAAGACTTATAAAATAAAATGCTAAAAATAAAATAAAAGACAAAGAAGAATTACAAACGGAGATTCAGATCCAATCTGCGCTTTTTGTTTTGTTCCCCTGACTAATCAATTTGAGTTATGGCTGGGTCAGGTTCATACTCGAATGCTTGTAACTTGTCAAGTAGTTCACTAGCAGTAGTAGCAGAAATAAAGATCTTTCTCGCCGAATGAGAGATAAGATTTTGTTCCACAGCTGCATCAACAAAACTTATCAAAGGATCAAAGAAATTTTTAACATTCAACAAACCTAAGTGTTTTTTATGGAGATTCAGTTGGGCCCAAGAGGCAATTTGAAAAATTTCTTCAAAAGTCCCAAAGCCACCTGGTAAAGCAATAAAGGCATTTGAATTGATAAGCATATGTGTCATGCGTTCATGCATAGATGAGACCTGTAACTCCTTCCCAACCGTTTTTCCAACAATGCTTTCTACAGCCAAAGCTTTAGGAATAACTCCTAACACTTGACTACCTCCTACATGTGCAGCTGTTGATACGCAACCCATTAACCCGAGGCTACCTCCCCCATAAACTACATGAATCTTTCTTTCAGCCAGTAGTCTACCAAGGTAATTTGCTACTTCTATAAACTCCTCATTTTTACCCGGTCGAGATCCACAGAATACACATATCCTTTGGATTCGACGTTTTGAAGTTCCCTTCATGTCTATGCAACTCTCTAACTATGTGTGAAGAAGAGAACAAGAGATGTGGTATTTATGGAGAGCAAAAAGGTATGCTAATGATGATATCTATCTAGGTAGCTCGGTTATTTGTTGAAAAATTTGACAGTAATGCATAAAAATTCAAAAGATGATGAAATAAGACACCATAAGTCAAACAAAAGATACAAATTCAAAAATGACAGTTATGAGGCATTAAAATTCAAAAATGATGGCACACATGCATATGTACAGGTAGTTATGACTGTGGCTCACATCTTCCTCTGGTTTTACGTCTAGTAACGGCTTAAACACCTTCTATGAGTTGGGGATATGCTTCCTATCCAGTTTTCTTATAAACTGACAAACAGGGTCGTTTTGAGTCAGATTCCCAAGACTATAGCGTTCCTGCTCATCTCAGAATTGTGTCCACAAGTTAAAAATTTCACGCTGCACAAGTCCATAAGAATGCGTCTCAAGAGTCACTCGAATATCATCCAAGAACTCCTTACTCAGTCTATCATTGATGAACTGTAGCTTATCCTCTCGATTGTTAGACAAATATCCCAAGGAGCAGCAACGTTGGTTACAAGTCCATCTTGCACATTTGTGACAAACTTGTAACCTTTTTGCTCTTCGCTTTTTGGCATAAGAGCTTTTTCCCAAACCTGGCATATGGGAAGCAAGATTATCTGAAAACTCACAAGAGAATCGAACCTTGGCTTCAATTAACCATCTTAAATCAGCAGGAATACCCTTACGCATCAACAACCTTAGTCTTTCTGCACAAGCTTTATAAATTTTAAGCAAATCATTTTGAGGAAGAGAGGGAAAATGTTTGTGCAATTTTGAGAGAATGGTATCCATGTGAAGAAAATGAGAGAGAAGAAAAGAAAATGGATGCAAGGTGAGCAACAGTTTTTAGGGAACTGAAAAACCGACTTTAAAAGCCACGGAGTACCGTATCCGCCACTTGACCGGGAAATAAAATAAAAACACACAACTAAAATAAACGCACACAAAATAAAATAAAAACAAACTAGAAATGATAGCAAAAATCAAGAATAAAAATAAAAATGAAAATATGGCATAGATGGATAAAATTTGATCAATCATTATAAAGAAATACAAAAAGAGGAATCTCTTCGAAAGTGATTTACCACGGTCAAAAATATGCCATTGAGGTGGTACCTTTCTTTTTCCTTTATTTGTTAAAATGAAAGAGATTACCACTATCTGAGTTTGTTTGTCCTTAAAGCATGCATTATTGAGTGTGCATGTTTCTTCCTGCCTTTTTTCGAACCATGGCTCCCACATCTTAATCTCGTTCACCTGTACAAAATCAAGCAATGAAAATTCTTTAGAAGCAATGGGCACTAGTTGCATACTTGGTTCAAAAGAACTAAGTAACCCGATTTCCGAAGGAGTTGAAAAATTCTCATTTTGGATATAGTCTTCCACGTTAGTTTTTGTCCTATTAGCTTCCTCATTTTCATCATGCTCGAAAAATTCATTATTATCAAAATTTTGGTTAAATTCCTTTGCATGATGCATAAGTGAGGATTCGGTCTTTTCTTTGTTAGGTGTAAGTTGATTAACCTCTTCCTTACCCTTTAGGATTGATTCATCATCTTTCTCATAAGGGTTAGGAATATGTTCTTGATCAACCTTACCATCATGAAGAGCACTTACCGAATCTTCGAGAAGAGCACTTACCGAATCTTCGAGAGATGTTGGCTACTTGGATTACTCACATGTGGATTGATGAGGTTTGGCTCGAGTTGAGATGGAAACACACCTTTCTCATGAGTACTAAATGCAAATGCAAGTTTTTCAAGAGCATCATTCAAGTTTGCCATAGTTTGAGCAACTTGACTATTAAAAGCCTCTTGCTTTGCAATGAATGAATTCCATGTTTCTTCAAGATCCTTGTAAGATGCATGATCATGAGCTTTTTAAAAATTTTGACATGATTGAAAGGGAGGTTGGTAAGATTGTGCATGATTATCATTCCTCCAATCAAAATTCAAGTGATTTTTCTATCCAAACTTTTGTGAGTAAGGATTAGGATTTGACCTTTGGAAAGTGTTTAAAACATTGGTTTGGTCATGGAGACTTTTCCTAAAGGTAGACATAATTGGGCAATCATCCGTAGGATGATCACTAGAATTACAAGTTTGACAGACAATTTCTTGCATAGACCACATTTCTAAGTCCTCGACTTTCCTAGCTAGGGATGTAAATTTGATATGTAGATCACGATTCTCCCTAAAGTTATATATGCCTCTACTAGACGTTCTTGGTACCTTATAGGTGCCAACATTGTTCCAATTTTGGGCATTTTTCACTAGTAAGTCTAGGAAATCCATGGCTTCATCAGGGTCTTTATTTTCAAATTGTCTATTACACATTAATTCTACCATTTGCCTAGCTTGATGTGTAAGACCTTCATAGAAAATTAGAACTAGTTCCCATGTTTCCAAACCATGATGAGGACAAGTATTAAGCAATGCTTTATACCTATCCCAACATTGATAAAATGTCTCTCCTTGTTTTTGAGTGAAATTGATGATTTGATTTTTGAGAGAATTTGTTCTATAGGGAGGAAAGAATTCTTTAAGAAATTGTTGTTGCATTTCATCCCATGAGCTAATGGATCTTGACCTAAGATTTTGTAGCCATGTCTTAGCTTTATCTTTTAGAGAAAAAGGAAAAAGCTTTAATCGAAAGATGTTTATGCTACAATTTAGGTCACTATAAGTGTTGCAAAACTCTTTAAATTCTCTCAAGTGCAAAAATGGGTTTTCAACATCTAGGCCATGAAAGTGAGGTAAGAATTGAATGAAATCCGATTCATGGTCGAAATATGTTGCATCATGAGGGAAGACTATGCAAGATTGTGCACAAGTTCTCATAAGATTCATGCAATCCATTTATGTTCTCAATTGGGTTTGAGCTTGTTTTTAAAGAAGATGAGTGACTTCTAACAATTCTACCAACTAATGCAATGAGGAAGAAAAGATGAACACATGCAAGAAAAAAATAAAAATAGAAATGGGGAGAGAAGAGATGAACATATGCAAGAAAAAATAAAAATAGAAATGGGAAAAGAAAATACTTACAATTTTGTACGCCAAATATTACCTTCCCCGGCAACGGCGCCAAAAACTTGACACATCCGAAAAGAAATTGTCTCCCAAGTATAGGAGTGTCGAAGTAATAAAACCCGGTGAGACCGGGGTCGATCCACGAGGAAGGAAATTTAAGCGTTACAAATTATAAGCTAAACAAATGTGATATGGATGATTCAAAGAGGTGACATGATAATATCAACAAGTATGTAAGATGGTAGGTGGTATTACCGACCATTCAAATATAAAACAAAAAGCAAGAGGAGGTAAAACCATCCATGGAAATAGGTGGTATAACCAACCATAGTAAATTAAAGAACAATTTCATAAGGTGGTAGAACCTACCATAGTAAATAAAATAAAAAGTTCATAAACAATAGAATAATTAAAATACAAGAGGAATTAACACAATAACAATGAAGGCTAAGGTTAGGGGATCCGCCCTTGATATTTCAAATAAGGATAATTAACCCATTTTAGTTATATGAATTATATTTGTTTCATTACCAATATTTATACCACTTCTTGTAAATGGGTTCAAGCATCCAATGTGCCAATCACCATATGTCTACAACAAATCAAGGTTCCCAACTAGATTCATGTCAGTAAGGAAGAACCATACATCATCTAGAAAGGATCTAAGCATTTGATATGCCAAGGATTGTCGACAATGGATCAAGACCTCCACTTTACGAGTGGTGTCAAGATTGATTAAGAAATTAAATATAAATCATATTGAATAAACACAAGATTAAGATTATTAAGCACATATTAAGGGTTAGAGAATCCTTATTCTCATATCAAGGGTTTCACCCTTTCACCTTAGCAAGAGAGAAATTAGAAAGACATTATAATAGAAAGAAAATAAAATGCAAGAAAAAGGAAATTCATTAATAACATAAACACACAAATACACAAACAAGATCCTAGCCAAAGCCAAAATGATCCAGCCAAGGCCAAGATGCCCTAATGGGTCACAAGGCACCTCTATTTATAGATACATCCAGGGGCAAACTTGTCAAATTATAAGGGCATAATTGTTAAATATTAGTTGTAAATATCTTTGACAATTGGGATCATTAGGCACCGACTTTGACCATCAATTTTGACATCGAAATGTTGTGAATTTTAATCATATGTCTTCATGAAAGTTGTAGATATTTCTCTCAGCTTTCTATAACATATTGATTTTCACAATTTGGATACGTATTTTGAGAGATATGGTCCAAATACAGAGGTCTGATCAGACTGGGCCGAGCCTATAGATGGGTTCACTTCAAGCCCAATTTTGATCCACTAAGAGCCCGAATTTGATGATACTTGTGAAATAAAATCTTGTAGATAATTGAATCAGATTTCCAAAACATTAAGATTTGAACCATTCTGATCTATAAATAGAAAGTTATGCCCATTTTACCGAACCTGCAACAAAACCAAAATTAAGAGAAATTAATTCCAAAGATGCAAATGCTACAAATATGCTTAAGTTGAGGAATTTAATGACACTATTAATGCAATATGATGAACTAAACTCTTATTAAACATGCATATTTAAGTGTTCATCAACTGTCAAGCAGTTGAGAGAGTTATTTTTGGAAGCAGGATCAAGGGTGATCCAAAGCTAGTTACAGATCAAGGGTGATCCAAGGTTAGTTACATATCAAGGCAAATCCAAAGGTAGCTGTATAGGATAGATATATATAGTGTGTTTCTTGGGAGAGAGAGATATGGGAAGAGAGAAGAGTTCAACAAGAGCTTTAGATAGAGGAAAGAATTGAGAGAATCTGAAAAAGGGTTGGGAAAACACTTTGAGAGGAATTCTGTAATTCTGGTTTAAATTGGTTGTAAAGCTTGTGATTTTTCTCCCTATAGTGATACTGCTTCCTTTGTCGTGAATGTAAGCCATTCTTGGCCGAACCACGTAAAAGCCTGAGGTCTTGGTGTGTTTGTTGTTTTTTCTTGGATTGCTGTGGAGTTAATTTCTTTGCTAGTAATTGAGTTGAATTTTTCTGTACTTGATCGATTTTCACTACAGATTGTATTGTTTTTATTTTCTTATTAAGAGTTAGCAACTTGGCATGGTTTACTATTTCACTAGGATTACAATTCACCGTAATTTTCCATATAGATGGTTGAAAGGAAGTGATGATACGTTAATTGTAAACTAGAAATGCATATCTAGATCAGCAAATCTTTTGAGTAATTAAAAAAATGTCTGTGACAAATGCTTTAGAACAAATACACCCTAATCAATTAAAATACATGTGAATATACGGAGGATAGCAATTTTATCTAGTTGATGTGGGTATTCGGATTTTACCTAGCCGATCCGGGCGAAAAAAAGGGAAAACTCCAGGGATACTTGCAAGATGCTGTGAGAGAAATTCAATCTGGGTGCGATGGCCGTGTGGTTTTGCTTGCACTATGTCATGTAATTTCACATTTTATTTGAGCTTTGTGGGCTTTAAGGTGATTGTCGTACTATTATAAGAAAATATAAATATATTATCTCTCCTATTGCTAATAACATTCTTGTCATAAAGTCGAGGTCTCCCAAGAAGAATGTGATTTTCCTCTGTCGGAACAACATTACAATAGAAATTAGTATGACAAGACCCAAACATCTTAAGAATTAAGCATATCTCATTATCGTTTAGATAAGTTTTATCAATCCAAGTTACCTTAAAAGAGTTAGAACGAGGTGCAGTCTTAAGTTGTAGTCTAGATATCATGGATCTATAAATCACATTCATAGTAGTTCCGCTATCGATGACTAACATACAAATCCTTCCCTTACAAGGAGCAAAAGTATTAAAAATATTAATACGTTTTCAATCTTCACTTCTGGACATAACTAAGATATTTCTCACGTCACTAAGTAAGACACAAGGCTACATACGATGAATAATTAAAGGGCCCAAAAAAGAAAATAAAATATAAAAGGTTGACTTTTAAATATAGTGAAGCTCCGCCCTTCACTCTGAAAGTTCACACTTAGAAAATCCAAATACTATAAAATATCATTTCATATTATCCAATTTTAATGAACGATTCTTTAATCATTTCAATAAAGACATTTGTAGCATTTTTATTTTTTGAAGTTTTTCATATGATATGTTTCTTATTTTTTTTATTTTTGTGAAAAATTTTAATTTTACAATTTCTCTGTTATGAGCTTTTAGTTTTACTAAATTTTCTTAAGAATTTTTTTACTATGCAAGCATTGTAGTTGAATTCTGAAAACTCCGTTCAAAATTTTATATTAATTAATTAATTATATAACCCAATGAAAATGTAATTTGGGGTTATTTTATTATAAGGAAGTCAACTTTAATTTGTGAAACATTTGGACTGTCGGAATATTAATTTAACCAAACTTCAAGGGGAGCTCTTAATTATTAATCGATCATTAAAGTAAATATCCAAATTGGTTTTCAGGCAAGCACTCGCAAGTGCAAACAAGGACGAATAGACTCCCCTATGTTTCGCAACCTTTCGATCCCAACAATATTTATCAGCAAATGGAAATCTGTTACCGTGCTCGAGATAATTGGGTTGGCTTTTTCGCCAAATCAGTGAGTCCGGATGATTATCCGCCACAAAACCTGAGAAGAAAAAGCATGGACAATAAAACAGAAACTCCCTATAATTTCGAGTTGCGTGGAGCGCAGGCCTTGACGTTACCCTCCATGCCCGCCATCCAGATTTCAACTTCCCATTGTCACACCAGAGTTCTGAGCATGTGATTGTAGGAAAATGGTGTTGTCCTCTTTATGTTTATCAAAGAAAGTACGCCAAAACGGCAGGTAAGGGACGCGATGTATTACAAAATGACACTTATCAAAGATGGGAACAGATATTTGAATGTGAAAAAATCAATGACCAGGACAATGAAGTGGTAGTGGATTTGGCTGTTCAAACGGAAGTGGTCTCATTTGCTGGGGTTGAGGCTGTGTCTGATTATGAGAAGAGTGTGGTCGATGGAGTGATGTGGTTCAGGGGTAGTCAAAATGAGGGTGCGGAAGTGAAGGTGGGGTTAAGTGCAGCAGTGATTTGGGTGGGTTAGAGAGAATGAAAAGGGGAAAGTGAATGTGAAGAGAGTAGAAGAATTTACAGGAGATGGTGAGTGGAGGAAATTTGGTTGTTGTGTGGTGGTTGAGAGGTTTGCATTGAAGAGAATGGATGGGAGCTTGGTGTTAACTTCTGATTTCAAGCACACACATCAGATTAGGATAAGTGGGATTGAAAATTTTGCTTATTTATTCTCTTGTTATCGATCAGTATTTGTAGATGTGTTATGTTTTTGCAGGTGTCTCTGAACTTCTTGAGTTATTCGATGATAACGGTTAATTCTGATTGTAAAGTAGCTTATTAATTATAAAAAGCTTCTATTTTCTTCCCCTTTTTCATTCTTTTGACTAATTATAAGCTATGAAGATAGTGACATTGAAGTTTGAAGATTGTTTCTTTGTTGTAGAGGCTACGATAATTTAGCTTCTCCCTTAAAATCAGATAATAAATAGAAGAAACCTGTTATTGATTATTATTAATATAAAATTATGTATCGACCTAAGTTGATGAAGAACAAGAGAGATACACTAAAATTGCAAACAATAAAATAAAAAACAAAAGAAAGATCCAGGAAAATTTGCAGGGAAACAAAATGTGTTTCAGAAGGCCTCTTTCTTTGCACAAAAAACTGTTTGCCTTTCAGAGTACGACAGTCGAAAACGTGCATATGAGAGTATTCTTCATAATTTAACGAGTAATAGCTCAACATTGTGGGGACTGAAAGTTGTGCACATCTTTAATTCTTTTATAAGATTCAAAGATGCCTATTTGAATGGTATTTTATAAACAAGCCGATGACTATTTAAAGTTTATAAGCCGATACAACTCAACGGAATCTTTCATAAAGGTTGTGGATGAAAGCAAGGCAATGATTGCTAAATTGAAAATTAAGTAACTTTTAAGTATATTTTGATTGGTATCCATTAAATTATATCTATGACTTGTCTAAGTTGTCTTTCTTGATTAGAAGTCAACAAAATCGTGTGTACATCTATGTGAGCATATAATTATAGCTGAAACAACAAATTAAGCAGATAGATGTTACAAGAAATTTAGAGGAGAAGATGGATGTGACAAGGCCTCTTTCCTTGTACAGAAAGATTCCTTCAGCTCTGTCATCACCACCTCCTGAAGGCCCAAATTCTGGTATTTTGGTGATCCTACATGAAGAAGCCGAGCCCACTTATTGCTTCGGATTGTGCAAGAGTTATTGGCTTGAGGAGCCGCCTTTCCCTCAAAACAAGAAGTTAAAAACTTGTTAGTCCATAGGAGACAGCTCATATTACAACGATGTTATCTTCATTCCAGTTCTGAATCACCCGCTTTCTTCCAATCGCTACTATGCAGTTCAACCACGTGGAAGACATATTGGGTATGCATATATCTTCACAAGCCAAACTCATATTTATTCTTGAATTTATGTATGGGATCAAAAGAAAGTTTAATATTGCAGTATTTATGAGTTCATCGTCAGAAAATTAATGTTAAATTTACAATTTTCCTGTATTTCCTGTTACTGAATTAAAAATTGTCATTGAAATTTCTAAATTTTATGAAATTTATATAGTGAAAATGGTAGTTGAGGGATATTTTAGTTTATAAATTACAGATAAATATATCAGTGTAAACCTTTGAATTGTCATAAAATTTAACCAAACTTGAGTGTCGTCAAAATCATTAATTAATGAACACATTTAAATTGGTTGTCAGGGAAGCATTCACGACCTCAAGTGAGGATGACATAATTAACCACCTGCTGTTTCTGCAACCGTATTTCCGATAGAAAACCTCAACCTTTCGATCCCAACAACATTTGTCAGCAAATTGAAATTTGTTCCATACAGACGTGCGGTAACCATCTCTTTTACGCCAAATCAGTGACTCCAGATGGTTTTCCTCCAGAATCCTTGAGAAGCAGAGGATGGTCAGTGGTCAAAAAACTTCCAAAAATTTTGAGGTGGGTGAAGCACCAGGCCTTAAACCTGCTCTCCGTGCCAGCCTTCCTGATTTCAACTTCCCATTATCATACAAGAGTTCTAGGCCTCTGGTTATGGGAAAATGGTATTGTCCTTTTATATTTATTAAGGAAAGTACACTAAAACAGCAAGTAAGGGACACAATGTATTATGAGATGACACTTGAGCAAAGCTGGGAACAAATATTTGCATTTGAAAACAATGACAAGAAGGAGAATGCGGTTGCTGTGGATGTTGTTATTCATACACAGGTTGTTTCATTCGCTGGGGTTGAGGCTGTGGCTGATGAGAAGAATGTGGTTGATGGGGTGATGTGGTTCAGGAGTTGTAGCAATGAGGGAGGAGAAGTAAGTGTGATTTGGATATTGGGGAGAAATGCTCTCAGCTCATCAATCGGCTGCTGAGCTTCATTTTCTATTTATATTGAAAGAGAAAGGGATTACATTGAAGATGCCATGTGTCTTACATCAATGGTACAAGATCAACAGCCAATAACATCATTTCACATGGCACCTTACTAGAAGCTAGTAGAAGGGAGAGCTAACGGATTCAACTAATTCTGCTTAAGGACATAAAACAGAGGATAAACTGATTTAACAGGAAATAACAGACAGTGAGCTGGAGTGAGCTGAGGTGTCTAGAAGATTGTCCAGCAAGGCAGTCCAGTGAGCTTCAGTGAGTTGTCTTGACATCCTCCCTTAAAAGAAATTCAGTTACTCCCAGTTTGTTTCGAAATTGCTGGAATTGAGGAGCTGCAATGGGTTTGGTGAGGCAATCTGCAAGCTGATCACATGATGGTACATACCTGACCTCAAGTGGCTTCTGCAAGACTTTGTCTTGAACAAAATGCACATCGATCTTTATGTGCTTAGTTCTGGCATGGTATACAGGGTTGGATGCTAATGCACTTGTACTTGTATTATCACACCAGGTAATTAGACACTGTGGGGATTGACAATGAAGTTCAGAAAGAAGAGATTGCAGCCATGTAATTTCTGCAGCAACTTGAGCTAAGGCACGATATTCTGACTTAGTGCTTGAGCGTGATACAACAGGTTGTTTTTTCGATTGCCAGAAGACTAAGGTATCCCCCAGAAAGAAGCATTACCCTCCAATTGACCTTCTAACCTCCAAGTTGCAAGCCCAATCGGCATAAGAGAAACCAATGATGAGGGTGCTGTCACTCGGTTTGATATGCAGACCAAATAGTTCAGTCCCTTTCAGATACCTCAATATTCTTTGGACTCCTTGCCAATGGTGTATTAATGGAGACTGTAGGAATTGGCTGAGTTTGTTAACAATGTAAGCTATGTCAGGCCTTGTAAATGTGAGGTATTGGAGGGCACCAATTGTGCTTCTATAAAGTGTGGTGTCTGGAAAGGGTTCAGAGGCTTCAACTGATTTGGTTTTGCTTATGGCAGCAGGGGTTGTGCATGGTTTCAAGTGCTCTAATTTCAACCTTCTAATTAAGTCAGATATGTACTTCGACTGATTTAAGCACATCCCTGTTAAGTCTCTTCTCACCTCTATTCCAAGAAAGTAATGTAAGTCGCCAAGATCCTTAAGAGCATAGAGCTTGTTTAGACTTCCAATCAATTCATGAATTGATGATGTGTCATTACTGGTTACAAGTATGTCATCCACATACACCAGTGTGAGAATTAGGATGTCCTTCTCGTTGAAGATGAAAAGAGATGAGTCCGATTTAGAGTTGATGAAGCCTCGATCTAAGAGAGTGCTCTTCAGTTTTTCAAACCAGGCTCTTGGGGCCTGTTTAAGACCATATAAGGCTTTGTGAAGTTTGCAGACATGGGAGGGTTGAGAAGAGTCAATATATCCTTCTGGTTAGACCATGTACACTGATTCTTCTAAGCTGCCATTAAGGAAGGCATTGTTGATATCCAATTGCCTTATTGACCAACCTTTAGAGACTGCCAAGGTGAGAATAACTCTAATTGTTCCAGCCTTTACCACAGGAATGTATGTCTCAGAGTAGTCAATTCCAGGGGTTTGGTGGAATCCCTTGGCAACCAATCTGGCTTTGTGCCTGTGAACAGTGGCATCACTATTTAATTTTAGCTTAAACACCCATCTATTTCCCACTAAGTTGTAGTTAGGAGAGTATGGAACTAGAGTCCAGGTTTTGTTCCTAACTAATGCTTCATATTCTGAATCCATTGCCTTTCTCTAGGAGCTTGATTTCATGGCCTTAGAGACTAAATTTGGTTCTGTGTTCTCCTCAATTTCTTCATCTTGTTTACTAATGTTGTAAACTTTGGGTTTAAAGATGCCTCTTTTGGACCTTGTGATCATTGGGTAGTGAGGAATATTTGGATTGGTGATAGGTTGATTGATAGCTGAGCTGTCAGGTTCTCTTCTAATGGATTCACTCATTTGAGAGGGTGACAAAGTGTTTGAGGGAATTGGTGAGTTATTTAGACAGGTTCTTGCTGACTGGTCTGGGTACGTATTTGAGGTGTTTGTATCTGTATTTTTCTTTGGGGTGAGATTTTGATCATTTTCAGTTACAGCAGGGGAGTCTTGAGATGTGTCTCTATTCTGAATGTCACAAGTCTCAGATCCTTCAAATTTATTTTCTTTGCTTGACCACTTATTCAGAATTGGAAACAAGACACCAGAGGATGGACTAAGAGATTGAAAGGTGGAAGAATTGACTTTGACATTTAAGAATCCTTGTTTGAATGGGAATTCCAGCCCATTAAATATGACATGTCTAGAGATGTAAATCCTGGCTGTGGAACTTAGACACTTAAATCCCTTATGATGGTCACTATAACCCAAAAAGACACATTTGGTGGAATGGTATTGAAACTTATGATTTTGGTAAGGCCTTAGACAGGGAAAACAGGCTCAGCCAAAGGTTTTTAGTGACTGATAATCAGGAATTGATTGAACAATTTCTGCCAAGGAGAAAAACCACCAAGAGTTAGTGTTGGAAGCCTATTAATAACCCAAACAGCTGCGTGGAAAGCTTCCCACCAGTATTTTAAGGGCATGCTACCTTGCGCCAACAATGTGAGTCCTATTTCTACAATATGTCTATGCTTCCTTTCAGCTTTCCCTTGCTGTTCATGGGTGTAAGGACAGGCAACTCTAAGCTCGATTCCATATAATTTTAAGAAGTCAGTAAACACCCTATATTCACCTCCCTAATCAGATTGGAGTCCTTTAATCTGAGCTTCAAATTTTTTCTCCACATAAGTTTTGAAGTGTTTGAAAACTAAAAAGGCTTCAGACTTGTTTTTCAGTGGATAGATCCAGGTGAATCTGCTGAAATCATCTATAAAGTATATGTAGTACTTAAAGCCTGAGCTTGAGTTTATAGGAGCAGGGGCCCAGTGATTAGTATGAATTAGTTCAAGGACCTGTTTTGTTTTGTTATGAGAGCTTTTGAAAGAGAGAGCATGTGATTTCCCTAATTGACAAGCATCACAAAATTTAGGAATTTCATTGCTAAAAGAGAATTCATTACGCGCTTTCAGAATTTGATTAAGAACTCTAACAGAGGGGTGACCAAGTCTTCTATGCCAAACCTTGAGTTTTTCCTTAATTGGCATGGTGTTTGAGACTGAGGCATTTAGACAACAAGGACTTATTACATTTCTGGACATTGACTCAGATAAAGATTTAACTAAGAACTGTTTAGAAACAAGTTCAGGAGATGCACAGGACTTTTTGACAGGATTCACAGCAGCAACAAAGCTCTTAAATTGTTTATTTCTTCCATGGATTCTTAAGTGAGACTTGAAGGATTTTCTGAGACTTTGAGGACAAATTTGATAGAGCCCATCTCTAATTCTCCCTTGCAGTAGAATTTGTTGAGTATGTTTGTCCTTCACAAGGCAAAAATATGGGTGAAATTCAACAAAAACATCATTGTCTGCAATAAGTTTGGAAATGCTCCAGAGATTCTTGGTTATCTTAGGCACACACAACACATTTTTCAAATTTAACATGGTATTGCAGGCAGCTATTTTAGAATGTCCTATAGGAGAAATGCACAATTTATTTCCATCTCCTACAAAGACTCTTTGCTTACCACAGTAGTCACTCTTGGAACTTAGCATATCAGATTGAGGTGTCACATGATTTGAGGCACCATTGTCTGTGTACCAGCTTCCATCAGTAACAATTTCAGGTGTGGTAAAATGGAGTCTGCTGAGGCGGATTTTGCAAAGCAAAGAAGGCTTGTTGAGGCTAATTCTGCCTTGGGAATCCAGAACAACCCTGCCTATTGTTGTTGTTCCTACCTTGATTTGTTGATCCCATATAGCTTAGGTCTGTTCCCATATAGCTCAGGTCTGTTCTATAGAAACAGGTTGAAGTTGGATGGCCAATCTTGCCATAGATTTGGCAAATTGGCCTTGATTAACCAAATCTACCACATCTTCTACCTCTATGGTTACCACTGTTTGTGCCTCTTTCAAAGTTTTGATTAGGATTCTTGGAGTTGTTGCCTTGTTATGACATATCACGTTTGACATTTTGTCTTCCAACAGCAATATTTGCTGATGCTTGGTTGAGGCTAAGATTAGTGAAACTGTTCAGCCTTTCTAACCGATTCTCAAATTTGAGAAGAGTAGCTTGGAGATCCTGCCAGGAAATGTTGTCTTTGCTTTGAATCTAAACAACAATGGGCGTATAGTCAGCATCTAGCCCAAGAGTGATAAATGAGATCAGGTCATTCATATTTATAGGATTTCCTGCCACAACCAAATTGTCCAAATTTTTTTTCATAGTTGCTAAGTAATCACTCATTTTCGTTGACCCTTTTCTGATGGTTTGAAGATCAAATCTAAGGTTTGAGATTTTGGACCTATTTTTGATTCCACAATATTCCTCCAGTGCTTTCCACAGTTTGTGAGAAGTAGGTTGGCCTATAACTTGGGCAGCAACTTCACTGGTGATTGAGCTGAGAAGCCATCCCATTAGCAAGCTGTTGGTAGTAACCCATTCTTCATAATCTGGGTTTGGAATGAGTTGGGAGCTAGTTTCATCTTCACCAGGAGTAGTTGTAGGATAAATTCCGGAGGACAAGCTTTGGAGCCTAGGACAAAGCCATCAAGTTTGTGACCTCTCAAAGTAGGTAGAATCATGGCTTTCCAGTGGTGATATTATTTTCATCGAGTTTGATAGGGAAGGACTGATTCAGAGTATTTCTAAAGGGTGAGCTCCCATGGAAAGAACTTGAACGAGATCAGGAATTTGAGTCACCATTGGAGTGACCTCTGTCCACTGAATCAGCAGACATGGCATAGGCCTTGAATAGCTCTGATACCAATTTGGATTTTAGGGAGAAATGCTCTCAGCTCATCAATCGGCTGCTGAGCTTCATTTTCTATTTATATTGAAAGAGAAAGGGATTACGTTGAAGATGCCATGTGTCCTACATCAATGATACAAGATCAACAGCCAATAACATCATTTCACATGGCACCTTACTAGAAGCTAGTTGAAGGGAGAGCTAACGGATTCAACTAATTCTGCTTAAGGACATAAAACAGAGGATAAACTGATTTAACTGGAATTAATAGACAGTGAGCTGGAGTGAGTTGAGGTGTCTAAGAGATTGTCCAGTAAGGTAGTCCAGTGAGCTTCAGTGACAGTTTGGGGTTGAGTGCACTAATAATGGAGAGAATGAAGTGGGAACAAGAAAGATTTGGGTGGGTTGGAGGAAATGATGATGGGCAAGTGAGTGTGAAGAGAGTAGGAGAGTTTGCAGGGGTTGGTTAGTGGAGTAAATTTGGCTATGTGTTGGTTGAAAGGTATGTATTGAAGAGGATGAATGGAAGCTTGGTGTTATCTTATGTTTTCAAGCACACTCATCAGATTCAGAGTAAGTGGGAGTGAAAGTTTGGCTCATTTTTTCTTTTGTTATTGTTTCGAAGATGCGGTTTGTCACGACCTTTTTTTTTTTTGTCTCAAAGTTCAATGTTCCAGCAGGTGTCTTTCGACTTTGTTCCATCAAAATAGTATTACTATAACAATAATTCTATATATACAATTAGGTTGTACAACCCAACCCATATAACTTGGTGTGACACAAAATCATTAATTAGATGGATTGTTTCCACTTCACTTGTTGGAAAATCTTTAATTTAACTTTTTCTTTTAATCATTTAATAAATTTATACCATGTCAGATTATACAACTTAGTTATATATATAGTGTTACTCTTGATCATAGAGTAGTTTATTCAATAAAAATTTTATCTATTATTTTTTTAGTAATGATTCTCATCCAAAAATTTATCCCAAAACTTATGGCAAATGAAATTATGTTTTCAAATGTGACATTTATATCACATACAACATCATTCCATATCATTTTGCACAAATTATTTGATATGAAGTTTAGAATAAGTTTTTAGGAGAGTATCATTGATCTTTTTTTTCTGCTAGGAATTATGAAGATAGTGACACTTGAACTTTGAAGATTGTTGTTGTTGTAAACACTATTAGCACTAATTTAGTTTTTCTTTTAAGAAAAGAAACAGAAGAAAAATAATAATTGATATTAATCTGTTATTAAATATTTTTTAACATAAAAGGGGTAATTATAGAAAATTAAGCATAAACCTAAATTGATGAAAGGAAGATATCCGATGATACCAAAATTGCAAACTTAAAAAAATAAATTAGAAAAAATTGTCACAAAGCCTGTTTCTATGCACAAAAACTTTTCTCCTCTCTCTTGAGCACAACCAAACGCGTATGGGAGGAATCTTTGTAATTAACAATTAATAAGTCAACTTTTTTAGTATATGTTAGGCATGATTATCCTAAACTTGTGTTGTCATCTTAAGGTTTGTTTAAATTGTTAAAGAAATCAATTATTATATGATATAAATGATTTTATTTAATGCTCGACTTTTTAAATATTTGATTCTTCTGTTGAAATCAATCGCTTGTCTTTGCAAACTATTCTTAGTTTGCACTTTGATTTGTCATCCAACTTGGTTTGGTGGGTTTTATCCATTATCTTTCATTGGAATATTTAATTGTTAAAATTCTTCAAAGGGATGAGATACTAAAGTCTTTCAGCTGTAGATATATTTGATGTTTGGTTTTCAGGGATTGAATTTTGTCTTGAAAAGTAGATTTGCATAGAAGTGGCGATGGATAGTGATCAGTTAGGTTCGTGCATTATTGAAAAATCTAGAGAGCACAGTGAGAGAAGAGCAAAGCAGAGTAACTGATGGGAGAGATAGAGATGAATTAATTGAGAGCTGCCATGCTCCTTATTGAGAGTTGAGCACGCAGAAGACGTGAGAAAATTTGACGCTATCTTGGGCATGCTTTGTGCTTGTCATGTCTAAGTTAATTTATTCATGAGAGAGAGAATCTGATGATGATATGCTTCTGCATTGTGCTAGATTAATAAGAACCTGAGAGAGTATTCCTGTCCGTGAAACGCTGCGGAAATGTTTATGCTGCTGCAGATTTGTCACTTAGCAGAGCAGTAAGTTTTGAGTACGAGAGGGGTGTTATTTGTGAAGCTTTAATCATGCTCTGATGTTTATTGTTTTTATCATTTGTTTCATAAGTTTTTGGAAGTATTTGTTTATAAGTGTAGAACATACCAAGCACTCGAAAGAATGTGGTTGGGAAAAAAATTAGAGGAAGTAATTGTTTTTAACTCATTGAAGCCTATGAGCCATATATTTCCTAGTGGAGTTCAATTACTAAAAGCCGAAACATGTAAAAATCACTTTTGTTTGATTTCTCTCTCTCTCTCTTTTAATTATTTTTTTTTATTTATTATCTTGGTTACCATCACCATTGGAGACAAACTAATCTTACATGATCTCTAAATTTCTGCACATCTTATCTTCGTTAACAAGATTCTAAGATTCAAACTATTTGGCTGGTATTTGATAAACAAGTCGATGACTCGTCAAAGTTTAAAGGCTGATACAACTCAACGTAATCTTTCATACAAATCATGGATGAAAGGAAGGCGATGATTGCTAAATTGCAAATTAAATAACTTATGTACCTTTAAGTATATTTTGATTGGTATTTATTAAATTATACAGATGACTTCTACAAGTTATCTGTCTTGATTAAAAGTCGACAAATCGTGTGTCTGTATATATAGAGATTAAACTAAAATTGCGAACTACAAAGCAGATAGATTAGGAATTTTGGGGGAGAAAATGTATGTGATAAGGCCTCTTTTCTTGCACAAAAATACTCCAACTCTGTCATCGTCTCCTCCTGAAGGTCCGAAATCTGGTATTTTGGTGATCCTAGACGAAGAAGCCGAGCGACGTGGAAGGCATATAGGGCATGCATGAACGTGAACACTGAACATGTATCTTTAATTTATAGATTAAAATACCCGTAAATCATTATTATTTTTTTTATATAAATGGTAAGAGTATAAAATTTGGCCTGTACTTTGAAGTGTTAGAAAACTACCGAGAGATGTCGTTTGCGATATTCTGAATGCGTGAACACCAAGTTCAAGGCTGATGGAACTCAGTTATACCAAGTAAACATTTGAGTTTACTAAGGCTTCCGAGTCAAAACTACCAAGTAGATGAACTTAACTTTTAATTTGAATATTCATATTAAGTTAGATAAGTCATCTACTCAGTATAAATTCCAAATCTGAAATATCAAGTAGTTAGCAAATTTCTCCCATTTGAAATTGAAAAGTTCAAAATAAGCTTATTACATGTCATCAGAATAAGGAGAATTATCTTTATCTTCATCGTAAATCTTTTCCAAATTTGATATCTATTTGTTTGAATTCTTGTTGAACAATGATTAAAAATAGCTAAAACTCCACTACAAAAGGACGCTTGAACTTGAGGTAAAGTCATTGAGAACACATTCAACTTAACACATGTTCTTCAGTCATTGACTTGAACATTGGAGACTCTTAGTCGACACCTCTGCCGGTTAATCCTCTGACCATATTTTTTCTCTATTCTGCCGAAATTCGTCTTCCCACATATAATTGAGAGACTTAGAATATCAGTGCCTTGTATTTACCAAGTAGGCAAAATTTTAGCATCTACATAAATCAATATAAATTTTAATGAATTTGGAAAATTCAGTGACAATGTTTGGAAGCAATACAACAACATTAAGAAAATAAAATAAACTTAAAGACTTATAAATCTATAAGATTGAACTATGCTTTTACATAAACTCTAAAAGAAATGTGAGTTTAGCTTGTAAAACCACCACAATAAAAATGCTAATACTGGGGCTATTAACCACAAGTACTGAATACTTGTGGGTTGGAGACCCACAAGTCTGACACTGACAAATATTCCCTTCTTTGTGAGTTGGTCAAACTCACAAATAAAATCTGCACCACATTTGTCACACATAAAGCCACGAGTATGTATGATTCAGGTTTGGATTTTGAAGGTATATACTTGTCACTTTGTGACTAACATTAGGTATCTTTTCAAATTATGTGACAAATATAGTTATACTTATGGGTTTTCTAGCCGCCAACTATGGTTTTAGGAAAAAAATATTATTTTCTTAAAATAGGATTTTTAATATATACATATTATATATAATATATTTTAAAATAGGATTTTTTAATGTATTATATATTTTAATATAATAATGTATTATATATATTTATCAAATATATTACTTAAATAATAAAAGATTTTAATTATGAAAAGAATTATGATTGAAAAAATGAATACGATAAGTAGTAACTTACAATAACAAAACCTACTAAAAAATTATCCAAAAAAAATCTTATTATTATCCACAACTTTGCACACAAATAGTAAGTTATCAACTTCAGAATTCAAATCATGTAAAGCCCCATTATGTTGAGCATTTTTTCTTAAGTATAAAAAAATCCTTATCGCTATTGTAAACATTGAAATTTTGCTTACGGTTTTTAGGCCCAATGATGTTAACTAGAGACATCAAATTAGAGGATCTTTTTTTTTTTAGCTACAAAGACACCGAGATCAACACCATAATTAGGGTAGAAAGCCAAGTAGGCTTAGAACCAGTACGATACTGATAGGAATGATCAAGACCCGAGGAATCATGTATGTCTGATGCATATCAATAAAGGTTGGAGAAAAGGTCCAAAAACAGGGTTGATGCCTGTAAGCTGAGGCTCGCACCTCTAGCACTAGAGGTGGTGCACGAGCGCCTTTAGCCTTTAGAGGAGGCGCACGAACGCCTATAGCCATAAGAGACAGCGCACGAGCGCCTCTAGGGTTAGCACCTTAGAATGATCTAGAAACCTTACCAATGCCTATAATCGAGGTGTGCACCTGTAGTTATAGTCTTACACCAGGCAAAGAGCTCATTTCCTATTCTTTGGAGGGCTTATATAAGGGCACTCAGCCCTAGGTTTAAAGCAAGCAGATGGAAGGGCTAAAATACCTAGAAAATCAGCATTTGGTGTTATCTGCAGTCAAGATTCTTCCCTTAATAGTGATTAGAGTCAGGTAAGATTCTAAGGGCCTTTTTTCATATTTAAATTTCTGTTTATTTTAGTTAATTGCCATGATTAGTTTAGGTATAATTAGGATATAATTATGCCATTTTTAATTTAAGAGTAGTTTAATTAGTAGTAGTTATTTATGCCATGTTTGATTTAGGAGTAATTTAATTAGTAGTAGTTAATTATGCCATATCTAGTTTAGGATTAGTGCTTAATTAGTAGTTAATTATGTCTAATAAGCAAGTAATTATGTACTAAATTAGTCTTTAATTAGTGGTTAATTAAGCATGACTAGTAGTTAATTAGTAACTAATTGTATGATGTTGAGATGATAATGATGCATGTTTAGGCTAGTTAATTAACAATTAACGATGCTATGATTAGTATTAATAATGTCACATTTAACTTGATGAAAATTTAGTTTGTTTAAATTATGCTTGTCATTGCTAATGCTTTTATTTGATGATGAAGTGTTAGCATAGAACTCCTTTAACTTATGGTAACCTTTGATTTATTGTAATAATATTTGAATTGATGTAATCTTCAATCCCTTCCTCCATGTTTGATGGCTATGTAATCAATTCTCCTCCCCTTTCTATGTATGTATATAAACTGTTGACATCTCATATGTAATAAAAAGATAAAAGTAGTTATGTTTATAATAAGATTTATGATCAAGATATGATAGCATTAGTGACTCAGAAGTTACAACTTAGTAGACCTTAGTGGAGGCCAAATTAATGTCGGGGTGGGTGTAACCTATACCTAATTCCCAAACTCGTCTCTGAAGAAATGATGGGGAGTTAGGTCTAGAGAAGCAAGGGATCAGTTGCCGTCATCCAAAATTTTTTCACAATTAATTACCCAGGTGGCAACTCCATCATTTCTCTGGGTCTTGTCTCCATGACCAGACTCGTATGGCCCTCTAAGTATCTGAAAGGAGCTCAGAAAAGGGGTGTCGAGGTCGCAATCGCTTAGAGCGGGATGGAAGCCCCGCTCACAGTTATGCTACAAAAATTAGGATAGAGCTTTAAATAACAAAACAAATTAATTGTATCCCTAAATGCTTCAAAAAATAATGCTACAAATCCTAAGCAATAACTCAAAATTTTAATTAGCTAACATGTGTGTCTTCCTACGTCCTATTTTTTCAAACAAAGAGAAATTACCTAACTTATAGTCCATAAATACCAATTCATAACTTCACAGTTTCACGTGCATCCACACCAACACACACCTTCACTCACCAAAGTATTTTGAATGATCAACTAAAAACGTGCAAAATGCGTGCTAAAATAGTACCATACCAGATTCATCAACTATAAAAAGACCTACCTCTCATCTAAAGCTATAGTTTCCCTTTTTCTTTCCTTTGTCTCCTTTCTTTACTTCACTTCTATCCCATTTCTTTCTCTTTTTCTTAAGCCTCTAAGCTTGGTAAACACATAACCTTTTATAGAATACAAGCATTTAGGCGATAATGAAACATAAAATTTTCTATATATATTCAAAGTAAATTAATTAGTTCTAATAACAAAGTTTGAACACTTCAAAATTGCTCCAGTAAACAAATCCAAATAGTCCAAATAAACATTTGAAACACCCAAACAACTGCATGTATACATGTTTCGATCATCCTCCAACAAGCAAAAGAACTGCATGTTGCATATATACATGTTTCAATCATCCTCCACTAAACAATCTAGAAAGTCAGATTCTAACACAAAATCAATTAGTTATCAACCAACTTCCATCTAGAATATTTGAAAGACACTTGTTATAGCATAATAATGATTCTTAAAACCTTAATAAAAGATTTTTAAGTTTCTATTTTTAAGATGGCAAAAACATGCTTTGCCCATTCGCCTCTAATTTCATTCATCTCATCTTCACTATATTTGTATTTCTTGTTAAACTACAATATCTATAGATATATAACACTAAGTCAATTTACACTTAAAGCAGGTACAAAACTAGTTTGCCTTAAAAACATGTAAGCTCACCTTCTCAGAAAGGATATTATGGTCTAAGGTTTGACTTTTGAATATGTGTTATAGTTGACAATATTACAAAAAACCCCCAAATATATGAAAAATTATGTGACAAGTATACTGAAAATTCTTGTAGTATCACCTCTGAATTGTCATAAAATTTAAACAACCTGATTAAATCAGTGATGAACATATTCAAATTTTTGGGATGACATGGCCGCATGCTGTTTCCACAACAATGTTTCCAACAAAATATTGTAACCCTTTGACCCCAATAACATTTATCAGTAAAAAAAAAAATATGTTACCATGAAGTGTATGGTAACTGCGACTTTTATGCCAAATCAATGACTCCAGATGGTTTCCCTCCGTTATTCTTGAGAAGAAAAGGATGGACAGTGCTAATGAAAACTCCCAAAAATTTTTAGTCAGTGAAGCACCAGGCCTTGACACAACCCTCCATGCTCACCTTCCAGATTTCAACTTCCCATTATTATCATACCGGAGTTCTGACCTTGTGGTTATAGGGATATGGTATTGCCCTTCCATATTTATTAAAGAAAATACAATAAAGCAGCAAGTAAGTGATAATGTATTCCGAGAAGAGACTTGTGCAAAGATAGGAACAAATATTTGCATGTGAAAATAATGACAAGAAGGAGAATGCAACTGTTGTGGATGTCGTTATTTATACACAAGTGCTAGGTGAATTTTATTAACTTATTTTATAACTTTAAATTTAATTTTTGAGTGCACGACCTGTTGATCCTTCTGTCCTGTCCAAGTCTGGCGATTAATGCCTCTTCAACAATGGCGATCCTATTGGTCCACAATCAACAGTCGACTTCACTTATATTTCGGATTCTCAATTTCCTTTCAAGCCTCTTTCTTCCCAAATTGCCTGTTCTTAAAGGGATTGTTTTTTCTATTTAAGCATTAAAGTCTAGTAATAAGAAGCTTAAATCAGCATTTTTTTCAACTGACAAATTGTGGCCACAACACAAAGCTAATTAAATCGTACGACTGTTACTTTCATTAATACATCATTATTATTAATGTTGGTGAGAGTAAGTGGAGTCATTGTAATATTCAAATTTTAATATATAAAGGTATTATATTCTTTACGTTATTTAAGTTATAGTAAGGATATATATATATATATATATATATATATGTAAATTTACTTTTTTTTAGGAGTACATTTATACCTGTTTTCAATCAGTCCTAGGGTATAAGTAAGCTATTATATATAAATTAATTTTTACGCGTTATATCATTTGCATTTGCGTTCAACTAGGGTTTTGAGTGTAAGCGACTATTAGAGTAACTCAGCGTACTCAACTTACGGTAAGTGAGAACTTTAATTTTATTAGATTGAGTTATTAATTAAAGAAAATATTTCTAAATTAGAATTTTATTGTGTATTCAAGGATTTTTCACGTTAAAGTAAGATTATGATATTGATCAGAATACAACTTCCCGTAGTTCACTTAATAAGAGGTAAGAATTTCACTATAACTCTGTTTAATTATATTTTGAGATATTATCTATGAGTCTAGATTTTATTTTATGTTAGAAATTAGATTCTATATACGTTGAAATATATTAGGTTGTAGTGATTGATTACTCTTTCCGTTGCAATATTGAATATTATATTGTGAATAGAAGTTTAATTAGAAGAGTTTGTATATATGCTGATTCCATGAATTTTAATCTATGGAAACTTTAAATATTTTAAGTCAATATTTTTACTACGGTTTCAAGACATGAAAGTAGTCATCATATTTTTTTTTTTAATGTTAAAATCATGCATAAAACTATTTTATAAAGATTTTTGAAACTGGTTTTACATGCTGAAAAACTAAATTGTGAGAAAGTCATACTTGAATTTATGAATTTTATTTCTGAACAATACGTCTTCAAAAATTTTGAAAATTTTTATTCTGGTTCATTTATATGTTTACAATGATTCTATAAATTTTCGTAATTTTATGCTTGGTATTTAATTTTATAAAAATCATCGAAGTGAGCTGACTCACAGATTTGTACAGTTTGACAGTTTTTTGGTGTCTGAAGAATTAATTTAATTAAAATAAATTTGCCTAATAAAAGTCTACAAAAAAATTCGTGGAACATCATATTCATGTCTTGTATACATCTGTAAATTATTAGAGTCGTTGGTAGAAAAAATTTAGAGATAAAATTCATAGAATAATTACTGTTCAGATTCTAGGCTTCAACCGTTAGAACAGTTTAGAGTTGAATTTAACGATATTATTGATTTGATTATTTTCTAGGATTTTTCGATCATCTGAACAGATAGAAGTAGAATTATTTGATCTGGATTGGAGGTAAGTAATACTTATATTAGTGTGTCTTATTTTGACAAGTATGAAATATTTATGATTCCGACATGAAAGATTTTATGTATTCTTTTACAAAATTGGAAACTATGTTACGTAATTATGTTTTAAGGCATCCAATTATATTTTCAGATTTATTTACATAGGATGTTTAATAAAATAAATTATTTATTTAGAAATGCTTTTATAATAAAAATTATTGACAAATTACCAAACCATTTTATTTGCAATTATCTCTAAATACAGAATGTTTTACTCAGTTCTTTTTCTAAAATTTCTTGTAATTCATTTAACTTCAATTTTAAAGTTTTTGAACTGATTTACTTACAATATGAATTTTACATCCATAATTATTATTATTTTTAAGACTTATTTTATATTTTAATATCTTATGATTTATAATGATTTTGAAGTAAGCTTGACATTATAAATTATGAATTTCCGGCTCATTGTCCGTGATACCCAGTATGTTATGTTTTGATATGATATGATTCTAGTTGGATATATGTTTTGTTGTGCACAAATATGATATGGTATGCATGATCGTAATTCGATCTTACGATAAGTTATGGCTGCATGACATAAGCTTATTTGAAGTTGTTTATTTTCTCTTATGAATCTGTTTTAAGGGACCACTTTAATATACTTTGATAAGTTTCATTATGTTATAATTAAGTTTTATGTAAATTATTATGATACTACGAAAATTATTATTATTTCTATGTTTTACTTGCATACTAATATACGTATTACTTATTGAGTTGACGGCTTATTCCTCATCACCTACATTTTTGTAGATTATGCCTCATAGATATAAGGCTTGTTGGATTGAATGATTAGAGTAGTTTTGGAGATCTTTGCTTTTAGCGCAAACAAGAATGTTGCTACATTGTAGTTTTTTTTTTAATTAGTTTTAGTTTGTAATAATGAGATCATTTTTATCCCTAGAGTTTAATAACTTATTTGGATAATTTGTGTTTTAATATTTTAAATAACGAAGTTAGTTGCACTCCGATTTTGGTATGCGTATATCATGTGCCTCATTCGGGGTGTTACAGTCATCGGCTTAATTATCAATGCAACAAAATAGCTAACATTTGAACTTCGTAGATTGTTCTGTTATTCTTAACGCTATGATAGTCTTTCTTTTAAGAAAAGAAACAGAAGAAATCTGTTATTAAATATTATAAACATAAAATTGATTTGGATTTCAGGGGACGGTAGCCAAAATAGGAAAGACAATAATTTGTATTAATTCCCTTGGATTTAATTATGTTTATTACTTTCGTCTCTTACATTACATGAATATTAGGTTAGGTATAACTTCATTCTTTCCCTCCTCATCCTTTATGTAATTTTTTTGATGTTCTTGGGGAAGAAGTCTTTCTTGAAGATTACGATAGTATCTTGTTCCACTAATATTTCAAGGCAATTATACTTAAATTTTCGACACAAATTTTTGCATGCTATAAGTACACCCGCCTATTTTTATACGAATTTTTTTACAATGAAAATGATTAAATATTCTGTTTTTTTTTTAATTTTTTTAAGTCAACCGATAAATTGAATACAATAAGAAATTTATGTGGAAATCTTATTTTGATATATTATTTTACCTTACTAAAAGTTATTCAAAAATTATTAAATTTTATATACTGAATCATTTTTATATCTAAATTAATAATGAAAATTTTCTTTTTAATTAAACAAGTATTTAAAAATTGCTATGATATTTTAAATCGGTTGGACTTATTAATAGACATTGTCTAAACTGAAAATTATATTTATTTAAAAATGATTTTGAATATACAATTGCCTAATAAAAAGAGTGTTCTATTCAGCTCCCATTTTTTATCTCTTTAGCCTCCACCTTTTATTTAATGAGGATAAAATTATAATTTAGACACTCTTTCATTACACCCAATATTCAATTTCAAATATATTTATTGTAAACTTAATTAACATAAATTATCATAAATTAATTGTAATGGTTTTGACATTTTTTCCCTTCAATTTAACATTTAAATAAATTATCTTAACTTTAAATGTTTAGCTTCTTTTTTCTTTTCAATTGTTTTTATATATTTGAATTTTGTAAATTTAAATACTGATATCAATAATTCATAAAAAAATATTTAAAGTTTTCGACTTTAATAAATTGTTTCTCTATATATTATTGAATTCTTCAAATTCAGATCAATAAAATAATCAATAAAATATTTCTAATTTTTTGTGTTTGAAAAAGGGAGAGAGAAAAAAATAGAAAAATAGATGATTTGGTGTTTAAATCTAAGATTATGTGATTAGTTGAAATTTTAAACACAAAGAAAAATAAATGGATTACAATTAGTTTGGGATAAAAAAAAAAACACAAGTATTGGAGAGAAACGTATGGATGGTAATAGCGTAGGGCGGGTCTGGGGCAACAGGTATCGAGCCCCACCTGGCTAAATTATTTTTTGGCCCTGCTCCACCCCATTGCCCCTAAATAGGGCGGGGTAAAAAATATTTCAACGGATCCAGACCTGCCCCACCCTTGTCATTTACAAATTTTTTAAATCTAATGTTTAATAAAAAATTAAAACATATATAAACATATCACATGTAACTATAACTATTTTTTAACAATCTATTCAAACTAAAACTCATACATACTATTTCAAGACAACAATTCAATAAACAATACTAACAAACAAAATCAATAAATATATAGCTACAACCATAACAAACACACTTAATTTGATGATTTTTAGAAAATTGATGCTTGATATAAATTTTACAAAAATTTGTAAAATTCATTTAGACACATATATGATACATTACTAAAAATATCATATCAAAACGAGGTCATGAAACCATAAAACAACTTAGTTTTGACAACTCTCAAATTCTGTCTAACAGACTTGAATTTTGAATAGTAAGTTTCAAAAAATCATAACAATTTCTACAAAGCTCTAAAAATAATAAAATATTTTAGATTCAAAGGAGACACATTCATTATTATACATGCAAAAAATGAGAATTTTTTGGAAGTAAAAGTCAATCAAAATCAATTTGGTTTCCATCCTCTATTATGAAAACAAGGAATTCCAAGTTTGCTACGTAAATTTGAAAATTTATGATAAATCATATAGACCTTCAATTTGAGCAAAACAACTTTTGTTTAAAATATTTTTGAGTTTATAACAAATAGAAGAATCAATTTTGCAAGATACTTCATTAGTTATAAACAATTTTCATATAAACCCAAACATGTCTAAAAAACTACATAAATTTTCAGGTTTGGACAACAAAATTCAAAAATTCACCAAAAATCAAATACTATGAATTTTCAAGTGAAACAAAATTCTAGATAATCTTTGAGTTGTCTATTTTAACATAAAAAAATTTTGGAATACAAATTGTTCTTAAAAATTTACATATTTTAGGTATAGGGTGGGCCAGGGCAAGGCAGGGCGACATATACTCAGTCCCAAACCTGCCCCTAACCTCCGCCCCTTATGCATAGGTCATAATAGAGCCCTAGATTCGACATGTCATTTTGCCATCCTCAGAGAAAGAGGATGAAGTTTCCGTAAGATTAGAGAGAAATTAGGGAAACCGATTATAAATTTATAAGGAAAATGAGAGTGTAGGCTAAGTCTTCTCACTTCATATTAATTATCCTATTTATTACACTTTTATTATAATTTTACCCTTATTTAATTTTGAAATAGGGGCTAATTAGATAGAAAGTGAGGGCTGAATAGATCTACTCTAACAAAAATTCTAGAATAGTGTATATGTGTCAGCATTGGGCTCTAAAAATTTTAGATTGTTTTGATGGTTAGTTTAGTAGATAAAATTTTGATAGTGTATATCGTTATATAGTGAGCCAAAAATTTATTGATTGAATTAGAGAAGTTGAATATAGGAACTAGAGTTGACAAATTGATTATTTTTGGGTTGTACTATGGTGATTGTGTGCTCTTGGATAGAAACCAACATAGTGATTTTCAATTAAGTAAAGTCTTAATTATTTTCTTATTTCATTGAAAAATGTTATAAAAGGATGAATTACAAATAAGATTTATTAAAGTTATTTAATGATATATTGCATTTTAGAGTTTTCTTGATTTATTTGAAGAATTTGACTCATTTGTTGAATTAATATTGGAATTGAATTCATTTAATTACTGTTTCGTTTTAGTAATGCTTTTCCAAATGGAGTGAATTTTCTTCTAAATAGTTTTATATGATTTCTAATAATACTTAGGGAAGGGATCTTTTGACACAAAATTGGATACAAATTTTCAACCATTGGTCTATATAATTCAATGATTGAGATGATTGATGAATTGGTAGCATTATATATAACTTGTTGACTTTTAATCTCAACTATTGGATTTTGTGATATAAATGGCTATGAGTTTGTATCAATAAATTGTATAAAAAATTTGTGTTAAAAGATCCCCTCCCCCTAATACTTATTTCTTTATATATATTAAAGAATGTATTTTTGGATCGAAGTCCATAGTCATTATTATGAATGACATGATATGATGCAATGACTAAGTTATGATCAGTACTAATTAATATGATGCGATTTCTAGTTTATCTATATTGAATATTAGAGGCTCAAATATTAATGTTAAGCTCACACCTACAAACTTAAGCTTTTGAGAAAATGACAAATTTAATAGGATATTAATAGAAGGAGGGGATTAAAAAGTGTTGGTCCATGTTACAAGTGCACATGAAGGGACATATTAGAGGCTTAAGCTAATGATAGGATACAGTTATGATTGATAAATTGATTGAACCTAAGGGCAGATCCAGGGGGTGGCTAGCCGGGGCTATAGCCCAGGTTGAGTTTTTCAAAAAAAAAATTGCAAAGTTCTACAAAACATTTGTCTCAAAAGACTCCTGTAATTTTAATTTATGATAAATACAACCCTGGAATAAATAATGAATATTAAATATGTAGAATCTTCAAAACACTTTCCCAACTTCTTTTAACTTCTTGTGTATTCTTCACGAAACCGGATGCCCTAAAACTACAACAAGTTTGCCATTAACCATTTTTTTAATATTTTCCTCATCAATCTCTCACTACCTTTGAATTAAAGAATATTCAATAATTATGGGTCTTTAAAGTGCTTCATGTATCTTTAATATTCATGGGTCTTTGAATTAACTAATGGAACCTTTTTCTAGTCGGCATCTACCTTGAAAATTTTATCATCATATTTATCCTCACATGAATATGAGTAAATTCAGAGAAAGGACAATTAATGTTAATTAAAATAAATATTTTAAGTAAATGTTTTCTCACTTTCTGAACTATGTCAAAAATTAATTGAAACAAAAAGATCAAATGTCTACTTCTTGATAGATAGATTGATCAGTCTAGTGTTGACTATATACAAAACATATATTTTGAGGGATAATTTTACTTTTGTCTATATATATAACATATATTATGAGGGATAAGGTTCATTATGTGCCCCCGATCTAAGTGTAAAATTAAAATTTTTTATTAATAAAGTTTTCTTGTACCATTGAGGTTCTCTTAGTTAAGTGCAGCCCGGGTTTGAAAAAAATCTTAGATCTGCCCCTGATTGAACCCAACTATGATATTGTGCATATTACGTTATTGATTTTACGAAGGTTGTTCAAAATTCTATTGTTTATTTTATTGAATTTCACATAAAAGATTAGAAAAGATAATGATTTCTTAAATGTACTTTTATGGAGAATTGTTTATGTTTTTTATTATTTATAAGATTTCTCTCCTTATAAATTTCTATTCACAATTTCACATGTTATATTTTATAAACAGCTATTTGAATTGTATTCTATATTTAAAAACAATTCAACTATTTGAATTGTATTCTATATTTAAAAACAAGTCGATGACTTGTCGAAGTTTATAAGCTGATACAATTCAACGTATTCTTTCATTCAGATCATTGATGAAAGGAAGGTGATGAATTCCTAAATTGCAAATTAGATATTCTTGACTGGTATTCATTAAGTTATATAGATGACTTAGTCTAAGTTGACAATATTCTTGATATAAAAGTCAACAAAATCGTTCACATATATGTAAATAGATGAAACAACAAAGAAGATTTATGATATAGGAAATTTAGAAGAGAAAATGTATGTGACAAGGTCTCTTTCCTTGTACAAAACGACTCCTTCAGCTCTGTCACGGCCTCCTCCTGAAGGCCCAAATTTTGGTATTTTGGAGATCTCAGTTGAAGAAGCCAAACCCCCTTGTTGTTTCGGACTTTGCAAGAGTTATGAGCTTCGGGAGCTGCCTTTCCCTCAAAACATGAACTTAAAGACTTATTCTACCATAGGAGAGAACACATTTTACAAGGATGTTGTCTTCATTCCTGTTCTGCATCACCCGCTTTCTTCCAATTGCTACTGTGCAATTCAACGATGTGGAAGACATATAGGGCATGTTTGATACGTTGTATAACATTGTATAGGATAGCGTAAATTTATTTGGATTGGATTGGATTGAATAGTATAGGATAAGATTAGATAAAATATAATACTATACTATATTTGATAGAACATTGTTGTATTAGATAAAACCCAAAAAAATTATAATATGAAACATTTAATTTAAATATAAAATAAATTTAAATAATAATTAAAATTATTTCTAATATAAAAATTTAATTATTAAATTTTTTATTTATTTAAATATTTAATAAATTATTTATTAATTATATAAATATATAATATTTAATTTATATAATTTTTTTTGTATTTATTAGTGAAGATTGAGACAAAAATAAGCTTATACGGTGTAATACCATGGGTAGGCTTGGTATAAAAACACTCAACTTTTATGCAAACAGTGCCGCTACAGTATCGCTACAGTACACGCGTTATACTATACAGTTCCGCACCAAACGTAGTATAATTTCTTAATATTATACAATGCAGCGTTATACAGCGCATCAAACACGCCCATAGGGTATGCATAAATCTTCACAAGCTAAACTCAGATTTATTCTTGAATTCATGTATTGGATCAAAATCTAGTTCAGAATTTATAAGTTCATTCATATAATTGTTAATTTTTTCCTTGTATTTTCTTTTACTGCATACACATTTTTATTGAATTTTCTAATTTTATTCAAACTTGTATTCATTTGTAAAATGAAAATGATAGTTATAGTTTATAATTTATAGCTAAATATGTCAATGTAAACCTTTGAATTGTCACAAAATTCAACTAAGCTTGAGTGCTAATGATATATTATTCATTAAATGAACATATTCAAATTGGTTTTTAGGGAAGCATTTACTAACTCAAGTGAGGAGGACATGGCCACCTACTGTTTCTATAACTCTATTTCCGATAGAAAACCTTAACCTTTCGATCCCAACAACATTTATCAGCATATTCAAGTCTGTTGCCTAGAGTCCTAGGCCACCCATATCTTTTACGCTGAATCAGTGACTCCAGATGGTTTTCCTCTATAATTCTTGAGAAGCAGAGGATGGTCAGTGTTAACAAAAACTCCCAAAAATTTTGAGTTGGGTGAAGCACCAGGCCTTGACACTAACCTTCGTGCCCGCCTTCCTGATTTCACCTTCCAATTATCACACTAGAGTTCTAAGCTTGGGGTTGTGGGGAAATGGTATTGCTCTTTTATATTTATCAAAGAAAAAACACTAAAACAACAAGTGAGAGACACAATATATTATGAGATGACACTTGAGCAAAGATGGGAACAAATATTGCGAAAACAATGACAAGAAGGAGAATGCAGCTGCTGTGCACGTTGTTATTTACTGTTGGTTCCACACGTGGCACATATGGCATGTGCATTACACATGAGTAATTTAATTTATCATCATGTGATAAAAACATTAAATGTGAATATTTTCATAATCTCATTTATTTTATATAGATATTTTGTATTAGGGGAATTTTAATTAGAATAGGAATCAGTTTGGATTTAATATCCCGGTTGAGTAGAAAGTTTTATATTTGCATTAATTATGTCTTGTTAGATTATGACATTATTTAAGTTTTCTAGTTTACTTAGGAGAGTATATTATCACTTCCTATAATGTTTGATTGTTATCTAAACTTTCTTTGTGAGTTTTATTGAGATTCTACAGAATTATGATAATGATTGCAATTGATATCAAATTCTATATAAAGCTATCTTCCTAGCTTTTAGAGGAAGGCATTCAACGCATTCAAGGTAAATTGAGAGAGAGCAAGAAAGAGCAAGTTTGAGTGCGTCTTTTATCTGTTTTTTTATCTCTTGTGTAAAGCTTTAGGCTTTGGTTAAATTGTTATAGATCGTGTGAGCTTAAGAGAGTTAAGTAATCACATATGTTTGTATTGGTTACGGGTGTTATGTTATTCTTAACTATTTTTAGGTAAGATATTCGTGATAGAAAAAGAGCAGCATTAGAAGAGTGTGTGAAGGACTATGGTTGTGATCGAGGTTGATCAAGTTTACATGGATTAGGTTAGTGAGTGAGTGGGTGTCTACCACTGTAAAGGGTCCTAAGTCGAGTGTAAACACATACAACATAGTAGATTGCAACTCTTGTTGCCTGTGGATATAAGTTGGTTATAACCGAACCATGTAAAAATCATGTTTCGATTTACATTTCTGTTTTTAATTATATTATTTGTAACTTCCATACACTACAAAAAACTTTCATTCACAAACAAATTGTCTCATTTACTGGGATTGAGACTATGCATGATGAGAAGAATGTGGTTGACGAGGTGATGTGGTTCCGGAGTTATAGCGATGAGGAAGCACAAGTAAGTGTGGGTTTGAGTACACTAATCACTGAAAGAATGAAATTGGAGGAAGAAAGATTTGAGTGGGTTACAAGGAATAAGGGGTAAGTGAGTGTGAAGAGAGTAGAAGAGTTTACGGGAGTTAGTGAGTGGAGTCAATTTGGCTGTTATGTGCTGGTTGAGAGGTTTATATTGAAAAGGATGGATGGGAGCTTAGTATTAACTTATGATTTCAAGCACACTCATCAGATTAGGAGCAAGTGGGAGTGAGAATCTTGGCTCATTTATTCTTTTGTTATTTATTAAAAGTTATGGGTTTGTCCTGCTTTTATGCTTTTATGTTTTATGTTTTTAGCAGGTGTCTCTACGCGTAGTTACTCTTTTCCATCAAAATGGTATTGATTGTAAAGTAGTTTATTAAATAAAAAGTTTTTCTATTTTTTTCTGTATTCTATTTGTTTGATTAATTAGAAACGGCAAACATAGTGAAATTTGAACTTTGAAGATTGTTCTGTTATTGTAAACACCATTAACACTGATTTAGTTTTTCTTAAGAAGAGAAACAGAAGATACAGAATAATACTTATAAAACATGTTATTACATATCGCTAAATATAAAATTAAGCATGTACCTAAATTGATGAAAACAAGTGATCTGATGACACCAAAATTGCAAACTAAAAAAATAAAATAAAATTTTAATAGAGCCTCAGCTGACCCCGCTAACTCGAGGCAGCATTGAAATATCTGTCCTACATTTATTCGCAAAGGTACTCCTAATGGGTTGAAGACCATATCAACAGGCCTTCCATCTTGCAAATAAAGCATATCCTGTCTTCCATCTTACAAATTAAGCATATCCTATCTAGGCAAAATTTCTGCGAATAAATAATGTTGCTTCTCTCTCTGAGTGCAACCAAATGAGAAAGAGAGGATTCTTAGTAATTTAACAATTAATAAATCAACTACAGTGGATTAAGGTTTGTCAATTAATTAATATGGTGGACTCTTTGTAATTGGAGGCAGCAATTGTTTTTAGGTCTATCGGACTCGGAGTTTGTAAACTACTAAGTTTAAGTTTAAAACTAAACCTCGTGGATGTTTTGTTTTCATATCTTCTCTTTTAACTTGTTGATTTGATTTATTGATTATCTTGGTTACCATTACTAATTAGAGATAGAGGCAAACTAGTCATTCAGGATCTCTAAGTTGTTTCATAGAGATAGTGGATGAAAGGAAGGCCATTTCTAAATTGCAAATTAATTAACTTATCTTTCAGTATATTTTGATTGGTATTCATTAAATTATATATATGACTTTATCAAAGTCAAATCTCGATTAAAATGTCTAATAGTAGAGTTTACATATGTTGTAAATAGATAGTACTCAATTTGCAAAGAACCAGGCAGATAGATTATTAGAAGAGAGAATGTATGTGACAAGGCCTCTTTCATTGTACAAAAAGACTCCTTCAGTGCTGTCATGGCCTTCTCCTAAACGTCCAAATTCAGGTATTTTGGTGATCCTAGATGAAGAAGCGAAGCCCACTTGTTGTTTCGGACCATGCAAGAGTGATGAGCTTCAGGAGCTGCCTTTCCCTCAAACAAGAACGTAAAAACTCGTTATTCCACGGAAGACGACTACAAATACGACCGGGTTTTCTTCATCCCCATTCTTAATCACCCACTTTCTTCCAATCGCTACTATGCAATAAAGCCACGTGGAAGGTGTATAGGGTATACACTTCACAAACTAAATTCATTTTATTCTAGAATTTATGTATTGCATCAAAAACAAGTTCAATCTTATAGATTTTACACGTTATTTTATTAAATTTTCTTATATTCCTTTTACTATCTATAACCATTGACATTCATGGTCATCCAATTTCCTATTCCATAACAGTTGTCAATAAAATTTCCCAATGATCAACCGTCAATAACCTATAATATTCAAATTAGTTTCAGGGAAGCATTCACAAGCTCAATTGAGGAGGACATGTTTCAGCAATAGTATTTCCTATAGAAAACCGTAACCTTTCGATCCCAGAAACATTCATCAGCAGATTGAAATATGTTATCATGAGTTCTGTGATAGTAATGGCTTTTATGCCAAATCAGTGACTCCCGATGATTTTTCCTTTCGGGTTTCTTGAGAAGAACAGGATGGTCTGTGGTAATAAGAACTCCTAAAAGTTGAGTTGGGTGAAGCACCAGGCCTTGACACTATCCTCCGTGCCTGCCTTTTGATTTCAACTTCCCATTGTCACACTAGAGTTCTAAGCATGTGCTTGCAGGAAAATGGTATTGTCCTTTTATATTTTTTTAAAGAAAATACACTAAAGGAGCACGTAAGGGACACAATGTATTATGAGATGACACTTGAACAACGATGGGAACAAATTTTCACATCTGAAAACAATGACAGGAAGGAGAATGCAATTGCTGTGGATTTGTTATTCATACAAAAATTGTCTCATTTGCTGGGTTTGAGACTGTGCCTGATAAGAAGAATGTGGTTGATGGAGTGATGCGGTTCAAGAGTTGCAGCAATGAGGGAGGAGAAGTAAGTGTATGGTTAAGTACACTAATCACTACGAGAATGAAGTGGAAACAAGAAAGATTTGGGTGGGTTAGAGGGAATGAGGATGGCAAGTGAGTGTGAAGAGAGCAGAGGAGTTTGGAGGAGTTGGTGAGTGGAGGAAATGAGGTTGCCATGTGTTGGTTGCAAGGTTTGTATTGAAGAGAATAGACAGGAGCTTGGTGTTAGCTTACGATTTCAAGCACTCCCATCAGATTAAGAGCAAGTAGAAATGCAAGGTTGTAGCTTCTTCTTCTTCTTTTTTCTTTATTGGTCAGAAATTACGGTTTATCCGGCTTTTATGTTGTAATGCTCTATTTTCGTGGCTGTCTCTACACTTTGTTAATTACTTTCTGTAATGAATATGGCTTTGATTGTAAAGTATTTCATTAAATGAAAAGTTATCTAAATCTTTGCCTTTTTTTTAGGACCTTTTTATGTTGGAAACAAATATCACAAATAGCATAAAAAACAAGGGCAATCAGAGGAGAAAAGAACACTCAACATTTATTATTTTGCAGTGCAAATTGATGAGCTAAACATGCCTTTATATAGGCTACAACTCTAACAAATCAACCTTAAAATTCTGCCCGCTAAAACACTAACAGCCGCTAAGTTTGCAACTAGATTGACTAGCCACTAACGGAATGTGCAGCAATATACAGATATGAACTTTGAATTATTCTTTAACACTCCCCCTTGATTCGAAGTTGCAAACACCAAGTAGAGATTTGATGTAGATAAACTTCTCTTTCGACAGAGCCTTGGTAAGCATAGCAACCAATTGTTCATTTGTGCTACAATACTTCAAAGCAATCTCCTCCTTTGCAACCAAATCACGAATAAAATGGAAGCGAATGTCAATATGCTTTGTTCTGTCATGAAAAGCTAGATTCTTTGTTATGGAGATTGTTGCTTTGTTGTCACAGAAGATGGTCATTACTCCATCTTGCTTTTGTTGAAGTTCTGCTAACATTCTCCTAACCAAATGGCTTGACAAGCTGCTGAAGCGGCTGCTACATATTCAGCTTCTGAGACAATGCTGTTGTGGCTTGCTTCTTTGAGCTGCAAGTGATTACTCCTGATCCAAGAGTAAAAACATTTACCAAAATGCTCTGCCTATCATCCAACGAGTTAGCCCAATCATTGTCTGTGAACCCACATAATCTGGAATTAGAAACTTTTGAATACCAAATCCCATAATCCATTGTTCCAACGATATAACACAAAACCCGCTTCGCTGTGCCAAGATGAAGCTTTGAAGGACTTTGCATAAATCAAGAAATTACACCAACAAAAAACGCAATATCGGGTCGAGTGTGAGTTAGATAAATTAAACCTCCAATCAAGCTTCTTAATCTTTTAGCATTAGCCATCTCTACTCCATCTTCATGCTGCAATTTTTCATTGATATTCATGGGTGTAACTACATATTTACAATTAATCATGCCAAATTTCTTAAGAAGATCCTTGGCATATTTTCTTTGGGAAATAAAAATTCCATCTTCTGCTTGTTGAACTTCAAGGCTAAGAAAATAATGCAGCAAACCCACGTCTGACATTTCAAACTCATGCATCATACGTGATTTAAACTAAGCCACAAGGGAACTAGATGAGCCTGTATAAATGATATCATCAACATAAAGACAAAATATGATAAAATCATTTTTACCTTCCTTCTTCACGTAGAGAGTGGGCTCATTCTCATGCCTCAAGAGCCCATTTTGCTGTACCATGCTCAAGGAGCCTGCTTCAATCCATACAAGGCCTTCCTCAACTTGTACACCTTTGTCTCTTTTCCTTCAATTAAGAAACCTTCTAGTTGAATTACATAAACCTCCTCTTATAAATCTCCATTTAGAATTGCGAACTGGACGTCAAATTGATAAATAGGCCATTGTAATTGCGCAGCCAATGCCAAGAAAATTCTCACGGTTTCAAAACGAGCTACTAGAGAAAAGTTTATTCGAAATCAATACCATGTTGCTAGGTATATCCTTTTGCCACCAGCCGAGCTTTGTGTTTTTGTATGCTTCCATCTACACAAAATTTTGTTCTGAATACCCACTTCAAACCAATTGCATTTTTGCCTTTCGATAAGTCCACAATCTCCCACGTTCCATTCTTTGCTGTCGCTATCAATTCTTCCTTCATTGCTCTTTGCCATTGTTCTTTTATAGTTGCTTCTTCATAGGTGATAGAATCTGAAACAGTGAGAGCAAATTGGCAAGACTCATATATGTCTCTCAGGGATCTAGACTTTCTGGGTGGTGTCTCATCCGAAGACTCTTCAAGAGTGGATGAAGAGTTTTGGCTTGGTGATGTTGAGGCTGACGAATTTGGTGACGCTATAGAGGAACCAGCTGGTGACTTTGTAGGAGTTGGCTCTTGAATTTTATTTGGAGATATTCCAATAGGCATAGGAATCTGTTGTTGCATCTTCTCATCACTTTCACTCCAATGCCAGCTTGCATTTTCATCAAATACTACGTCCCTTCTAATTAAAATCTTTCCACTAAGAGGGTTATATAATCTATATGCTTTGGAGTGTGTACAATAACCAATAAAAACACATTTTCAGATTTTTCATCAAGTTTGTGACGAAATTGAGAATTTATCAAAGCATAAGTAATACACCCAAAAGTTTTTAAGTGACTTACAGATGGTCTTCTACCATGCCAAGCTTCAAATAAAGTTTGATTCACAATAGCCCTTGTAGGAAAGATGTTCAATAAATAGACTGATGTTGCCATAGCTTCAGCCCAAAAATGATTTGAAAGTCCCTTCACTTGTAACATGCTTCTTGCCATCTCAACAATAGTTCAATTTTTTTGCTCGGTGACACCGTTTTGCTCCGGAGTGTAAGGAGTTGTCAACTCCCTATGAATGCCATTTGCTTCACAAAAAAGATTAAATTCTATGGACAAGAACTCTCTATCTCTATCAGTACGAAGAGCTTTGATGTAAGAACCACTTTGCTTCTCAACCTTAACTTTAAAGTGCTTCAATTTTTGAAATGTTTCTGATTTGTTTTCCAAAAAATAAACCCAACTCATGCGACTACAATCATCAATAAAAAGCAAAAAGTAACGACTCCCACCAAAAGATGTAGTATGCATAGGCCTGCATAAATTAGCATGTATTAATTCAAGACAATTTGAAGCCCTCCAAGCCTTTCCAATATGAAAAGATTTTCTTGTTTGTTTCCTATAAATGCATCCTTCACAAAATTCAACAGAACCAATATTCGGTAGTCCAAAAATCGTACCTTTTTCACTTAACAATTTCAGACCCTTGATGTTGAGATGCCCATATCACAAATGCCATAGTTTTGAGTCATCTTTTCCACTAGCAGCAAAAACAAAATTCCCCATGCTTGAAACTTCTAACGAAAAAATTTTGTTTTAAGTCATGTTGATATTAATCAATGTATGGCCTGACTGCTTGTCTTTAATAACACATGCATCATCGTCAAATAATATTAAATATCCACCAGCCATTAATTGCCCAATATTTAGCAAATTATATCCCAAATCAGGTACAAGTTGAACGTTATGCAGAAGCTTTACGTTACCATGGTTAGTTTCAATGCCCACTGTCCATTTCCCTTCGACCTGCATTTTTTTTACCATTGCCAAGCTGCACCTTCATTTTTTGTGTCTCATCAAGCTTTGTAAACATGGATTTGGTGCCTATCATATGATTCGAATAGCCGCTATCTACAAACCACACATTGCTTGACTGACTGTTAGTATCAAAATTGGCCATAAAAAGCTTACTTTCTTCACCATTTTCTGCCGCAAAATTCAATTGATGGTCTTTGTTCCAACAATCAGCTTTTATATGCCCATATCTCTTGAAATGATAGCATTTAATGCCACTCTTATTGTTTCTTTGCTCACTAGACTGGCGTTATGCGTCGAAGCGACCTCTGCCTCTTCCGTTACCACGACCATGGAATCCTCCTTTCCACGACCCATGCTTATCTAACTGTCACGCTCTCCAGCTTTGTTGACAACCTCCTTCACTTGAAATGCATTTTCTTCATTCTTTTCAAGTGATTGATTAATTCTTGCCTCATGTGCTTGCAAAGACCCCATTAGTTCATCAAAAGAAAAAATTGACAAATCCTTTGATTCTTCTATTACAGCAACTATATGATCAAATTTTGGAGTCAAGCTTCGCAATATCTTTTCAACAATTGTCTAATCGATAATCTTCTCTCCATAAGATTGTAGTTGACTGACTATTGTTATTGCTCTGGACAAAAAATCAATAATTGATTCTCCACTTTTCATGATCAGGGTTTCAAAGTCACGCCGAAGTGATTGTAATCTCACCACGATCACCTTTGAATCACCTTGAAACTCATTCTACAGAATCGACCAAGCCTACTTCGATGTGGTAGCCGTTGTAATTCGTGAGAAAATGCTATCATGGACAGCCTGCTGGATGATCACTAATGCCTTGGAGTCCTTTTTCTTGTTTTCTTTCAATCTGCTTTCTTCATCAAGATCTGTATAGCCCTGTTCCACCAAGTCCCGAAGATCTTGAGATCTAAGTAGAGTTTTCATACGGATACTCCAGAACTCATAGCCTCCTCCCTTTAAGACAGGGATAAGAGGTTGTGCAGCACCCATTGCATTGTTGTTGCTGGCCATTGGCTTTTCTCTCAAGTGTTTCACTCAACTCACATTTTTACCCTCTCTACTCACTCCATCAAGTAAGCTCTGATAACAAATTTGTTGGAAACAAATATCACAAACAGCATAAAAAACAAGGGCAAACAGAGGAGAAAAGAACACTCAATGTTTATTATTTTGCAACGCAAACTGATGAGCTAAAATGCCTTTGTATAGGCTACAACTCTAACAAATCAACCTTAAAATTCTGCCCACTAACACACTAACAGTCGCTAAGTTGGCAACTAGATTGACTAGCCACTAACGGAACGTGCAGCAATATATGGATACGAACTTTGAATTATTCTTTAACATTTTATTCCTTTGACAGACATTAAGCCAGAAACTATGAAAGATAGCTATGGGATCAGATTCTCTCCTGATTTAACCTACACCTTAGCAAAATACAAACACATGATTAGTGGTTAATATAAAATACATGAGAGAGAACAAAGAATATAATGGATTTCAACGACTCAAAATTAATAAAATCCATGTAGCACAAAATCTGCAAAAGTTAAGGTAAAACTAAGATAAGGAGAGGATCCTAATTCATAGCTATGTAGTTCTAAACGCTATTCAAAACATCTTTTTAAGTAAAGAAAAGAAAAGAGAGAGAGAGAGAGAGAGAGAACAAGAGCATTAGTCCTGAGGCTATATGTCGTTAATTTGATATAAATGGTTTTGCAAACAAACTCCACTTACAAGCTTGATTTTGTAAGTTAGAGCTCAACTGTAGTATTTGAAGCTCTTTGCTAATTTATGCCCCTACTTTTGAAGGACCTCACTTTTTCTATCTTATGAATAATAGACCGCTAGTTCAATGGAGCTCTGTAAGATTATAGCTGTTGGAAGTTTAAACAAAGTTTAAGAGTTTAGTTAGAATTTAAAGTCCAAGTTAAAATAGGATTAGAGTCTTAATTAGATTAAAAAACTAATTATGAGAGGATTTAATATTGCTAGTTAGTTTTGAATTAGGATTAATTGTTTGGTTATTTTATAAATATTATTATTTATGGTTTGAGTAGTATTAGGATTGAGTCTACTATATAAGTCTTTGTAATTTGTCAATTTTATTAAGAAGAAGAAAAGAAATAAGAAGAAATAGAGAAGTGTTCAAGAATCAAATTTTCTTCTTCATTATATTCTTGTGTTGCTTGAGCTTATTTGTTGAGTAATTATTCTCTAACAAAGTGGTATCAGAGCAAGCCAAATTCCAACAAAATGGTATCAAAGCTAGGTTGGAAGAGTTTGGAAGAAGCATCTTAGAGCTAGATTGGAAGTGTCTGAGAGGAGCAATCTCAAAGCTAGGTTGGAAAAGTTGTGGGAAGAGCAATCTCAAAGCTAGGCACAACATAAAGATCCAAGGAAGACCTGTGAGAGAAGCAGTGCAAAGAAAGAGCTAGATAGAGTCGAGCCAGGAAGGTCTCAGAGTCTATCATAGCAAAGTTGGTAAAGCTAGGAAGAGCCTACCAGAGTTGGCAGAGCCTGTCAAAGTTGCCAGGAAGGCAGAGTCAAGGAAACAAATCAAGATGGAAAAAGAACTTCCCAGATTTGATGGAAACAAGCATAACTTTGAGTATTTGAGAACTCAAATGCAAGCCGAGTTTAAGTATAGAGGCATATGGGAAGTTGTAAATCAAGGTTTTGAAGTACCAACAAATCAAGCCATGTTAACACAAGAACAAAAGGAAATTCTTGAACACAAGCAAAGAAAGGATAAAATAACACGTGCCTTTTTGGGTAAATATTTAGGATATTCTATTATAGATACAATATATGAGAAATTTGGTCTTATAATGGATACTAAAAGGCCAGCTAAAGAGTTTTGGGATTATTTGACGGAAAGTTATAGTGATACGAAAGAAGAAAATATTGGTAAAGAAAAAGATGAATTCCTTATGGATAAAGAAGAACAACAAGTGCATTTTGAAGAAAATAGTAGAGAGAATTTCAAGATAAAGAAGAAAAGGAAAACTATCAAAATTTAGAAAAATTAACAGGAGATTCAGAGTTACAAAAGAATGGAGGAGAAAGAAAATCCAACACCATCTACAGTCAAGATTTGTTGTCAGCAGTCAAAATTCGTTGGAAAGTCACCGGACAGTCATCGAAAAATTGTCAACCGGCAAGTGAATTATCACTTTTACCACCATTGGATAGATCGGGATGTGTTGAACAAACTTTTCTTCTTCGTCGACATCAAATTTCGGTTGGAACACATCAAAAACGTGAAAACAAGCTTCGAAAAATCATGTTTGCCGTGAAACTCACTGGAAAACGGCAAGTGAATATACACCTCCATCGCCAAATAACTCATAATCATCGGATCTATGAAGCCCCAGAAGAAAATTGAAGTTTAGATCACAAAAAAGTGGTTGTTCATGATTGTCTTAAAAACTTAGAATCTGCCTCTATAGTGGTAAATAACAGTCAAATCCCTTGGATGAAAAATCAATCTAGTCCAGTTCTACGGAGAATATTGTTTTACCCCCATCAGGTTCAGTTTGTCATAAATAGGTCCCTGTAGAATGTTAAGTTTGTTCTTTTGTTTTCAAATTGTCATTATAAAACCCCAACAGAAAAATATGTCAAAGAAGAGAAGAATTGTGATGTTTTGTGGAAACATTTAAAGAAAAAAGAAAAGAAATTGCTTAGATTAGATAAGAAAACAAAGAAGTTTAAAGAGAAAGAAAAGGATTGGGAAGCAAAAGTGAAGAGTTTTAAAGATATTGGAAAAAAGAAGGCTAGAGCATGGAGTTACATCACTAGAAAAGGTGATGTTAAATTCAAAATAAAAATTTTGTTTATGAAGGCTTATGGAGTAAAATTTTGCATAAAGATAAAACAAAGTTTGGGTATGATCATGGAGACATATGTGAAAAAAAGAAAGAAGACAAATGATTATGGTCATGGTTGATAAATTATGCAAGAAAACCAAGGATGTATGGAAAAACATGAAGGTCAGGTTGACTGGAAAGTTACCATATAGTCTTATTGAAGATCTTGTGTTTACTTGGTTAATTAGAGAGCATAATAATTATAAAGTTATTCAATAGGTATATGAAGATGGTAGTGAAGACAAGAAAGGTTCGTCAAGAGATCAACAATGTTCAAAAAGAAGTTTCAAGTCATTGTTTGGTTAAGCTTGTGGGAGGGGGAGGGGGGGGAGGGTGGGGGGTGTGGTGTGTTGGAAGTTTAAACAAAGCTTAAGAGTTTAGTTAGAATTTAAAGTCCAAGTTAAAATAGGATTAGAGTCCTAATTAGATTAAAAGACTTATTATGAGAGGATTTAATATTGCTAGTTAGTTTTGAATTATGATTAATTGTTTGATTATTTTATAAATATTAGTATTTATGGTTTGAGTAGTAATAGGATTGAGTTTACTATATAAGTCTTTGTAATTTGTCAATTTTATTGAGAAGAAGAAAAGAAATAAGAAAAAATAGAGAAGTGTTCAAGAATCAAATTTTCTTCTTATTATATTCTTGTGTTGCTTAAGCTTATTTATTGAGTAATTATGCTCCAACAAAGTGATATCAGGGCAAGCCAAATTTCAACAATAGCGTTTTGAATTAATATGTTAATGTTAGCTCTAAGGCTACATGATAATTTTGATGATAACAATACACATTGATTCATTGTGATTTACTAACATGTTTATTTATGTGCAAGAGTAATATCATTGAAATAATTGTAAAATCAAGAAGAGGCTTATTAAAATGAAGTGTTGAAGCTAAGGAGAAGACTACATGTTAAAGGCACCAAAGTTTAAGAACAAGGTTTGACTCAAGGAATGTGACACATGAGCAATATTTAATCAATTAGTCATATATATCTCTATAGATGTCTAAATGAAGTGATTCTTAAGCCTTTGGAAATCTTACTCAATTTATAACATTTCATATGTTTTAAAGAAATTCAAATTTCAAGTGCAAGGTTGTCCAAATCATCATGCAAGTCGAAAGACAAATGGAAGCAGCTGACATGAGCATTGAACACTCTTTTGGACATATCTTGAGCTAGAAATATCAAAATGACTTGATTCTTATGGCATTGGAAAGAGAACTTAATGAAACACATTTCATATGTTTTGAATAAATTCAAATTTCAAATGGAAGGTTGACATAATTAACATGCAATTCGGTGGACTGACACAGAGAAGAAAAATCAACTCATTTGAGCACTGAATGATGTTTTATCCATATCTTGAGTTAGAGATATCCAAATGACTTGATTCTTATGGAATTGGAAAGATGATTCAATGTATCAAATTTCATATTTTTTGAAGAAATTCAAATTTCAAACAGAAGGCCGACATAATATATATAAAAATCGGTGGACTGACACATAGAAGAAAAATCAAATCACATGAGCACCGAATGGTGTTTTGGCCATATCTTGAGCTACAGATATCCAAATTACTTGGTTCTTGATGTGTTGGAAAGCTTATTCAAATGTACAGATATTTTATGTTTTCATATTTTCAAATTTCAAACAAAACATTGACAAAAATGCCAGAAAAAATTACGGTTTTTATGATGGACAAAAAATTTGGAGTTGGTGTCTTCACTTGATTAAGTTCATATCATTTGCCTATAAAAGGAGCCATTCTCCCATGCATTCAGTAAAAAGAGCAAGAGAAGTATCTATCAAGCAAAAAAAAAATAAGAGAAATATCAAGTTTAGAGAGCTTTTATATTCTTTATCTACTCTTTGAAGAGAGTTGTACTTTTGTTGTAAAAATTATCCTTGTTCTTGTATTGTGGTGAGAGTGAGATATTCTTATAAAGGATAATAGTTATCCTTAAGAGTACTCTTGTTGTGTGTTATCAAGAGTTGAAGAAAGTTTCCTTGGTGAGGTTATTCATCAAGAAGAACTCTTGGTGTGGTGTTATCAAGGGTTGAAAGAAAGTTACCTTGGTGAGGTTGTTCATCAAGAAGAACTCTTGGTGTGGTGTTATCAAGGGTTGAAGAAAGTTTCCTTGGTAAGGTTGTTCATCAAGAAGAACTCTTGGTGTGGTGTTATCAATAGTTGAAGGAAGTTGCCTTAGTGAGGTTGTTCATCAAGAAGAACTCTTGGTGTGGTGTTATCAAGGGTTGAAGAAAGTTGCCTTGGTGAGGTTGTTCATCAAGAAGAACTCTTGGTGTGGTGTTATCAAGGTTGAAGGAAGTTGCCTTGGTGAGGTTGTTCATCAAGAAGAACTCTTGGTGTGGTGTTATCAAGAGTTGAAGAAAAAGTCTTGGTGAGGTTGTTCATCAAGCAAGTTGTAAAGATTTCTACAACTTAGTGGAAAGCTTAGCTCGTGGAGCTAGGAGCCCGTGGACATAGGCAAGGTTTACCGAACCACGTAAATTGAGTTTGCACTCTCTCTATCCCTATCTCTTTATATTTACTTACACTTGTGATTGTTCTTTATTGCTATTCTCTTGATTGCATTCTATTTTCATCTTCTTCACCTTTATTTTCAAAGAAAGAGTTAAATAATTTTGATCTTCAAAGAAAAGTTTTACAAATCCGTTTTGAGAAATAAAAACCCAATTCACCCCCCCTCTTGGGTTGCCATACCTGGGTCAACAAGTGGTATCAGAGCAAGGTTGCTCAATTTTTAAATCTTAATCGATTTTTGAGCTATGGCAACTTTTAATTCAACTTCATATGTTGAGGGACTTTCTATCTCTAGACCTCCATTTTTTAATGGAAGTGATTACGCTTATTGGAAAACTAGAATGACTATTTTCTTGAAATCTTTTGATTATGATTTGTGGTCTATTATTTTGGAAAGACCTTTTGTTCCTACAAAAATTGAAAATGGGGAATGCATGCTTAAAGAACCTAAAAAGTTTAGTGAAGATGATAAAAAGAAAGTTTGAATGCTAAAGCTATGAATGTGTTATATTGTGCTCTAGATAGAAATGAGTTTAATAGAATATCTACTTGTTCTACGGCACAATAATTATGGCACACACTTGAAGTAACTCATGAAGGAACTAGTCAAGTTAAAGAATCCAAAATTAGTATGCTAGTTCATAGTTATGAGCTTTTTAAGATGAAATCGGATGAATCAATTTCTGAAATGTTTAATAGATTTAAGGATATTATTAATAGTTTGAAATCTCTTGGTAAATCTTATTCTAATGTTGAAATGGTGAGAAAGATTCTTAGGTGTCTACCAAAATCTTGGGAGCCAAAGGTGAGGGCAATTCAAGAAGCAAAGGACCTCACCAAACTACCATTAGAAGAACTTATGGGTTCTCTCATGACTCATGAAATCACATTGAAGGAGAATGAAGAAGAAGATTGCAAAGTGACAAACATGTGCTTCATGGCTTTAAGAGAAAATGAGATAAGTATTCTAAACCATGATCCTAAGCTTTCATATGATGAATTACTTGAAGCATTCCAAAATTTACATGTGCAAGTTGATAAACAAAATTCAAAAATCAATACTTTCAAAAAATAGTCAAAAATCATGTTATCTCAATTAGAAGAGTTGATGGAAATAAATGAAGCTTTAGAAAATGAAAATGAAATTTTAAAGCAAAAAGATTTTGAAAGTTTGGAAAGTCAAATACATTTTTAGAAAACGGAAAATGAGATTTTAAAACAAAAGGATTTTGATAAATTAGAGAAAAAAATGTTATTTTGAAAAAGGAAAATAATGACTTAAGAAATATTGTTAATAGTTTTACAAAAAGCACAAAAAATTTGAATTCTATGTTACAAAACCGAAGGTGTGTTTTTGATAAAAGAGGGTTATGATATAAAAGTCATAAAAATCAAAAGTATTTTAAAAACTATTTTGTTCATGCATCTTCTAGGAATAATCCTAATCATTCATGTAATTATTGTGGAAGAAAAAGACACAAAATGCATTCTTGTTACATTAAGAGAAATCCTAATTTGAAACAAATATGGATTCCAAAAAGGACCATAACTAACCCCTAAGGACCCAAGAACATTTGGGTACCAAAAAGTCTCTCTTTGAATGTTGATTGTAGAAACAAAAGAGTGTCAAACACAAGTGGTACTTAGATAGTGGATGCTCAAGGTATATGACCGGAGATGCCTCCAAGTTCTCAAGATTATTCATCAAGAAAGGAGGATATATGACCTTCGGTGATAATGCCAAAGGAAGGGTAATCAGACATGGTGATATTGATGATGATACTGTTGAAGTAGAAAGGCAAATCAAGGAATCAAGGCTTGATGAAAAGAGCCAAGATAAATTACAACTTCGACAAGAAAAGCTTGAGGAAGTAAATGATTCTTCCCAAGAATTATCAAAGGAATGGAGGTATGCAAAAGCTCAAAATGATTCTTCCCAAGAATTACCAAAGGAATGAAGGTATGCAAAAGCTCACCCTAAAATATCTCATTATTGGTGAACCATCATAAGGTATGAGAAACAGATCTTCTTTTAGGAACTTTTGTAATCATTTTGCATTTGTCTCTCAATTTGAACCAAAATCTTTTAAAGAAGCCAAAAATGAGAAAAGTTAGATTTTGGCTATGCAAGAAGAATTGAACCAATTTAAGAGAAATCAAGTTTGGAAATTAGTCCCTAGACCTAAATATGACTAAACCCCTTAGTGAAGATATATTTTGCATAATTAGAAGAGAATTAGGCATGTTGGATATGTCTTAATTTTGTTTTTATATAATAATATTTGAATGGTAGCATATGTTAAGGGGGAGAATATATTTAGGGGGAGTAATTAATTTGATTAAATCTTTTTTATGATAACAAAAGGGGGAGAAATTGTTGAATTGCTTATTTTCATAACGTGGATTGCTTATATTCATAACAAGTGCCATCTTTTTGTTTGTTCTTGATTTTATTTTCATTCTTGATTTTAGATATTATTTTAAAGCAATCAATGGTTTGTCATCATCAAAAAGGGGGAGATTGTTAGCCCTAAGACTACATGATAATTTTGATGATAACAATACACATTGATTCATTGTGATTTACTAACATGTTTATTTATGTGCAAGAGTAATATCATTGAAATAATTGTAAAATCAAAAAAAGATTTATTAAAATGAAGTGTTGAAAAAGAGAAGACTACATGTTAAAGGCACCAAAGTTTAAGAACAAGGTTTGACTTAAGGAATGTGACACATGAGTAATATTCAATCAATTAATCATATATATCTCTATAGATGTCCAAATGATGTGATTCTTGAGCCTTTGGAAAGCTTACTCAATTTATAACATTTCATATGTTTTAAAGAAATTCAAATTTCAAGTGCAAGGTTGTCCAAATCATCATGCAATTCGAAAGACAAATGGAAGCAGCTGACATGAGTACCGAACACTCTTTTGGACATCTCTTGAGCTATAAATATCAAAATGACTTGATTCTTATGGCATTGGAAAGAGGACTTAATTAAACACATTTCATATGTTTTGAATAAATTTAAATTTCAAACGAAAGGCTGACATAATTGACATGCAATTCAATGAACTGACACAGAGAAGAAAAATCAACTCATTTGAGCACTGAATGATTTTTTGTCCATATCTTGAGTTAGAGATATCCAAATGATTTGATTCTTATGGAATTGGAAAGATGATTCAATGGACCAGATTTCATATTCTTTGAAGAAATTCAAATTTGAAACAGAAGGCTGATATAATATACATGCAAATCGGTGGACTGACACATGGAAGAAAAATCAAGTCACATGAGCACCGAATGGTGTTTTGGCCATATCTTGAGCTACAGATATCCAAATGACTTGGTTCTTGATGCTTTGAAAATATTATTCAAATGTGCAGATCTTTTATGTTTTACAGATTTTCAAATTTCAAACGGAACATTGACAAAAATGGCAGACAAGATTACGGTTTTTATGGTGGGCAGAAAATTTGGAGATGGTGTCTTCACTTGATTAAGTTCATCTCATTTGTCTATAAAAGGAGCCCTTCTCCCATGCATTCAGCAAGAAAAGAGAAAAGAGCAAGAGAAGCATCTATCAAGCAAAAAACAAGAGAAATATCAAGTCTAGAGAGCTTTTATATTCTTTATCTACTCTTCGAAGAGAGTTGTACTTTTGTTGTAAAAATTATCCTTGTTCTTGTATTGTGGTGAGAGTGAGATATTCTTGTAAAGGATAATAGTTATCATTGAGAGAACTCTTGTTGTGTGTTATTAAGGGTTAAAGGAAGTTTCCTTGGTGAGGTTGTTCATCAAGAAGAACTCTTGGTGTGGTGTTATCAAGGGTTGAAGGAAGTTGTCTTAGTGAGGTTTTTCATCAAGAAGAACTCTTGGTGTGGTGTTATCAAAGGTTGAAGGAAGTTTCCTTGGTAAGGTTGTTCATCAAGAAGAACTCTTGGTGTGGTGTTATCAAGGGTTGAAGGAAGTTCCCTTTGTGAGGTTGTTAATCAAGAAGAACTCTTGGTGTGGTGTTATCAAGAGTTGAAGGAAGTTGCCTTGGTGAGGTTGTTCATCAAGAAGAACTCTTGGTGTGGTGTTATCAAGGGTTGAACGAAGTTGTCTTGGTAAGGTTGTTCATCAAGAAGAACTCTTGGTATGGTGTTATCAAGAGTTGAAGGAAAAAGTCTTGGTGAGGTTGTTCATCAAGCAAGTTGTAAATATTTCTACAACTTAGTGGAAAGCTTAGCTTGTGGAGCTAAGAGCCCGTGGACATAGGCAAGGTTTGTCGAACCACGTAAATTGAGTTTGCACTCTCTCTATCCCTATCTCTTTATATTTACTTGCACTTGTGATTGTTCATTATTGTATTCTCTTGATTGCATCTTAGACAACTTCTATTTTCATCTTGTTCACCTTTATTCTCAAAGAAAGAGTAAACTAATTTTGATCTTTCAAGAAAAGTTTTCTAAATCTGTTTTGATAAATAAAAACCCAATTCACCCCCTCTTGGGTTGCCATACCTGGGTCAACAGTTAATACTATAGCAAAAATTTTAATCAACACATAGAGAGAAAGAAAAAGATCAACACTAGAGAACTTTTAAGTGGTTTTGCCAAATGCCTACATCTTTGCGACCATATTTAGAACTCTAAACTTCACAAAGTAACCTCAAGGACTTACTTAGACAACAGTTCCCCTGAATATTTAGCCTAGAGTTGTAAAAGGTTCTTCCGAGAACCTCATAACTTCAGTGCTCTGCAAGTTCTAGACAAGTCTAATAAAAACTTCTATAAACAACTCATGAAGCCAAAAGGAAAGCCTAAGTAAAGAATCAATGAAAACAACTTTCTATCCGAAAAATGCTCTGCGATATATGACTACATGCTATACCAACAAACTACTCAACTGTTATATATCTTTTTAATCGACCCAGTGGAGAACCTAGACATGACCAATGCTCAAACTGATTTCGCACTCTAGCTCAAAGAGTTATATTCTGCAATCAGTCATACATTCTCCTTTCACTTCTTTTTTCTTGCACCAGATATATATTAAAAGCTCTTCAAGGTCAGCAGCTTAATTAGGATTTTTTTTTCTTGGGTGGGCGAAAATTTTTCTACTAAATTTTTTTCTTGGGTGTTTTCTTAATATATATATATATATTTACAATGCCTCTTTCTATGCACAAAAACTGTTCTCATTCTCTATCATAGTACAACAAAACCTGCATGAGAGGACTCTTTGGAATTCAACAAGTAACAGCTTAACTTTGTTTGGATCTCTAAGTTCTGCACATCTCTTCTTCTTTAAAAGATCAATAAATTCAATTATTTGACTGGTACCTATTTGACAAACAAAAGTCCATCACTTGTTTAAGTTTAAATGCTGACACAATTCAACATAATCTTTCATACAGATCATGGATGAAAGGATGCAATGATACCTAGCTAAATTGCAAACTAGAATAGCATATATCTAGATTTAGAGAATTGTTTAGTAAAAAAAATGTACATGCTAGAAAATTTTGCTCCCTCAATCAGAATGCTAACAAATACTATTTTTTTCTACTCAGAAATCCTCCCACCTTTTCGTTGTTCATCGAGTTCAAAACTAAAACAGTCTTTCTATATGCAAAAAGTCCCTTTTTTGCTTAACTTGTTGAACAAGAATAGCCTGCATGTAAATTCATCATTTGCATCATCAAAAAGGAACTTTCATGGAAAGAACATTTACATTATTTTTTATTTTTACTCAATCTAATAGCCCACCTATTGACCCACAAATAAAGGAGCTTCACCAACTTTCTCAACATGATATGTAACACAAACTAACCTTTCGAAGATTATAAACGATTTTTCTAATATATATCCAACATAAAATATGAGTAGTCTTGTAATAATATAGGTTAATGTTGTAGAATTAAAGATTAATATAGCATAACATGATACCATCTCACAAACAGATTCACATTTATAACCTTATTTTTAAATATATTTAAACTGGAATTCATTAATTTATATATATGAGTTATCTAAGTAGCCTTTCTTTATTGAAATTAAGTCAACACAAATCGTTTGTATATATTGAGAGTGTTGACCCAGGTATGGCAACCCAAGAGGGGGGGTGAATTGGGTTTTTATTTATAAAAACGGATTTAGAAAACTTTTCTTGAAAGATCAAAATTATTTAAATCTTTATTTGAGAACAAAGGTGAGGAAGATGAAAATAGAATGCAATCAAGAGAATGGCAATAAAGAACAATCACAAGTGCAAGTAAATGTAAAGAGGATAGGGATAGAGAGAGTGCAAACTCGATGTACGTGGTTCGGCAAACCTTGCCTACGTCCACGGCTCCTAGCTCCACAAGCTAGACTTTACACTAAGTTGTAGAAATCTTTACAACTTGCTTGATGAACAACCTCACCAAGACTTTTTCGTTCAACCCTTGATAACACCACACCAAGAGTTTTTCTTGATGAACAACCTCACCAAGGTAACTTTCCTCAACTCTTGATAACACCACACCAAGAGTTCTTCTTGATGAACAACCTCACCCAGGCAACTTCCTTCAACCCTTGATAACACCACACCAAGAGTTCTTCTGATGAACAACCTCACCAAGGAAAGAGTTCTCTCAAGGATATCTTTTATCCTTTACAAGAAGATTCACTCTCACACAATATAAGAACAAAGAAAGTTTTTACAACAAAAGTACAACTCTCTTCAAAGAGTAGATAAAGAATATACAAAGCTCTATAAACTTGATATTTCTCTTGGCTTTTTGCTTGATAAAATGCTTCTCTTGCACTTGTTGAAATGGCATGGGAGAATGGCTCCTTTTATAGGCAAATGAGATGAACTTAATCAAGTGAAGACACCATCTCCAAATTTTCTGCCCACCATAAAAACCGTAATCTTGTCTGCCATTTTTGTCAATGTTCCGTTTGAAATTTGAAAATCTGTAAAACATAAAAGATCTGCACATTTGAATAAGCTTTCCAACGCATCAAGAACCAAGTCATTTGGATATCTGCAGCTCAAGATATGGCCAAAACACCATTCGGTGCTCATGTGACTTGATTTTTCTTCCATGTGTCAGTCCACCGACTTGAATGATAATTCTGTCAGCCTTCCATTTGAAATTTGAATTTCTTCAAAACATAAAAGATCTTCATATTTGAATAGCGTTTCCAAAACATTAAGAATCAAAGCAATTGGATATCTCTATCTTAAGATATGGCCAAAACACATTTGGTGCTTATGTGAGTTGATTTTTCTTCTCTGTTCAGTCCACCGAATTGTGTTAATTATGTTCGGTCTTCCATTTGAATTTGAATTTCTTCAAAACATATGAAATGTTCCCCATTAGTCCCTTTCTAATGTCCATAAGGATCAGTCATTTTGATTTTTCTAGCTCAAGATATGTCCAAAAGAGTTATTCAGTGCTCATGTCCAGCTGCTTCATTGTACTTTTCACTTTGCATGATGAGTTGACGATCTTGCACTAAATTTGAATTTCTTTAACACATATGAAATGTTATAAATTGAGTAAGCTTTCCAAAGGCTCAAGAATCATGTAATTTGGGCATTTGTAGAGGAATATATGACCAATTGATTAAACATTGCTCATGTGTCACATTCCTTGAATCAAACCTTGTACTTAAACTTTGGTGCCTTTAACATGTAGTCTTCTCCTTAGCTTCAACACTTCTTTTTAATAAGCCTTTTCTTGATTTGACAATTATTTCAATGATATTACTCTTGCACATAAATAAACATGTTAGTAAATCTCAATTAATCAATGTGTATTGTTATCATCAAAATTATCATATAGCCTTAGGGCTACAATCTCCCCCTTTTTGATGATGACAAACCATTGATTGCTTTCAAATAATATCTAAAATAAAGAATGAAAATAAAATAAAGAATAAACAAAAAAATGGCACTTGTTATGAATATAAGCAATCCAACTATTTCTCCCCCTTTTGTTATCATCAAAAAAATGTAATCAAATTAACTACTCCCCCTAAATATATTCTCCCCCTTAACATATGTTACCATTCAAAGATTATCAAATAAAAGAAAAATTAAGATATATCCAACATGCCTAATTCTCTTCTAATTATGCTAAATCTATCTTGACTAAGGGGTTTAGTAAATATATCGGCTAATTGTTTCTCGGTGGGAACAAATTCTAAAGAAATATTACCTTTTTGCACATGATCTCTAATAAAATAATGTCTAATCTCTATATGCTTAGTCCTAGAGTGTTGTATGGGATTTTTTGAAATGTTAATGGCACTTGTATTGTCACATTTGATGGGAATATGATCAAATACCACACCATAATCTTTTAAATTTGTTTCATCCAAAGAGATTGTGCACAACAACTTCCTACTGCAATATACTCGGCTTCCGCGGTTGATAAGGCAACAGAATTTTGTTTTCTACTAACCAGAGACTAATGCATGTCCTAGAAAATGGCAAGAGCCACTAGTGCTCTTTCTATCAAGAAGACTTCCAGCAAAGTCCGCATCGAAATAACTAATTAGATCAAAATTATCACACTTAGGATACCAAAGACCTAGATTTATGGTACCAAGAAGATATCTAAATATCCTCTTTACAGCCTTAAGGTGAGATTCCTTTGGACAAGATTGAAATCTAGCACACATCCACACACTAAACATAATATCGGGTCTACTAGCAGTTAAATACAAAAGAGAGCCAATCATACCTCGATATTTTGTTACCTCAACATCTTTTCCTTTCTCTTTTTTGTCAAGCTTGGTTAATGTACCCATAGGTGTGTTATATGTCCTTGAATTATCCATGCCTAACTTCTTGAGAAGATCTCTTGTGTATTTAGCTTGATTAATGAAGATCCCATCTATTGATTGCTTGATTTGAAGTCCAAGGAAGAATTTTAATTCTCCCATTAAGCTCATTTCAAATTCTTGTTGCATACACTTGGAAAATTCTTCACACATAGAAATATTAGTAGCACAAATATAATATCATCAACATAGATTTGAACAATTAATAAATCATCATTTTTTGTTTTAACAAAAAGAGTAGTATCAACTTTTTTCATTTTGAAACCATTATCAATGAGAAATTTGCTCAATCTATCATACCATGCTCTTGGTGCTTGTTTCAAGCCATAAAGTGCCTTTTTGAGTTTGAAAACATGGTTTTGAAAATCATGATTTTGAAAACCAAGAGGTTGCTCTACATATACTTCCTCCATAATGTAACCATTTAAAAATGCCCTTTTGACATCCATTTGATATAATGTAAAATTTTTATAACATGCAAATGCACACAATATTCTAATTGATTCTAATCTAGCAACCGGTGCAAAGTTTCCTCATATCATTACCTTCTTCTTGATTGTATCCTTGAGCAACAGTCTAGCTTTGTTTCTAATATGGTGCCATTTTCACATCTAATTTATTTCTAAAAATCCATTTAGTGCCTATAATAGAATGATTTTTGGGTCTAGGGACTAATTCCCAAACTTGATTTCTTTCAATTTGGTTCAATTCTTCTTGCATAGCCAAAATCCAACTTTCGTCATTTTCGGCTTCTTTAAAAGTTTTTGGTTCAAATTGAGAGACAAATGCAAAATGATTACAAAAGTTTCTAAAAGAAGATCTAGTTCTCATACCTTTTGATGGTTCACCAATAATAAGATCTTTAGGGTGAGCTTTTGCATACCTCAATTCCTTTGGTAATTCTTGGGAAGAATCATTTACTTTCTCAAGCTTTTCTTGTTGAAGTTGTAAATCATCTTGACTCTTTTCATCAGGCCTTGATTCCTTGATTTGCCTTTCTACCTCAACAATATCATCATCTAAATTCTTTGAAGAAATAACATTAGTTTCATCAATTCAACATGCATAGATTCTTCAATAGTAAGAGTCTTTTTGTTAAAAACTTTATATGCTTTATCTAATGGTTGGAGTGCCCACAAAAATTCCAACATCGGCTTTTTGCATCAATGTTTCAAGGTATCTTAGTGTTTTTAAAATAAAACATTTTTACATCCAAAAACTTTAAAAAATCCAATGTTGGGTTTTCTTCACCTTTCCAAAGTTCATAAGGAGTTTTCTTTATTAAAGCTCTAACAATGGACTCTATGTATTGATAAGCCATGCGGTATTAACGGCTTCGGCCCAAAAAAATTTTGGCAAATTATTTTCAAGTAACATGGTCCTAGCCATTTCTTGGATAGTCCTATTTTTCCTCTCAACAACACCATTTTGTTGTGGAGTTCTAGGTGCGGAAAAATTATGTTCAAAACCATTTTCACCACAAAGATTTTCAAACGCGACATTGTCTACTTCACCACCATGATCACTTCTACTGGATACAATAGAATGCCCTTTTTGATTTTGGACTCTTTTTGTAAATTTTGAAAAAGCTTGTATGGCCTCATTTTTAGTTTTCAAGAATAATACCCAAGTGAATTTTGAATAATCATCCACAATAACAAAAACATAATACTTTCCACCAAGGCTTTGAGTTCTTGATGGTCCAAATAAATCCAAATGAAGTAATTGTAGAGGTTTATTTGTTGAATAAATTTCTTTTGTTTAAAATAAGTTCTCACTTGTTTTCCAAATTGACAAGCATCACAAATCTTATCCTTTTCAAATTTTATTTTTTGAAGACCATCAACTAAATCATTTTTAGAAATTTTTGAAATTGTGTCCATGCTAGCATGACCTAACCTTCTATGCCATAACCAAGCATCATCATTAAAAATGAAACAATTTTCTACATGATCATTAACATCAATATCAATTGTATAAATATTACCACATCTATTACCAACAAATAATGTCTTATTGTTACTAACATCCTTAATCACACATCTATTAGGCTCAAAAGTAATAAAATATCCTTTATCACACAATTGACTAATGCTAATCAAATCATGTTTTAAACCATGAACAAGCAAAACATCTTTAATAATAGGTGAAGAAGGGTTACCAATATAACCATGTCCGATTACCCTTCCTTTGGCATTATCACCGAAGGTCACATATCCTCCTTTCTTCATGATTAATCTTGAGAACTTGGAGGCATCTCCGGTCATATGCCTTGAGCATCCACTATCTAAGTACCACTTGTGTTTGCCATTTTGTCTCTACAATCAACATTCAAGGAGTAACTTTTTGGTACCCAAAAGTTCTTGGGTCCTTGGGGGTTAGTTTTGGTACTTTTTGGAACCCATATTTGTTTCAAATTAGGTTTTCTCTTAATATAGCAAGAATGCACTTTGTGTCCTTTTCTTCCACAATAAGTACATGAATGATTAGGATTATTCCTAGAAGATGCATGGGCAAAATAATTTGTAAAATACTTTTGATTTTTATGAGTTTTATAACATAAACCTCTTTTATCAAAAACACACCTTTGGTTTTGTAACATAGAATTCAAATTTTTTATGCTTTTTGTAAAATTATCAACAATATTTCTTAAGTCATTATTTTCCTTTTTCAAAATAGCATTTTGTTTCTTCAATTTATCAAAATCCTTTTGTTTTAAAATGTCATTTTCAGTTTTTAATAAATGTATTTGACTTTCCAAACTTTCAAAATCTTTTTGCTTTAACATTTCATTTTCATTTTCTAAAGCTTCATTTATTTCCACCAACTCTTCTAATTGAGATAACAGATTTTTGACTTCTTTGAAAGCATTAATTTTTGAACATTTTGCTTATCAACTTGCACATGTAAATTTTGGATGCTTCAGTAATTCGCATATGAAAGTTTTAGGATCCATAGTTTAGAATACTTACCTCATCTTCATTAACGCCATGAGCACATTTTGCCACTTCGCAATCTTCTTCTTCGGTAGAGCTAGCTTCACTATCATCCCAATTTGTGGCTTTCATTGCTTTGGATTTCTTGTTTTGACTTTTGAAGTAAGGACAATCCATCTTTACATGTCCCGGTTTCTTGCACTCATAGCAAATGACTTGATCATTTTTCTTATCGTGCTTTGAGCTTTGCCCTTTGTACTCCCTTCTAGAATTCTTCTTGAATCCTTGGTTTCTTCTAATCATCCTTTTTAGCTTTCTTGTGATGAATGCAAGATCTTCATCATCTCCTTCATCGTTTGACTCATCATCTTCTTTTGTTGAAGATTTGAAAGCGATATTTTTCTTTTTCTTGAAATCTTCTTCGTTCTCCTTCAAGGTGATTTCATGAGTCATGAGAGAACCCATAAGTTCTTCTAATGGTAGTTTGGTGAGGTCCTTTGCTTCTTGAATTGCCGTCACCTTTGGCTCCCAAGATTTTGGTAGACACCTAAGAATCTTTCTCACCATTTCAACATTAGAATAAGATTTACCGAGAGATTTCAAACTATTAATAATATCCGTAAATCTAGTAAACATTTCAGAAATTGATTCATCCGATTTCATCTTAAAAAGCTCATAACTATGAACTAGCATACTAATTTTAGATTCTTTAACTTGACTAGTTCCTTCATGAGTTACTTCAAGTGTGTGCCATATTTCTTGTGCCGTAGAACAAGTAGATATTCTATTAAACTCATTTCTATCTAGAGCACAATATAAAACATTCATAGCTTTAGCATTCAAACTCAATTTCTTTTTATCATCTTCACTAACTCTTTAGGTTCTTTAAGCATGCATTCCCCATTTTCAATTTTGGTAGGAACAAAAGGTCCTTCCAAAACAATAGACCACAAATCATAATCAAAAGATTTCAAGAAAATACTCATTCTAGTTTCCAATAAGAGTAATCACTTCCATTAAAAAATGGAGGTCTAGAGATAGAAAGTCCCTCAACATATGAACTTGAATTAAAAGTTGTCATAGCTCAAAAATCGATTAAGATTTAAAAAATGAGCAACTTGGCGCTGAACCACTTGTTGACCCAGGTATGGCAACCCAAGAGGGGGGGTGAATTGGGTTTTTTTATTTTATAAAACGGAGATTTGAAACTTTTCTTGAAAGATCAAAATTATTGTAAATCTTTCTTTGAGAACAAAGGTGAAGAAGATGAAGATAGAATGCAATCAAGAGAATATCAATAAAGAACAATCACAAGTGTAAGTAAATATAAAGAGATAGGGATAGAGAGAGTGCAACTCAATTTACGTGGTTCGGCAAACCTTGCCTACGTCCACGGGCTCCTAGCTCCACAAGCTAGGCTTCCACTAAGTTGTAGAAATCTTTACAACTTGCTTGATGAACAACCTCACCAAGACTTTTTCTTCCAACTCTTGATAACACCACACCAAGAGTTCTTCTTGATGAACAACCTCCCCAAGGCAACTTTCTTCAACTCTTGATAACACCACACCAAGAGTTCTTCTTGATGAACAACCTCCCCAAGGTAACTTCCTTCAACCCTTGATAACACCACACCAAGAGTCTTCTTGATGAACAACCTCACCAAGGAAAAGAGTTCTCTCAGGATATCTTTTATCCTTTACAAGAAGATCTCCACTCTCACACAATATAAGAACAAAGAAAATTTTTTACAACAAAAGTACAACTCTCTTCAAAGAGTAGATAAGAATTATCAAAGCTCTATAAACTTGATATTTCTCTTGGCCTTTTTTGGCTTGAAAAACGCTCTCTTGCTCTTCTGAATGCATGGGAGAAGGGCTCCTTTTATAGGCAAATGGGATGAACTTAATCAAGTGAAGACAGCAACTCCAAATTTTCTACCTACCGTAAAAATTGAAAACTTGTCTGCCATTTTGTCAATGTTTAGTTTGAAATATGAAAATCTGCAAAACATAAAAGATTTGCATAATTGAATAAGCTTTCCAACACATCAAGAATTAGGTCATTTGGATATCTATAGCTCAAGATATGGACAAAACACCATTCGGTGCTCATGTGACTTGATTTTTCTTCCTTGTGTCTGTCCCCACTGACTTGAATGAATAAGTCGTCAGCCTTCCGTTTGAAATTTGAATTTCTTCAAAACATAAGAGATCTGCATATTTGAATAATCTTTTCAAAACATTAAGAATCAAAGAATTTGCATATCTCTATCTTAAGATATGGATAAAACATCTTTCGGTGCTCATATGAGTTGATTTTCTTCTCTGTGTCAGTCCACCAAATTGCATGTCAATTATGTGGGCCTTTCATTTGAAATTTGAATTTCTTAAAAACATATAAAATGTGCCTCATTAAGTCCTCTTTCTAATGCCATAAGAATCAATTCATTTTGATTTTTCTAGCTCAAGATATGTCCAAAAGAGTATTCGGTGCTCATGTCAGCTGCTTCCATTTGTCTTTCAACTTTCATGATGATTTGGACGATCTTACACTTAAAATTTGAATTTCTTTAAAACATATGAAATGTTATAAATTGAGTAAGCTTTCCAAAGACTCAAGAATCACATTATTTGGACATTTGTAAGAAATATATGACCAATTGAATAGAACATTACTCATATATCACATTCCTTGAATCAAACCTTGTACTTAAACTTTGATGCCTTAACATGTAGTCTTCTCCTAAGCTTCAACACTTCATTTTAATAACCCCTTCTTGATTTTATAATTATTTCAATAATCTTATTCTTGCACATAAATAAATATATTAGTAAATCTCAATGAATCAATGTGTATTGTTATCATCAAAATTATCATATAGCCTTAGGGCTAACAGAGAGTTCTGGAAGTATGCAGTTATAAGAAATATAATAGTATGCTGGAATGTAAATCAGCATAGGCGGATTTTTACAGTGTTCGGTTATAAAACCTACGTCCACGGACAGCTATAGAGCTGCAATTCACTAAGTTCTTGTTTGTACAATCTTTAGGACCTTTTACAGTGCTGACTCACCCTCACACACTGATCTAATCTTTGTAAAACAAAATCTTCGCAAAGATCATAAACTCTAGTGACACTGCCCACTCTCTGTCACAGATAACTTAACAACACACTGTTAAGTTATACATAACAACCGACGTCTGACATTGAATTACATAAACACTTAACCCGCAAGTTATCCCAAGTGTCTGCTAACTCACACAGACTCAATCAACAACTCATGTACGATTTCTACCACTCATACATGAATCAAAGACTCAAAGAATCAAATTAAAAAAACATTCCAAATTGCATTGAAGCTCTTCTATCAATTCATGGAATGCCAAAATCAAGACTCTGTCACAACCAAATCTGCTAACCAGTTAATCTCTTTTCAACATCTGTTTTTCGCCTGGTTATTACATGAAATATATATAGTGAGAGGCCTGGACGAAATCTCCTAGAAATCCTGTAAAAGATCTAATCAAAATCACATTAGGATTAGGAGAAATAAAATAGGAAGTGATTAAATACCTAAAGAGATTAGGATAAATAAATAATCTCCTATTCTAATTAGGATACAAGATATTATCCTAATCTTAAGAGATATTTATAAATCAAATACTTCCTAAAATATAATTCTAGAAACAGTAAACTAAGATTCTTGTTTCATCACAAGTTGATCAAAACATAACATGTGTATGGCACATGCATGTTATTACCAAATCAGAACTCGTCATTAGCACTCTCGGCTCAATTGCTCGACGCTCGACAATCTTGTTACCAACACTCGACAATCTCGACATCAACACTCTCCAACTCGACACGATGCATATGAGCAGGCTCGATACGCATATAAGCTCGACACACGACATGATCTCGACAACTCGACATTTTCTCGTCACGCGACAATCATGACACAACAACTACTCGACACTCAACAAGGTCTCGACACTAGACGAAATCGAAACTCGACAAAACCACACTTGACACCAATAACTCGACATAATCAACTCGACACATCTCGACATCTCTCGACACATCTCGACATAATCAACTAGACACAGTTCGACATATCTCGACACAATCAACTCAACATATCTCGACAATATTCTCAACGCTTAACAAAACAACAACACGACACTGGATACAAGCTCGACAACAACACTAGACGAATCTCGACACCAGCTCGACACACTGATACTAACATATATACATGTAACTAGATGAAACAACGAAGTAGATAGATGTTACAAGAAATTTGGAGGAGAAAATGTATTGTGACAAGGCCTCTTTCCTTGGACAACAAGACTCCTTCAGCTCTTTCATCGCTTCCTCCTGAAGGTCCAAATTCTGGTATTTTGGTGATCCTTGATGAAGAAGCTGAGCCCACTTGTTGCTTTGGGCTATGCAAGAGTCAGAAGCATTGGAAGCTGCCTTTCCCTCAAAACAAGACATTAGAAACTTGTTTTCATACAGGAAAGGCTGTAATTTACGACCCAGTTATCTTCATTCCTGTTCTAAATCAACCACTTTCTTCCAATCACTACCATGCAATAAAGCCACGTGGGAGGCATATAGGGTATGCTTAAATCTTCACAAGCTAAACTCATATCTATTCTAGAATTAATTAATATATAGTATTAAAAATTAGTTCAATCTCATAGGATTTATAAGTTCTTTGTTGTAAGTTTTCAATTTTATCAAATTTTCTTGTACTTTCTTTTTACTCTACAACTATTGCCATTGAGTTTTCTAATTCTATTAAGATTTATATTAATTTGTATATAAAAATAAGTGTGTCAGATTGTTATTTGTTAAACGTTGGCTTGTCATTAAATTTATTTAATCAAACTTCAATGTTGGTAATGAAAATTTCCCGATGATTAATCATTGTTGTACGTATTCAAATTGGTTTTCAGGGAAGCATTCACAAACTCAAATGAGGAGGACATGAGCACCTGCTGTTTCTGCAACTGTGTTTCCGATAGAAAACCGCAACCTTTCAATCCCAACAACATTTATGAGCAATTTGAAATTTGTTAGCGAGACTACTGCGGTGGCTTTTTTGCCAAATCAGTTGCTCAAGATGGTTTGCCTCCGTTATTCTTGAGAAGAAACGGATGGTTAGTGGTAACAAAAACTCCCAAAAGTTTGAGTTGGGTGAAGCACAAGGCCTTGACACTACTCTCCGCGCCCGCCTTCTTGATTTCGACTTTCCATTATCATACCAGAGTTCTGAGCCTGTAGTTGTGGGAAAATGGTATTGTCCTTTTATATTTATTAAAGAAAAAACACTAGAACAGCAAGTAAGGGACACAATGTATTATGGGATGACGCTTGTGCAAAGATGGGAACAAATATTTGCATGTGAAAATAATGACAAAAAGGTCAAAGCAGCTGTTGTTATTCATACAGAGGTGATCTCATGTGCTCGGATTGAGTCTGTAGCTGCTAAGAAGAATGTGGTTGATGGGGTGATGTGGTTTAGGAGTTGTAGCAGTGAGGAAGGAGAAGTAAATGTGGGGTTGAGTACTGTAATGGCTGAGAGAATGAAATGGGAACAAGAAAGATTTGGGTGGGTTGGAGGGAATTATGACGGGAAGTGAGTGTGAAGAGAGCGGAGGAGTTTGAAGGAGCTGATGAGTGGAGGAAATTTGGTTAGTATGTGGTGGTTGAGAGGTTTGTTTTGAAGAGAATGGATGGAAGCTTGGTGTTAACTCATGATTTCAAGCAGAATCATCAGTTTAGGAGCAAGTGGGAATGAGAAAATTTGGCTTATTCATGGTTTTGATATTGATCAGAAGTTATTGTTTGTCCTACGTTTAAGTCTTAAAGTGTGTTGTTTCCACAGATGTTTTTGGACTTAGTTCCTTTGTTCCCTGATAAGGTTTTGATTTTAAAGTGGTTTATTAAATAAAAATTTTACTCAGTCTTTACTTTCCCTTTTTTTTTTAACAACATTGATAGCTAGTTGCAAACTATGGAAATATATAGTGTCATTTGAACTTTGAAGATTGGGATGTTGTGTGCTAAACGCTTTTCAACACTAATTATTTAGTTATAATTTTCTTTTTATGAAAAGAAACGGAAGAAGAAGAATAGACTATCATTCAAATTTAATCTCCTATTAAATATCTTTAATATAAAATTAAACATAGACCTAAATTGACGAAGTATATTCTTAAAGTGTGCTTAAGGGCGTACGTTAAGACATAGAAACTTGTATATTTTCATTATTGAAATCATTGAATCATAAGAAAGAAAAATAAGAAATTGCAAATTATTTGATTAATGGTATACTTTCTAAATTTATATCTCAAATCTTATCCCAAATGATATGACAAATAAAATATTATTTATTGAAAAAAAAATGATATGAAAAATGGTATATAGCTGGATCTGATAATTTTTTAGGAAAAAAAGGGTATGTGAGAGGCCTCTTTCTATTTACAATAAGTCTCCTTCAGCTCTCTCATTGCCTCCCCGAGAAGATCCAAAATCTGGCATTTTGGCGATACAAGATAAAGAACCCGAGTCTATTGCTGGTTTTCCTAGACTTACTAAAGAGTACTGAACTTGAGGAGCTGCCTTTCCCTGAGTGGAGGAACCATTGTACAATTTTCACAGGTACAGATATACCTATTACATTTGTGCTGTCTTTGTTCCTGTAATTGATCAGCCACCATATATCTTCTAATCGGTATTATGCAATACAATCAAGTGGCAGGCACAAAGGGTATGTATAAATTCGAAGAGACTGAACTTAAATTTAACTTTCACTAACATGTTCCTGCTTTAATTTTATGGTCATCCACAGTAGCATTGGGTCTTCTTAATTTGCGTATGCATAATAGCTTTTTGAGTTGTAAAACGGGTAGCATGTATTAATATTGTTAATTCGATAACTCTTTCAACCGGATTAAAAAATTGCGTTTCAGTTTTTTCAGTCAAGTATTTCAACCGGACTCACTGTTCGATAACTCTTTCAACCGGATAGCACGTATTATTATTAATCTTTTTGAAGTTAGAATCATATAAAACCTGTCAATATAATGAGTAGCCTAGTGATATTATTAAGGTTGTTTTAGTAAAATTTAACGATAGATTTATTATCACATGGAAAATTCATCGGTTAGGTGTGGACAAGGAATACGATAAACTTAATTTTAAAAATATGTTTGGAATAGAGTTTTGGTGCCTTGCAGACCACAAAGGCCACGTCCAGCCAATAATAATAAAACCCAGCAATGATATGAGTCAACCATGTAACGCGTCCACTTTGAATGAATCTAAAAATCCTGCACGTTGTTAATAGCTTTGACTGGTATATCCTTTTACAATCACGTAACGTATCTAAGTTGTCTACTTCTTTACATGTCAACAATATTGTTCTCAATACATATAAACAGATGAGACCCCATATCGCATAGATCAAAGCATTGCAGATAGAAGAAGAAATTTCGAGACCAAAAAAAAAATGTATGTGACAAGGCCTCTTTCCATGTACAAAAGGTTTCCTTCGTCTCTCTCATTGCCTCCCCCTGAAGGTCCAAATTCCGGTATTTTGGTGATCCAAGATGAAGAAGCCGAGCCCACTTGTTGTTTTGGCTTATGCAAGAGCGATGAGCTTCGGGAGCTGCCCTTCCCCCAGAACAAGAACTTGAAAACTCGTTATTCTACAGGAGTTGGGAATGATAGGCACACGAGTTACAACAAAGTTGTCTTTATTCCTGTTCTGAATCAGCCGCTATCTTCCAATCGCTATTATGCAATACAACCACGTGGGAGCCATAAAGGGTATGTATAAATAAATCTTTACAAGTTAAATTTACATTCCTTATAGAAATATTGCTCATAGTAGAATGATTCATGTAAATATTCAAATTGGTTTTCAGGGAAGCATTCACAAGCTCAAATGAGGAGGACATGACCACTTGCTGTTTCTGCAACTTTGTTTCTGATAGAAAACCGCAACCTTTCGATCCCAACAACATCTATCAGCAAATTGAGATATTTTACCGAGACCGGGGTGGCTTTTACGCCAAATCAGTGAGTCCAGATGGTTTTCCTCCAAAATTCTTGAGCAGAAAAGGATGGACAGTGGTGACTGAAATTCCCAAAAATTTTGAGTTGGGTGAAGCACCAGGGCTTGACACTAACCTCCGTGCCCGCCTTCCGGATTTCAACTTCCCATTGTCATACAGGAGTTCAAATCCTGTGGTTGTGGGAAAATGGTATTGTCCTTTCATGTTTATTAAAGAAGGAACACCAGAACAGCAAATAAGTAGCTCAATCTATTATGAGATGACACTTGAGCAAAGATGGGAACAAATATTTGCATGTGAAAACAATGACAAGAAGGAGAATGCAGCTGTTGTGGATGTTTCTGTTCAAACAGAGGCAGTCTCATTTGGGGGGATTGATGCTGTGCCTGTGTCTCATGAGAGTAATGTGGTTGATGGGGTGATGTGGTTTAGGAGTTTCAGCAATGAGGGAGGAGAATTAAGTGTGGGGTTGAGTACACTAATCACTGAGAGAATGAAGTGGGAGCAAGAAAGATTCGGATGGATTAGAGGGAATGATGGGCAAGTGAATGTGAAGAGAGTAGAAGAGTTTGGAGGCGTTCGTGAGTGGAGGAAATTTGGTTGTTATGTTTTGGTTGAGAGGCATGTTTTGAAGAGGATGAATGGCAGCTGCTTGTTAGCTTACGATTTCAAGCACACTCATCAGATTAGGAGCAGATGGGAATAAGAAAATTAGCTGCTATCCTGAAAGGCCATAGGCTTCATCCTGTTTTTATGTGTATAATATAATGTTCAACTTCTGTTAAGAGCGTGTGAAAATTCAATGTACACATAATTTCGACTGTAAAATGGTTAAATGTATTCATCGTTTATTTATCTCTTTTTTATTTTTGTAAAAACATTGTGAGAACTACAAAATTTATGACGATAGTGTTATTTTCGAGATTATTCTGTTATTCAGACGGTTTCTAGCATTTTTTTAAAGACTGCAGGTAGGAAGAACAGAGAACTAGTCCTGTTTCTTATTATTCAGAGATTTTATAGATTTAAGGCATCGCTGGCCCGCGTTAGTCAACATATAATCACAAAGGCATCCACAAACTCTTGAAATAAGCTAACTAATTAAGAAAATAAATAAACAAATCCATTACCGAAACAAGTTAGCACTACTTCAGTAACTCTTTCAAAACTACCAGACAATAGTGTCTACAACATCTTTTGCCCATGAAACTGGCTGCCACAGTGACTTGGCTTCAATGGTTCATATTGTATAAACTTGACCCGCGCATGGCATCAGCCACCTAAAACAACAGAATATCCCCAAACATGTACCCAACAGCATTCATACTCTCTCAATCTTAAAATGCTTACACATCAATCCATTAATAAAATTTTAATACAGCAAGTAGTATTTGAATATATTTTATGCACCTACATTACCTAATCCATTTCTGAAACTCAAAAAAAAAAAAAAAAAACTATAACAGTGTCGAAGAATTGGAAGCACTGGGTCCAGATACAAATCCTTCGTGGATACCAAATCAAAAATGACAAGCCAAATCCTGGCTTTACTGCATTTCTCCAACTTGCCAGGTGAGTATGATCAAAATAGGACAACATATCATATCATTCATCAAAAATTCCCATCTGGTAGACAAGAAAAAAATCAAACACATATTGCAATCTCGATAATCAGATAGAACTTGGACATTAAATCAAGCAGAAATATGAAAGAACACAAGGCTTGAACAAGGGAAAAATATACCATATGTAAGCATCATGAAACCTTCAAGCTTCTTTCCTCGTTATCCTGTTATTTAACAAAAAAGTAACATTGAAAACCACAGTCCAACTTATTGGGAAGGAAACGATCTGCTAACTTAATATCATGTCACAAAGTTAATCTAGATATTGAACAAGAACCAAATAAAATGACATCCAGAGCACCAAAAATGAATGACAAAAGTTCTGAAAACTAGATCAAACAAATTTTGGATATAAAATTCTTACCTGAAGCAATATATTCCCAAAGCTGTTGTAATCTCATGAACAACAGACGTCGAAAAGTGTAGATATAGACCCGCTAAGTTAAACAAAAGACAAAACTCAGGCACAACCAACAAAATCTTTAACATCATAGGTTAAATCTCAACAGCAGTACTCTGTATCACTAACCATGAAGTGAAAATGTGTTTTACATTGGAAGAAAAAAAAAAAAAACTATATCTTAACTTAATGCAAATAAAGGGACAACAATTGCCTAAAATTTCTATATTTAAATCAAATCTCCAAAGATGGAAAGGTATCGAGGTTAGCGAAGTAACTGAACAGGGGATACATGAAGTCAAGGTTGGGAAGATGTTTTATTAAAATAAGCAGATTCACACAAATTCTCACATGCATTTTGCATAGATAATACAAACCATGTACCTGTAAATAAACAGTACCCAAGGAGAACCCAGAATTCATCAACTAAAGGAACTCTGCAACATTGAATAAAGAGTGTCCGTAAGTGGAAAAGAAACCCAACCGTAGTGTATAAGTACAATAAAATAAATAGCCATTGAATAAGCTAGGTAAAATCGAACTTGCACACACCCATCATTTAGTCTGGCAGTAAGCGCATTTGCAATGGCAAATGGAAGATACAATAGCGACTGCACAAGAACACATAAAACTTACCAATCAAACTTCCAATAGAAGAATTAATATAAAATCATGAAGGCATATGATCCTATCAAAATTCGAAAATTTTGAAACAGGACAGGAAGTTTAATGAAAATGTGTTTTTTTCTGTCTGAAATGTCAAAAATCAGTTTCAGCTAATTAACAGAGTAACAAGAAAAATGGAATTACAAATCCCACATTCATAAACAAAAGAGAGAGAAAGCATTAATTTTCTAGAAAATAAAGTACTAGTAAACTCTAATAAGTATCTTTAGAAACGACAATGCTACTTACCATACACATGTTAGTTTTCAATCCCTTGGGTTCCTCACACAAGTGGGCCAGAATCATCCTTCCCTGTCGAAGCAAACTTTTCATCAGCAACTACATGACAAGGAATACAATTGTCCACTGTAGTGACGCTCAATATTAATTTCACCCTGTTAGAGAAGCTAAGACAAGGACAAGAGGAAAACCTAACAAGAAAATATCATACACATCCATATACGGGACCAGTAAAGAGTTGCATACAGAATACCACAGAAAAAAAAAATGAAGAAAACAGAATAACTATGACAAAAGTTAAGAATTCTGTGACCCACAAACTCCAAAACATGGTATCATGGCTCATACCAATCAAACATACCACTAATTCTGACATCATTAATTAGGAAATCCCACGTATCAGAAGACAGATAGCACACAACTAATACAACAGTCAACCAAAAAGTTCAATTCCCCCGGTAAATGTCAAGCGTCAAAACAATAGTTTATTTGACAGGTAATCTTAACTGACTAACGACTATATCATCAAAAATTAGTAGAAGCCTTAGGAATATCACACGCACCACAAGGAAGCCAAACGCAAGTCCAGTTCCTAATACAATTAAATGTGGATAGTTCCCCATTATATCAGATGGAGACAGGTAATCCCTGCATAAGAAATCATACCCAGTATGAAGTAAAATATATGAAGAACAAAAGTTAAACATAAGAAACAGATGCATATGCTGAGTCATACCATGCAAGCACTCCTCCCATGAGTACAACAAAAGGGTAAAGCTGTCACAAACAAATAAAAGACACACGTTAGGCACGTTTTGAACTCAGAACCAACTGTTAAAACATTTTTAGTATTACCATTGCTAGTGCCAGTAACATGCTTCCTTTTCTTGCCTTAACAACCTTATAGACGTTAGACACACTGCAAGGAATCGTAGAAATCATAAGAGAGATCCAAATAGATCTTCAGCAAAAGGCTGTAACTAACAGATACATGTGAGCCTTCGGAAGAGCAACGTAGTTTAAGTTATAACTATACATATTGGCCTGATACAAGAAAAACATGTGCATAAAATATTGTAGGTCGTTAAATTTCCAAAGAGCCTTTAGTGCTAGCTATTGAGTATAAATAAAGTAAGCAGATATGAACTCAAACCACATCAAAAAGAGTTTGATCATTACAACTCCACCCTACAATGCATATGCCAATACCGTGATTTCAGCAACTCAAAACCTTACTATGAATAAACTTGCAGTAAAATGAATAAGCAAAAAGAACATCCAAAAGAACATCAATTTAAAAGCAACTAAGCAAGACATAAATATCATGGAGTATCTGCAAATCACTACACAAGCCAATACCAGGTTTCAGTTTCCGCCTTTAGTACAGAGACCACTTACTTGAAGTAAACTGTAGGTATAACACCAACGGCTATCATCACATATAACACAGCTTTGTACGTTGGGATTTCTGAAGTTAAAAAAGGGAATGCAAACATTTGAGTCAAACAAATATTTTAGATAATCAAGAGGTGTATATTGCATATTCTAAGAACTAATTGAGCATAAGGACACTAATGAGTCACTAATCAATAAGGTCCATGGATAGATTACACATATGTGAAACAGAATCTCTAATCAATACATGAAGGTCTAAAGGACATAATCAGATTTAAAAAATGTGAGCTAATCTCAATACATCCAGAAATCATATGCTTAACTTTAAAAATAATGGATCATCGAATCTATGTGTCTTACCACTAACAAATGGCACCCAACTCAAGAAGGGGACAGAACTCCCAAAATGATGAACCCACCACTCAGCACCTAAAGAGAATAACTCAAGTAACCATCAAAAGGAAAATAGTGTAGCAATAGGAAAAAGTTTTAAAATTAGAAAAATAAATAAATAAATAAAAGAGAGTACAGCAATCAATATCTTTAAGAGCAAAGACAAAATCAAGTAGAAGCATACCAACTATGGCTGTGAAGAAGTGGCATACATAGATCAGCATAAGACCCTCTGTAGGTCCATTGACCACAGGAAGGATAAGAGTATTGGTAAAATAGCTGGAAGAAAACAAATTCTCAATATTAAAATATAATTAACAAAAACTGATGGCAATTATAACTTATTTACAGAAAAAAAACACCATAAGAATCCGGAACCCTTTTGTATGTTACAACCAATGCACAATGGAAAGGCCTCAAAAGTAATAAATTCCATTGTACAGGATCAAAGAGAGAAATCATCCTTTGATGCAAACATTTAACTTTGTAACCATACGTCCCTTATTGCTGATTATTCAAGTCTATATCAAGCAGAAGAACAAGTATGTTTCAGATCACTCACTGTTCCCACGTTGCTCCATAAAATGGAACAGCTGAAATTACCCAGAACCAGAAGGTATCCCGTCCACACATGGCAGTGCTCCCAAAGGCCGTGGTTTCAAACTGGAAGCATCTCAAACATATCAAAAGAATTGCAGGGACCAGACTTACAGACCAACGAAAAGAAAAGATGGCATATTCATACCGCACATGCGAGGGCATCACAGCCTGCAATTGATTGAAAATACCAAGAAATATATTCGTCACTAAAATTATTAAACTTCAAATATTTGACAAAATTGATCAAAAGGGACATCACCATGGTCAAAAAGCTCGCCCAATGGACTAGATGAGTTTGTCCGTCGTGCTTGCTTCCCATCCACAGCATCAAAAGTCTAGCATATGGTTGGAAAGATGTCAGAAAAAGCCATGCCAAATGTAATTATATTGAGCCTAACACACTCAAGGAGAAGAATCAATATGCCCATGGGAAGTAAAGAAAACCAAGGAACCTGATATAAAAATAGAAGCAAGCCATGTGCAAAATGAACCCATCTTGGTGGAGCCGAATCCAAACGAGGTGAGTATATCTGAAACACAAATCAAATCAAAAGCTTAAAAAGAAGATATTTATTGTTCAATAAGGTGCACTTTCATGTCAAAAGCGTTCCGATTTGAAAGATAATCTCACATGACATGGTAGCGTCTTCTAATCGTTTTAAAATTTACATATTACTCATGCATATTACTATTTTCAGGCCACAAAATATATTCCCATTATTAATTTGAAACATTAAGGACTTACTGCGTCAAAAGAAAATCTAAAATTAAAAAAAAAAGCATTTACGTGTAATACTAAAATTTTGAACTTACATTATTTGAGAACTGGAAAAACTCATCAAATAAGAAATTAGAAAAAATAAAACAGAGAAATTGGTACTCACATAGCCAAGCAAGGCAGAGGTGACTAAGAACATAAATCCCATAAGCGTTATCTAAAATAAAAAACAAAACGAATCAGAGAAAACCCAAGCATACAGTTACGCAATAAAAACTAGAATTAAATAAAATTTAATCCTAAAATTATCTCACCATGTTGGGCCTGGAGAAGATCCGGAAGCAACAACAAAAGAAAACAGCATCAGAAGACTTGTGAAAATAATGAGAAAGAAAAAAAAAAAGAAGAAGAGATCATGGAAACATACGGCATCCAAAGAGGGAAGATTTTAACGAAACGGCTCCAAAAAGGCTGGAGAACATATTTCGCAAGATATGAATGATCAACTCCACTGTACTTGTATCTCTGGAGTGCTGCAACTCCATGTTGTCCTATGTATCCCATTTTGATTTTGATTTTGATTTTGCTTTTGCTCTTCTTTTCTCTCTACCTGTCTCTAACAGCTCTCAAGCTGTTCAATTTCAATGAGGAAACTATTAACTGTTTTCAATCTACCAACCAAACAGCCATAAAAAATCCTAATATTTCTTTTAAATCTAGATTCATAAAAAAAAAACAGCATTAAAGGGTATGATCCTTGTATTGACTGGATCTGAAAAGTGACGATACCTGAAAGTAAGGAAGAGATCGAGAGGTAGAAAAAGACAGATACTCCGAGATGGAAGAGGCAGGGGAAGGGAAAGTGAGAGTGAAAGTTGAAGTGATACCGAAACGAAACGCCAGCGTTTACCACCCTCCCGCCCTATGCGTCCAACAGCGGAGGAGTTATTGAAATTAAACCACGGCAATTACTGGCGTAAACAAAACGACGTAGGATGTCTGGTGCTTTGCTTCCTCTTTTCTTTTTTGGTTTTCTAAATTAAAAAATAGCCTCTTGGGGCTCTTCTAGTAAGCAAGCACTAACATTTGTCATTGTCTAGCCTCGTATTCGAATGTCAAATTGGTTTCCAGAGGATTTAACTATGCCAGTTAAATTTTAAACTTCTGATAAAGTTTAGTTATGAGTGATATATCAAACTGTAGAGAGTTGTGTTTGCATTAACAAATTTGAAACTGAGGTAAATTTGATATTTTATATGAAATTTGATTAGGGCTTTTAAATTTTACAAACTATTATTATGTCCCAAAAACTCTCAAACTTTACTATTTTCTCATTACTTTTACATATAAAAGCTCATTTATATACTTTTATATGTTATAGAATCATTGTATTGTATGGTTAGTCAACATACCATTATTTATTAGTCATTTTTAATTTATTTTTTATTCTTATCTATCTAATAAATTTTTACCAAAATCAAATTGCATATGGTGAATTGCATAACTTGTCTGTATACGTAACATTTCTCTTATTTCTTGTAATTTTTTAATAAAACTAACTGCTAAATGCTAATAAGTGTTTCCACATGTGCCCAAAGTCTAATGTATCCATCCTTTTCTGTTTAGTTAATTAACAAAAATATGAAAATGAATTAAATTATTGTCCTTCAAATCTGTTAAAAAATCTCCCTTTTTTTTGCTTTAAACCTTTAACCATTTTGTTAGGTTTTTCTACTTGGGGATCATATAACTATGAAGCCTATATCTTTGTTTCATGATACATAAAGTTAAAAGTAGAAAAAAAGCTTACTTTTTGTCGAATATTGAACAACTTTTCATCAATTAACCAATGTCTAATCTCCCAATAAAAAGAAGAATTCCCATTTGAGCATCCCACTCCGCGACTTAATAGATTCCATTATGCAATAAACTTTCTCGTTTTACTTCCTTTAAAAAAAAAATTCGAAAGCACATTCTTTTAATTTCCAACAAAAGATAGTGGGTGAAAAAGGGGGCAAGAGGGGAGACATTCTCGAGGGTGTCGCTTGGCTCCCTCTGTAATGATTCCTTGTTTTGTTTGGCGGGATTGGGAGTTTTGCAGATTTAAGATGTCACGATTTGGGTAAGTAATTAATTAATGGTCCCAAGGATAACCCAGAAAACAGGTTTTCTACGCCTAATGCTTACTTCACAGCCAAGATTTCGACCATGGCTTTGGCTTTTAATTGATTATTAATTTAATAAAATTTTAGCTATTTTTCCCTGGACTTTTTAGTTGAGTAAGAGCCCTTTTGATATGACCACTTATATATGAATTTATTCAAATTTAAGGGGTATATAAAAATTTTTTATGTTTATTTTTTATCTTATCACTTATTTTCAGATGAAATTGTCTGAATATAAAAAGTGAAAATTTACCATCATTTTTCTTCAAAATGTTTAAAAAGTTTAAAATATCTAAACTACCCTCCTATGACAATTTTTTTTCACTAATACCCTTTACATTCAATTAATAAAAATTATTTAATTAATTAAAAATATATAACATTAAAAATAACAAATATATTGATATTAAATATTTAAATATTTATTATAAATTATGGAAACCAGCCAAACCAATCACCGTCATTGTTGGTCGGCCGCCGCGAACCGTCGCCAGAGTTGCGCGTTTGATGACAGTACTGATGCCTTTGTGATCGCCTCGCCTCCTTCTACAAGGTTATCGGATTACTTTTGCAAAAAATAACATTGTTTGTTCATTAAAGGCCAAGAAACATCTGACTATCGTATGTTTTTGGGACCTTTTACAGTCAAACGACATTATTTCATCTAGAACTAATTTGGCAGGCTTGTTGATCGATCAGATCCAATCATGATGGTTTATTCGGTATCGGAAATGCGCGACACTGACAGTGGCTGGTGGCAGATAACGGCGGAGAAACAGGTGGCTCTGGTATCCAAATTTTCAATTTTTTTATTTTTGTTTTAAAAAAAATATTTATGTAATGTAATAAATGCAATTCAAATTTTAATTTAAAAATTAAATTATTTTTATAGATGACAGAAAATATATAAAGAGAATAATTATAATAATATAATTTATTTAATATATATATATTTGAAATTTTATTTGTTTTACATGCATTTATTAATAAAATTAAAATAAATAAATTAAACAAATTAATTAATAAATAATAAAAGTATATAATTATTGATAATCTTGACTTATATCAAACAAAATATAAAAATATAAATTTTTACAATAGGTAAGCTTATTAATTTATTACTATATTGATATTTCAATTTAATTTTTTATATTTCTTTTTATAAGAGTAAAATTGTTACATTAAAAATAAGATACTATTTTACCACTTTTGTTAAGAGGTATCTAAAAAGTAAATAAACATAATTTTAAGTGATGTAAATTAAGTCCTAAAATATTTAGATCTAAAAATCTTTAAGTGATGAAAATAAACACCACCTAAATCTTACGATGCATGCTTGTTACTATACATAACCACGACATCAATTTTTTTCAATAGCGTAAAATATTCGATTGACTAAACATTTTAATATAACCTCACTTTTAAAAGAATGTGATTATTATTTATTTATTGTCTTTTCATTGATTAAGATATAATTATTTTTCTTTATCTAAATCTTTGATTATAATCTAAACTTGGGATAAATATGTTATAAAGTGATAGTAATAACTCTAACTTAAAAAAAAAAGATATATTTATAATGAAAATATTAATATAGAATTTGTAACTATAAAATTAAAAAATTTTCTAAATATCATGATGACATCTTTATTATTTTCATATCTATTATCTAATTCTGTAAGACTTGAGGAGGGTTAATTTCTAAATTTTATTTAGTATCTTATATATTTTTTCGTCCAAAATAATTCATATAACTTGTAATTTTTTTTTTTTTTTTACAATTTTCAACATCCCGTTGAAACTGATGATTCATATGACTTGTAAAATAACTCCCCGTTGGATCCCACTGAAACAGAAACTAATAATAACACCCTCAAAATTTAACATCGTTAGCGAAACCTTCCGTCTAACAAAGTCAGGTGTTAAAAAGACAGAAATACCCCAAACTACTTCGGCCTGAATCCTGATATTGATTCCATTGATCAGCTTAAAAGAAAATATTGAGGAAGCTACATTTTAAAATAAGAAAAAGAAATAATGCAAATTAAAATTAAAATTTCTATAAGCTATTTTATTTTTTTTCTAAAATGTTGCATATATTAATATCACATAACATAATTTTCTAATTTTTCTCTCTCACAGATATTTTATATTTTTGTAAAATTTAATATAAAATTTTAGCTTAACTATAAGACAAGTAATTAGATTATCTTTAATTTCTCCTTTATATCAAAAGCGCGTTAGTTTATTTCTACGGGGAATATAATATTGATTTACTTAAATAATTTCACCAATAAGAATACTTGAATAAACCCTAAATATAACCAAGATTGCCCCTTCATGACATCTTTAGGCAGACCACGGCCACCACTATCGCCAACGGAAAACCAGACCAAAAAAAAAAACAACCCTCTTTGACGTTCTCCAGTTTGAGCCGTTTAAGACGGTATAGAAGAAAATTAATGTAAATATAAAGAATAAAAGTAGGGTTTTTTTTTAATTTTGAGAATTAAGTAAAATCCTTTTTTAACCCTTTTCAGCGTTAAATTCAATAGTTGACGGGTGTTAGTTGGTTTTCAGACCGACGGGATGTCAACTCTTTTGCCAATTAATCAGGGGTTAAATCTTAATATGCCTAGAAATTTAGGGCGTGTTTAGCAGCCCGCATTGTATAGTATAAAAGGTACTGTTCGCATAAAATTTTTGTATACCGTATTTGATATAGTAGAAGGATGGATAGCATAGTAAAAAGTTGCATAAGATCAATAATGACTGTATAAAAGGAGACAAAATAATGATGCCTCCACCATATGTTAAGGCCGGATAGGATAAGGATATGGGAGATTGTTGGATATAATTTTTAATTCATAAGTTTTATATAATATAATATAATATATTATATTATATTTATTATATTATATTATATTATTAAAAGATTTAAATTATACAACTTTATTTTTTGTTTCAGTTTTGACAATAAATACCACAAACATATGTAAATATTTATATTATTATTTTATTGAATATTTAAATGAATTATTTTAATAAATAAATATAATTTATTAAATATTTAAATAAAAAATTAATTATCTAAAAAATTAATTTAATATTAATAATTTTTAAAAAATATTATATTTAAAAATATTTTATTAATTTGAAATCATTTTTATTATTATAAAGAATTTAATATAGTTAAATACAATCTTTTATCAAACACAGTGTTGTGTAACATTTATACAATATAATGATAAATCAGACACAATGTAGAGTTTATTCAATCTTATACTATATAATTTCATATAATATTATTCGCTACAGTAATAATTATATAATGCTGAATGATACACCAAACCCAACCTTGATATCAAAATATTCTAAGTTCATCAGGTTCAGAGCTCTCTGTGAAGCTGTTGAAAAAGAGTGATAGTGGAGACTTTAAAAGCTAATAATCCTTTAGAATTTCGTGTCTCTGCACTTGGAAGATTTGCAAGTTGCGTAAATTGCTAAACGTGTGAATGTACGTTGATTGTACATTTGTGATCTGTGAACGATCCAGCTAAGCTTGCACACGCATCAATGTCCGTTGCGCCTCATCTCTTGTTTTGTCTCCTTCAACTTGTATTCCATTTTCCAGCGGTTATAATTCTCCTTCTAACTTTTAAAGGTTAGTCGAGACTCAATTAGAATAATCATATTTTTCGTTAAAATTATTCTAAATTTTACTTCAAATAATATATCCTAAGTCTAAGTGATATAGGTTTTATTAAATGAATAATAGAAAAATTTGTCATAGATGAATTATTATTTGAAATGAAATTTGGGATAATACAATTATAAAATTTTCTTTGTTTCTTTGTTTCTTTTTTTTTTTATTGAGTATTTTTTTATCTTTCATAGATTTGTGGTAGTGTGGCGTGATTAGCTGGTTGCTAACTTGGTCGTAGTGGTGGCTTTCAAAATCACAGTATTTTTTCCTATGTCCAATTTTAGAATGATCTTGTGTAATACTTTTGTAGTTTGGAATAGATTACTTCTGAAGTAATCGTTTGGAATCATGGTATTTTTTTTTCTGAAGTATTTTGAAATTTAATTAATCGGGTTAATTTTTTGTTGTTCAATATTTATTGCAGATTTCATTGTATCTATTTTTATTTTAATGCGTAGGATTCTGATGTTTGTTGGCTGAGATAGTGTGCGGCTGGTGAACATAGCCCAGAGATATGCGGTTGATTGGATGGCGGCCGTTAGTGACAATGCGATTAAAAGAAAAAAAAATAAGGAAAAATTTAAAAAAATGAACCCAATTACGGGATCCCTTTGAAAAATAATCAACTCTTCGTATATTTGCATGTCATAACCTTTTTGACTGCAAAATAACCTCTATACCCTTAACAATTCAACTAATTCATTTCCATTTCTTTTGCTCCATAACCGATATCCATCATCAAATCTTTCCCACTCCAAGCCCCTTCGGTGAAGCATACCGAATCGAACTTCGCAGTAAGGTCGGCGCAGGGGTTGGGTCTAGCCCCTCTCCCGAGGGATCAGGGGTAGTGCCCCCCAAAAAAAAAAGGTAGACAATGACAAAGACATATGATTTATTGTGTTTTAAAAGCTATTTATGGTCATATATTATTTTTTGAGTGTTTGATGAATTATGTGAAGCTTGATATGTGTAAAAATGGTGGTTTTAAAGTCGATAGATGAAGGTTGATGATGACGAGTGTCAAAATGGTTTCGCGCTCGATACTCGATAAGCCTAGAAGAACAAATATCGAGTGTCGGATTACATGTAATCGATACTTGATGATAAGGGATGTCGACTGTCGGTTACAAGCAATCTGGCACTTAATTTTCGGTTTCTCTGTCTAATTATGTGCTCGATACTCAACATTATGTGTCGAGTTTTGTCGATCACGTAAATCCGACAGTATCCGACACCTCTCTTTTACTATCAATTAGTGTCTGATAATGTGCTCCACACTCAATAACATGTGTTGAGTTCTGTAGATCACGTAAATTTGACAATATTTGACACACCTCTCACTATCGAATGGTGTCCGACAGTATGCTCGACACTCGATAATGACGAAAAGCCTTGTCGATCTGTCATCATTCTTATCAAAGAACCCAGATTTTCTCCAAAAAAAAATTCTAATTTTTTTCATTAAACTACTCATATCACTTCAACCTAACTTAATTCATTTTTTCTAAGCAAATATCGTGTTTTTTAGATAATCAATATGTGATAAACCGTGTATAAAATACCTTGTATTATATAAAACAATGGTGTGCAATTTGTCCAAGAATGAAGAAGGAAGGAAGAAAGAAAGGGTATTGAGGTTATTTCACAGTCAAAAGGGTCATAGTATGTAAATATATGGAGAGTGACTTATTTTTCAAATGAATTCCTCAATTTTTTACATTTTTTACATTTTTTCAAAAAATAAATTGAATAACAATTTTTATTGTCTAAAGTATAATCGGGATAATTGATGAAGAATTATATAAAAATTTTAATATTATTTTAGGTATTTACAAGGCTGGCGCCCATTTTGGGGCCTTCTTAAAATAGCCTTCAAGACAAAAAAGTTTTCATACCTATAGCCTCCAAGCATTGATGTTACCACAATTCCTTATTTCATTTCAAACAAAATCAAACTCTTAACACTCCCTCCAACGCCGCCAAATAGTTTTCTAACTCTTTTGATTTGAGCTCACATTCGAGCTATTGAAGTTTGAGAGAAGATTGAAAATTGAGATAATAGAATTGAGAGGAGGATGAAATGAAGAAATGAAGAGTCATGTGGATTGTATAGATATTGAAGATTTAGAGAAAGAAACAAGGTTGAATGTAGATTATAGGTTTTGATTGGTTTTTGGTGTGTTTTTTTATTTTTTTATTTTTTTGTGGAAATCGTATGATTGTGTGGTTCTGACATTGGGATGTTGAGTTTGGGTGTGGGTTTACGAGTTTTATACTGAAAAATAGAGAGTTGCCGAAAGTTGAAGAAAGAATTTGAAGGTTAAATGGATGGATGAAGAGTCGTCAAACCCACTTATTAAATTGTCAAATATATCAAACCGTAGAATATTATATCATGAAGAATCGAACACTCATCGAACTATGTCGAACCGTCGTCAAATTTGGATATGCCATCGTCGTCGAACTGTGAACTACGTAGTATGATCATTATTTAATGGGAAACTTTGTGAGTAAGAGGTTATTTTTAAAAGACCCCAAAATTTTCTTTCTTTAATCCATAATTGATTTTCGTAACCGCAATCAAATATAGGGATGAAAGTGTCAATTTAAGTTCCATACATCCTTAAGGATAGTGTATCAAACCTTAGGGATGTTTAGCATTTTTCCGTAGAATTATATCATAAAAAATACAACTATATCATGACCCCATTGTGATAGATATGTTTGGTACAATGATTTTGTTGAGACGATAAAATCGACGGTAAGAACCTGTAATAATCGTAAATCAATAATGCTAGATTTTCATGACTCCAACATAAGGCTTCACCGAAGATCCCACGTAGAAACTCCCACCATGTTCTTCAATTTCACTAACAGATTCAAGTGCTGTTCCACCATTTCCATACAACACTCTTAAAATGTTTCCTTGCGCATCTATCTTCACTCCTACAGGATCATTCGCGTACCATGGAACCATGGTTTCAGGAATTAGGCTGTTGTCTTGGTGTTGTTGAATTTTTCGGCCGGTATTGAGAGCAACCCAATATTCTCCTCCTTTGGTCAACTTAATATTGTCGGGAAATCTCGGAAGTTGAGCAATAACTTGTGGAGTATAAGCTTTTGTACCTTGGAGTGAAAACTTTAAAATTTTCATGGTACTTGATTCAGCAACTAGAAGAAATGAATTGTCCTTGCTTAGAGCAACTCCATTTGGAAATGCTAATTCTCTGTACATAACGGATACTTCCTTGTTAAGTGGATTATATTTCAATAGCCTTCCAGTTTTGTCACCTTCCAAGACTGCGAATAAATATTGTCTGCAATATTAAAACAATTGGTAAGCTACCATTCTCCAAAATCAAAACAAACAATAAAACTTGAAACATTTTGTGAAACAACTTTATCAAAACCAAAGCTCAAGAAACGAAACTGCTACCTTCTTTGGAAGACAGTGCTACTATCGGTAAAATAAACTATTCCAGTGGTAGAATCCATGTCTAGAGCATTTGTAAACCGAAAGGGTACTCCTTCGGCTGAATTTACAAGTTGCTGGGCTTGACCACCTTTTGGCCCAACCACCATCAACCCGAAGTAGGCATCCGCAATGTAAAGATCACAAGTTTTAGGGTTAAATTTGATGCCCAATGGCCTCCCACACGTGGGTTCCAAGTTGGTGTTGGTTGAACCATCACATATGCTTCGTTGCCTAGTCAAATACAAATTTCAAATCCAATCAGACTAATTATATGATAAGATAAATTAGCAAATAAATCAATAATTAATACAAACCTGTTAACTACGGCTATGATATAGTTGATGGCAGGCATATGAAAGATTTCAAAGTGATTATTTACTTTTAGTGTGCTAAATATTTTGGTCTTAAACAACTATAAATTCAAAATTTTATAGCCTATGGAAAAGGCATTACTTTATTGGTAGGTTTTGAGTATTAGTGAAATGATTAAATACAACTCTTTTTCACTAGAAAGAAATCTATCTATCTAGACAAAAATAATTAAATCCTTAATTGCTACACTGCATCTGCATGTCACCTGTTCGTGAAACATTACGTTACAAGTAAATCTATGTTAAAATTATATGAAACAAAGAAATAAGAGAAGATTACAACAAATCTTACCTGTTTATTGCGGTGAAGGCAAACTCTTGCCAACCATTTCTTTGCCATTTAAGAATTCTGCCATCGGAAACACCAACGTAAGGGCCTTGTCCATTGCAGTCAAATGCGATGCTTTCAGGGCCTACGACTCCAGGAAGATCAAGCTGGTGAAAGTTCTCCAAGCCATCCGCAAAAGAAATATTCGAGAAAACTCCAGGTCCAGGAGAAGAAAGAAATAAAACAAAGCAGAGAAGCAAGGAAGAAATCATAATGGCTGTTGGGGTTAGAAATTCGAAGACATAGATCACATTCTATAATATATTTCCACAAGTTAATTATTTGACATATATATTTATAGCAACTGACATGTCTCCGACATGCAATACCCGGTTAGTTGTGGCAGCAGTTTAATTTATGACCCTCAAATACCAAGACTCATTAATGTTAGTTATTTTCAGCTTTACTTAAATGTATACGTTCCTACCTCTACTTCCACTATTAAAACAAATATTCAAAAATCATAACCTTGATTATATCCCGTTGCTTTTTAATATTTAAAACTAAATAATTCAAAATTTCTTTTTAAGCTTTTTTTGTAAAGATACGTGTCTTTTATAAATAGTATCACTGTTATAAATTTAGTACAAACTCATTTATACAAAATGATAAATCAATAAATACTAATAATTAATAATAATTAATATTAATTATATGAGTGATACTTTTATAATCTAACTATATAAACTCGCTTATATAAACTTATCTGACATTATTAAATAATTGTCACATCATCCACATGAATTAATATAATTAATATTTGAAATTTATTGTTCCAATTAAATCATGACACTTCATTTTAGATGAGTAAGTTTATAATTAAAAATAAGTGATGTGCTGATCATGTAATAATGTCACATCAAATTACTTAGGTGGGTCACTATAATTAGTAATATCACTTTATATTATATTTAAAATTCTATATCGTACATACATGTAAATTTTGCTTATTTAACTATTTGAATGTTACAATAATATTTCTATGTAACATTTCAAGTAATATTATTCTCGTTATCTTATACATGTATATATAAGTTTATTATTATCATTTGTTTTTATTTTTTAATTATTGGTGCGTTATCTTTACACGTGACAAGCAGAAATGTGATATGATTAGGGATAGCAAAATTCAGGTGCGGGTGTGAGTTTTGCATTTCTGCACATGCACCGGATGATGTGGCATCCTCCACGATCTTCGGATTTTCTCCATATTTTTTTCACTCGGTGCGGGTGCAGTTTTCCTCGGATATATAATTTTCCCCTAGCACCCAGATTTTATCCAGATTAAATCCCCAGATTTCCCCAGTTTGTGAAGGCTTTTTCTTGTTGGGTTGAACAAAATTCTTTTGAATTTGTTTTAGCTGAACGGATTAATGCAAGAGTTCAGAGTTGATTAATCTAGGGTATATTTGGGATTTAAATTTGTTAACATTTTAAGTTTTTATCACATGAATAATAGTATTATAAAATATTATATATAATTTTAATTTTTCAAAATATATAATATTTTGTCCGATGTGGGGGCGGGGCGGGGAGAGTGTATACCGCATGGGGATGTAAATCTACAATATTGCACATGTCCTTGCACTCTAACCCTGTAAATCTGGGGAAAATTGCCCTCAGAAAATTCGAGTAAAAACTGTGCACCACATAATCCGATTTTTTTGTGCCATCCCTAGATATGATATCCCAATTTTTTTAATTCAGATTGCAAAATCAACTCTATCAATTTTTTTTTCTTTGTCTCATTTTAAACAACATTGAAATTTAAGTAAGAATTTAAATAAAAAATTTTAATTAAATTATAAGAATTTAAATCACGATTTTAAAGTAAATTAAGTATAATATTATTGCACATGGTTTAAGATTTCATAAAACTTAAAAATATGATAAAATTAAATTCGTAATTTACCACTAATTATTTATTTTAATCATGTCATCTGATAAATAATTATTAAGATAGTATTGATTTTCACCTCTTCCGAGGCAAATAAATTTTGAATGCCAATCTTGGGTCAACACAGCAATTAATGATCTTTGTGTAAAAACTATAAACCAACCAAAATTATCTCATTCATCTTCCATCCACTTAATATCATCTAAACTTTGAATATATTATGTCAAATAATATATATGGTTTGGTAGTTTTTCCACTCTATATTAATGTCAATTAATTTTTATGCTTTATATTTTTAAAATATTTACATCTTCTATTCAATTAATATCATATTAATTTTATATATAAAATTTGTACAAAACTTTATAAATGTCGCGTTACGATTATATAAAATGATGGATTGAGACACGATATAACAAAGCCTTATTTTAAATCTTGTCATGAACTTAAAACCATTATTTATGTAGGTAAATGTGCAAGTCTTATTGAATTATTCGTTCTCTTAATTTGTATCATAAGACTTATATTAACATCTAAAAACTAAAATGATAATTTTTTTCAAAATTTTTATTAAATGATTAAAAATTATCGAAATAAATATTTTATTAATTAAAGTGTTAATATATATCCAAGTTGACAGTAGGCTTACTTAAATTCTTTGTAGCTAACACATCAAAATTCTACGATATCATAAATTCTCCAACAGACGGTGACTGACTAGCGAGGGCCGACCAAATGGAACCACAGCTGGGTTTTGCAACTTGCATTTCTGGGGACAAGCTATGCCATCGTGTGCATAATAATAATCATAATAATGATAAAACTCTATATATAATTGTTAAACAAATTAAATATATTGTGTTGTAGCTGTGAATATGACACATATCTATCGGCTGACCGCTTAGAATTTGGTTCGGAAAATGAAATTAAATGCTGGATATGAAAAAATTTCCAAGCAAGTTGTGTCCGTCACATTATCTTTTAGGTGGGAGTCCCCAAAACAAAATCTAAGAACTGTTTGTATCATTTTCTCAATTCTCAAAAACAAGAATTTAGAAAAAAAAATCGTATCTCTAATGATAAAAATAATAATATAAACTTGTCCAAAGCTACAATACTAATGCGTTGAAGGAATAAAATATTGTGCTGGACGATTTGGTCGCGCATTAAATGGCAATTATCATTTGTCCACCAATATGTTAGTTTGGAGTAATAATTTTTTTTTTATAAATTATCCCAAATTTTCACATTGATATTGACAATAAAATAATTTAAGAATGTGCGGATAGGGTTGGCAATTTGCCCCGGCTTGCCCTGCCCCGCCCCAAAACTGTTTAGGGGCGGGTCTGGGGCAAAAAAATTTTGCCCCGGTCGGGGCGGGTCCGGGTCCGGGGCAAAGCTCTTGGACCCGTTGACCCGCCCCGTCTCGCCCCGCACATATAAGAGTATATATGGAAAAAATAAAATATTTGGACTTAAATGATATTATTAAGGGTATTTGTGACATGCTTGGATATATAAGGATATCCTGGAAATTTTGCTAACCTATATAAATAAATTTTTTTTCCAAAACCCTAACTCACCCAATTCCCAAACGTCTGCACTCTGCAGCCTCCGCCTCCTCTCTATCTTCTCTTTCTCCCAACTGCTGCCTGCAGCTTCGCCACCCAAACATCTCCACTCTTCAGCCTCCTCTATCCTCTCGGTCTCTCCCCTCTCCTCCGCGTGATCGCAGCTCCTCCCAGCTAGCTCCGTAGCTCCGCCCAGCCCTGCACAGCCAGCTCAGTAGCACCGCATCTCCGCCCTGCATAGCCAGCTCCGTCCTGCATAACCAGCTCCGTCCTACACAACAACTCCGCTGCACAGCCAGCTCGACTCCACTCAGCTCAGCCCGATCGCCTCCTCCGCAGCTCCGTCCTGCACAGCCAGCTCCGCCCTGCCAGCTCGACTCCACTCAGCTCGGCCCGATCGCCTCCTCCTCAACTTCGCCCTGCACAGCCAGCTCCGCCCTACACAACGACTCCACTACATAGCCAGCTCAACTCCACTCAGCTCGGCCCGATCGCCTCCTCCGCAGCTCCGCCCTGCCCTGCACAGCCAGCTTCGCAGCTCCGATTTTCTTGTGGTAATTGAATTTTCTGGTGGTTAACAGCTCTAATGCATTGCAACGTAATTTTATGTTTGTGGTTTGTTAAATTTGAATTAGTTCCGAGTCCTGAAATTTAGGTTTGCCGACCTCAAATTTGGTTGTTAAATGTTGTAAACGTTGAAAAAATTTTCTGGTGGTTAACAGCTCTAATGCATTGCAACGTAATTTTATTTTGTGGTTTGTTAAATTTGAATTAGTTCCGAGTCCTGAAATTTAGGTTTGCCGACCTCAAATTTGGTTGTTAAATGTTGTAAACGTTGAAAAAATGTTGTAAACGTAGTTTTATAACGTTTTGTGTTGCATTGTTATCAATGAAACTGCAAAAAATCTCTAGTCTATTACACTGTTTTATAACGTTTTGTGTTGCATTGTTTTTAAACGTTGTGATTAAGAATTTACAGCATTTTTTAAACACTATAAAATGTATAGTATTTTTTATAAAAGAAATGGTTGTTTTTCTCGATAGTTTTCTGCTGAAAATAGCTCAAAACAACATTCAGCCAACGCAACACTAAATCACAACTCTAATCCACAGTCACTTATATTCAATATCAATTCTAAGATATTTATAAATTCACAACCTCAACTGTTTTGTTTATAACATTCAAAGAATAATTATGATATCCATATATAATGGACATAACGGTGCAGTAGTTTGTTTTATAAGGGTACCATTGTTCATCTAGTATCCAACTTATTTCAGTATATTCATCCAGAAAAGATGAATCAGCATAACATGCCATGCTCACAAAACTTGCATAATTTCACATTTAAAAGACGATGAAAGTTTAGGTTCAACACTAATTATCAGTTTAAGGCAATCTACCCCATGCAAGAACATTGTTTATCGTTAATATCTATTGTAGATTGTACTAGACATACCAAAACATAGAATTCAGCTAATCGTTAATCATATTTTCACTGGATCTACCTTTATTAGTCATCATAATTATTCAGTACCGGATCTAGCTAATAAAATTATAAAACCACTTGAACTACAACTATGTAGATTGACACGACCCACCCCTAACTAACTTGAGCAAATCATGTCTAAATTATATCTTTTTCTTACTTAATTTTATCTTAAATTTGCATATTTTTCTGATTGTTTTAGGTAAACAATGTCTTCACAATCACAAGAAGTGGGGATGTCAAATACCCAAAATCTCAGTGGCGATTTAAACATTGATATCTCTCCTTCTGAAATTGCTGTATCCACTAGTAAAAGAGGGTTAGAACAAGATGATGATGATGATGATTTGTCTCAATATAGCAAAAGGTCTAGGACCGCATCACAAGTTTGGCAACATTTTACAAAGCTAGTTATTGATGGAGTACCATGAGTAGAAACACTTTGAAGAATGAAATATTCAAGTTGTTAGAAAGTGAGAAAGAGAAGACAATGGAATTATTGGAAAACATACAAGGACGGATAGCTATAACAACTGATATGTGAACTTCTAGCAATCAAAAGAAAGGATACATGGTTATAACAGCCCATTTAATTGACAATACATGGAAACTCTGTAATCAAATTTTGAGGTATATTCGAACTTGTACTTTTATCTTTTTTTATTTATTTAATTATATTAATTATAGCTTCTTATAATTTTATGTTTATAATTGTTAGGTTCGTATATGTGCCAGCACCACATACGGCAGAATGTCTTAGACAAGTGTTGGTTGATTGCTTATATGATTGGAATTTGGAAAGGAAATTATCTACTTTAACTGTATTCATTAACATTGGAGTGTTAGATATATGAAGTTAATGTATGCTATCAACTTGTTGGTTTGCTTTTATTGAAGTGTTGACAGTATTCATTATTTACTTGTTGCTATGTTTGTGTTGGTATGCTTTTATTGTTATGAGTATGTTTACTTATATTGTTTATTATTGTTGTAGTCATGTACTTGTTGGTAACTTATAGTTGTTTTGTTGGTTTAATTGTTGTTGACTTGATAATCTTGGAATTGTAATGAAATGATGTTTTTTAGCTGTTAATTTCGTTATTGTGTATATGTTTGATTTTAGTTTAAAGATATATTATTTTTATGATTGTTAAAAAATGGTTATAGTTGTAAATAATATGATAAAATTTGAGAATGGAAGTATTTGTAAAGATGTAAATATTGCAGGGATGGGGTTGCAAAAATATAAATATTACAGGGGGTGATGAAAATTATATAAATTTTAGGGGCGGGGCGGGGCAAGGCGCGGGTCTGGGTCTATTCAATTTTTTTTTGCCTCGCCCCGCCCCGCCCCGCAACGGGGAAATGGGGCGGGGCCGGGCAAAAAAAATTTGAAAGGGGCGGGGCTGGGTACCTGCCGCCTCGGACCCGCCCCGCCCCATTACCAACCCTATGTGCGGATCATCTACTGTATATCGCATTTGATATTTAACTAGTCAATTTCCCAAACCTAAATCTCATTTATTTAGTAGCTTCACAGGGAATAATTACGAGTGGTCATATCTCAATTTGATAATTTTAAGGCGTACTTTGATCGAGTAAAGTAGCGTTATTCTTTCAAATTTTGTATATAAATATACATACACACACACATATATATATATATATAGATAAAATAATTCGATACGATATCACTTATTTATTTATATATTCATATTTTTATTAAATAAATTAATTATATATATATATTACTTCATTCATTTTTATAATATACCAATTTGTACATAAAAAATTTATATATAAAATTTATAAAACAAAATTATTCATTTTAGTTACTTATATTAAAATTTAATAAAGTAATAATGAATAAAAAAAGATGAAATATTATTAAAATTATATATATTATTAAAATTATAAAATATATTAATAAATCTATATATGCAATATTTGATCTTTGTTTGTTAGATTTACCACGAAGTTAAATATTTTTGCTTTCACGAAGTGTTGATTTGAAATGCTAACCATGTCTTATGCACAACTTACACATATAATATAAGACAACATTTAATTCAATATAACTTTTCAAATCTAATAGAATGGTGTTACTCTTACAAATTATCAATACAAACTCACCCATATAAACCTATATTTGTTTGCATAAATAGTCTATAAGAATAGTATTACTCAAATATATTTTAACCTAATGTAAGGTGTATCTCCTAATTGAAACTTGAGAATTTTCATTCTTGAAAATTAATTTATATTTATTTAGAATTAATTTGAGATTGTTGCTACTATAAAAATAATTACTTATTTTCACAATAACAATAACCCAATGTATTTAATTTTTTTTAAATTGTTCAAAAATAAAATGATAAAATACCCTTAGTTTTTCATACAACACTAGCCAAGCTTGTCCCAACGATTGTTGCGGCTAATTAGTAATGCACATCCACCAGGCCATTGTATAAAAGTTTTAAGTAAAAGACCACTAAAATATTTGAATACTAATTAAATTTTCATAAATTTTGTTATTGATATTACATTAATTAAAACTTAAATAAGCAATAGAAATTGACAAAGGAGTTTTCTTAATTTAAAAAATAAAAATTTAATTATTTTAAAGGACGGATAAACATTTGCTAAAGACAAAAAAGGTAGGTATATTTGCTAGATATGATTTGATAATGGATGGGGCTATATGAATCTCTTGAAATGCTCTCTAAACCTTCTTTTAAAATTAGAATAACTAATTTTGTATCTAAAAATATAAATAATTAAAAAAATCTATTAAATCGATGAATCCAATAACTTTTTATTGTATTTAATAAAAAATTATCATCGAAATAAAAAATTATTTATGAACAACATGTTTATTAACAAAATAATTTTTCTAGACAATCACTTGATTCATTAATTTGTAATAAAAAATTTAATGTTTTAATTGTATTTTCTCATGTAATCACCATTAATCTATTAATTTTATATTAATTATATATGTTATTTTTAAAATTATTCATCTGTTTTATTCAAAACTTTATGGTCGGTTTAGTTATAAATTTTGTGTTTTTGATTTTTATCATTTTGTTTCAAAATGAAAAGAGAAGATATGTTTATACATTTTTCGAGAAGAACGAATGATAGAGAATATGTTTAATTATGAGTATTTTATGTTTTCATTTTAAATGAATTATAATTTAAGAAATAATTAAAAAATATTTTCAAATATTATAAAATAATTAAAATATAATATTTAATAAATAATAAAATTATTTTGAAAAAATTAAGAAAATACAAATTATTTAAGTAGAAATAAGTTTGGAAATTAGAAAAAATTGTCTTCGCTTTTAGAGAAATGATACACGAGAGAACTTATGAAATTAATGGTCGTTGAATGAGTAAACCCCTTATTCTGCTTTTATAAAAGTAAAATAAAATTTTAAAAATTGTTTTATCAAACATCTTGTATATTATTCTATAAACTACTTATTTCTCCCATAAAACAGAGGTAGAATAATCCCAAACAAACTCTTAAACATATTTTATTGAATAGGGTCTTCAGATTGATTATACATTTGGTGGTTCATAAGTCAAGTTGCTATCGTGTCTGAGCCTGATGCCTGTAAGCATCATTATAGTTGGTTGTTGTGGAGATATATGTATATATAGCAGCCTTAAATTATCATCATTTATGAGAAATCTGCAATTGGGATGAAAAGAGGATCTGCGGAAGTGAATATTTAACAAGTTTTTTGACTGGACCTGAGGGTGGTTGACATTTCGTTGATGAAGAAGAATTAGATTGGAACCAGTTAAAGCCGAACAATAGAGAAGCAGATTTGTTAACTTAGCACGTGCACTCATTTTGATTTTCTCTATTGATTGAAATTATTGAAGGAATGGAAAGTAATTGACATAATAGATAGTAGTACAATAAACATTTACAAATTTGCATAGGCTTCGATGTCTGCGTGGAGGGCAACAAATTATAGAAACAAAATGCACAATTGGTTGCCTTCCATCGATAAAATAACACCGTCGTTGCATTATTTTTTTATCAATGGTTAGATAGACCAAAACAGCGTTTTAAACATTAATTTTTCTATGCACCTTATTATAAATTTGAAAATAAATAAATTATTCTATATTTATAATACTTAAAAATCTTATCCCTCTTCATTCATCTTTGTTATAGATATTTTGGTTTTCTCGGACTCTTAAATTTTGTTCACCCAAGAAGATGAAAATTCTTGATGGATCAAAACAACTTTTATCTTAAAAATACAAAGTTGTTGAAAGATGACCTTATCAAAAATCCCCCGTTATTTAGAAATGATTCATAGGGATGGCAATGGGGTGGGGCGAGAGTGGGGAGGCCGTCCCCATTGCCCACCCCCTTGTTATAATCACCCTCCATCCCCACCCACTTCCCATGTTTTTTTGGGTGGGGCGGGGATGGAGAATCTCTATGTGAAGAATGCTTTTCACAATCCCACCCCATTTCCCATACAAATATGTTATTTTTACTTAAAATTAAACTTTCACATAAACATTAGCTAACATATAATCATAAATAATCTCTGACAAAAAAAAAATCATAAAGCAATATCAAAATTATAATCTAGTTTTTGTAACCGAGTCTAGTACTTAAAAGGAATGAACAAAGATAGTAAAATAAGTCAAAAAAAAAAAATACAAAAATGATATCCTAAAATTATGTTCTACATCAATGTAGCATCATCTCTTTACTTTTTTCTCAAGATCCTCAATAACTACATTCCTATAACATTAAAAAAAATCATTACTTTTAATTTATAATCATTAAATTTATGAATTAATAATAATTATTGTATCTATAATTTGACTGTAGTGTTTTTTTATTATTGTAGAGAAAAATAAAGATGCGGTGGTCCATGGCTAATCACTTTGTTAATTTTGTTATATATAATTGAATTAGAGTTTTAGTAAAATAATATAATATTATATTTTTAGATAATTAAATGATTGTATATTATTACATTAAATAATTATTCTATTTAAATTAAAATAATTTTCATATTTTATAATTTTAAATATAATAATATATAATATAAAAATAAAATAATATTATTTTTATATTTTTAAATATTTTTACAGGTGCGGGACGGATATAGGATAAGGAGTAGTAAACCCATCTCTACCCCATTATGATTTAGAGATTAATTTTTACCCCCATCCCCATCCCATCCTGGTAAATAATACCCATATCCCCATCCCAATAGAGGCGGGCTCCCGCGAATCTCCACCTCTACGGTACATTTTGTCATTGTTGGGGATGTAATGCAAACTCAGAACAGATTTTGGGAGAAAAATGACTTGTATTAACAGAGAAAAATCAATATACAAGATTTACATAAAAACTCCCCTAAATAATTTCTAGGAGCTCTCCTGGCTCTCTAATTCCTAAACTCTCTGGTTTAGTTCCTCTCTGGGATACAAATGACTCTGCAGGATGTCCTCTTATTTATAGGAGGAGTCTGCATGAATTTTCAAACAAGTTAGGTAGGAGGTTGGTCACCTACCTTGACTTGCCATGCACCTACCCCCAAGGGAGGTGCCTAACTTTGATAATCCCCTGGGTAGGTAGCCTCCCTTTGACATGGGAGGGACCTTCCAGAAGCTCATCAATTCTCCCCCTCCATCCCATGTGAAAGGAGATAACTACAAAAGTAATCAGACCGCTTCTAGTCCAACTATGTCTCTGCATAGTTCTAGCTTATCTCTTGTGACTACCTTTGTTAACATGTCGGTTGGATTCTCTTTAGTATGAATCTTCACAAGCTTCAACAGTTGCTTATCCATCACCTCGCGTATCCAATGATAGCGAATATCGATATGCTTCGTTCGAGAATGGTACACTGAATTCTTGCTCAAATCTAGAGCACTTTGACTGTCACAGTATATTTTGTACTCCTTTTGCTCAATCCCAAGTTCTTGGAGAAACCGCTTCAACCACAACATTTCTTTTCCAGCTTCCGCTGCGGTAACGTATTCTGCCTCTGTCGTGGATAGCGCAACACACTTTTGTAGTCTTGACTGCCATGATACAGCTCCCCCTACAAAAGTGTAAACAAAACCTGATGTAGATTTCCTACTGTCAGGATCTCCGGCCATATCTGAATCTGTATAGCCTTCCAAGATTGGATCGACTCCCCGTAACACAAGCATATCTTCGAAGTACCTTTAAGGTATCTGAGAATCCACTTGACTGCCTCCCAATGTTCTTTCCCTAGGTTGGAAAGAAATCTGCTCACGACTCCTACAGCATGAGCAATATCTGGCCTTGTACACACCATGGCATACATCAAACTTCCTACAGCAGAAGAATAGGGCACCGACGTCATGTCCTCTATCTCTTTCTTGGATGAGGGACATGATCTCTTGCTCAGCTTGAAATGATTAGCCAGTGGTACACTAACTAGCTTAGCACTATCCATGTTGAACCTTTGAATCACCCGTTCAAAATATTTTTCTTGAGACAGCCATAATTTCTTTTATTTTCTGTCTCGACGAATGTGCATCCTCAAGATTTGCTGAGCTAGTCCCAAGTCCTTCATATCGAAGGTTTTTGAAAGTTCCTTCTTCAGCTGCTTTAATTTTGTTGCATCCTTCCCGACGATCAACATGTCGTCCACATATAGCATGAGTGCAACAAAGTCTCCACTTGGAAGTTTCTGGAAGTAGACACACTGGTCTGCAGCAGTTCTTTTGTACCCATGACTCACCATGAAAGAGTCAAACTTCTTCTACCATTGCCTTGGTGCTTGTTTGAGGCCATACAAGCTCTTTTTGAGCTTGCACACGAGGTTTTCTTTTCCTTAAACCTCGAATCCTTCTGGCTGCTCCATATAGATTTCTTCATGCAAGTCTCCATGAAGAAATGCTGTCTTCACATCCATCTGTTCAAGCTCCAAATCTAGACTTGCGGTCAATCCGAGGATGACGCGGATTGAGGACATTTTTACTACCGATGAGAAGATCTCGTCAAAGTCAATTCCTTTCTGCTGAAGGAATCCTTTTACCACCAATCGGGCTTTGTGCTTCATCACCTTTCCTATTCCATCTTTCTTGAGCTTGAATACCCACTTGTTCTTTAGCGCCTTCTTTCCATCTGGGAGCTCGACCAATTCATAAGTTTTGTTCTTCTCAAGAGAATTCATCTCATCTCACATTGCATGCAGCCATCGTTCTTTGTCTGGATGAGATAAAGCTTCATGAAAGCTTTCTGGCTCCCCCTCATCAGTAAGTAGTGTGTACTCTGATTTCGGATATCTCCTTGACGGAATCCAACCTCGCTCAGATCGTCGTAGCTGAGGTTCTTCATTTCCAGGAGGTACAGCAGCTTCAACAGGTAATTGTGGCTCCCCCGGCTCAGTGATCTCTTCATTTTCCTCCTCCTGATCTGCTTATGGAACTTCTTCTGGTACCTCGTCATTTCCTGTAGCATTTGGTATTGGGGTAGAATCTGCAACAATATTTGGGGCACTGCTAGTGGGATTTTTAGATATTGTTATCTTTTCAGCGTCTTCATATGTTTGGTCTTCGTGAAATACGACATCTCTACTCCGGATGACTTTCTTTTCTTTGGGATCCCATAATCTGTATCCGAATTCTTCATCTCCATAACCGATAAAGATACATGGAACAGTTCTTGCATCGAGCTTCTGTCTGAGCTCCTTGGATACATGTACGAAGGCTAAACAACCAAACACTTTTAAATGATTATAGGAGGGCTTTTTATGAGACCATACCTTTTCTGGAATCTCGAAGTTTAGTGGTGCCGATGGTGCTCTGTTGATTAAGTAACAGGCGGTGCGAACTGCCTCCCCCCAGAATGGCTTGGGTAACTTAGCCAATTTAAGCATGCTTCTGACTCGTTCCATGATGGTTCGATTCATCCTCTCGGCCACTCCATTGTGTTGTGGTGTGCGTGGGACTGTTCTTTCATGCCGAATGCCATATCTCTGACAATAAGCATTGAACTCTCTGGAGGTATACTCGCCTACATTATCTGACCGGAGGCATTTTAATTTCTTACCCGTTTCACGTTCTACCATGGCATGAAACTCCTTGAACTTCTCCAGAACTTCATCCTTCGTCCTGAAGAAATACACCCACACTTTCCGAGATGCATCATCAATGAAGGTCAAGAAATACCTTTTACCGCCTAGACTTTTCACTTCGAGAGGTCCGCATACATCACTGTGTACTAGCTCCAACAACTTTGATTTCTTCACTGATGAGGAGCTGAATGACACCCTCCGTTGTTTCCCGTACAAACAATAGTCACAAGGATGAGACGCTGCATCATTGGAAACAGTGATCAGCTTCTTTTTCTGAAGGGTTGATAAACCCTTTTCACCCATGTGACCGAGCCTTTTATGCCACAAATCCAGAGGTACCATGTGTTCTGCTACATGAAGGCTCTCTCCGTTTATCTTTACATGAGTCCTGTAAAGATTGTCACATAATTTACCTCGAGCAACCACCATGACCCCTTTCAACATCTTCCATGTACCGTTGGTGAAGCAGCTCTCATAACCTTGCTGATCAAAGGCTTTTACCGAGAGCAAGTTGAGTCGAAGATCTGGCACATGACGAACGTCCTTCAAAGTTATTTTGCATCCGACGTTCGTTTGGAATTGAATATCGCCAATTCCCATAATTTTGGCGGTGCTGTTGTTATCCATCTTCACTATCCCAAAGTCTCCTGCTTTGTACGTGGTGAAGATCTCTCTGCAAGGAGTGACGTGGCAGGAAGCTTGCTGTGTCAATTACCCATTCTACTCCTTGGTCTGCTGTGTGGAAGCACGTCTCTTCTGCACAAATGGTCACATCTTCTACCACTGTAACTCGTGGCTCTTCGCAGCTTTGTGTTTGTGAACTCTCCTGGTTCTGCTTCTGAAAACTACGATAATTTTTCTTCATATGACTTGCCACAGTGATAGCATTTGTAGGTGGGTCTCCGCCCATCTGTTGACCAACCCCTTCTGTTTGTCGATCTACCTCTGCTTTTGCTTCTGCCTCTTCTCCAGTCTTCACCTCGAGACTGTCTTTCTCGATTCTCCATGTTGTAGGCTTCATCTTGACTGGCGCCTGCATTTTTTCTTCTCGCCTCCTCGTTCATCAAGGCATCCTTAACCATTGATAAGGTAAGTTTGCCTCCGGGTGCTGAATTACTGATGGAGACCACTAACGTCTCCCATGAATCTGGAAGGGAACTGAGAAGTAGAAATGCTTGTTCTTCGTCTCCAAGCTGTAACTCGACTGCTATCAACTGATTCACCAAGTTCTGGAACTCACTTGTATGTTCTACTACGGGATTTCCGCTCCGCAACTTCAAGTTTACAAGCCGTCTCATCAGGATGGCTTTGTTCTGTGCTGACTTGGCTTGATACATACTCTCTAATTTTGTCCAGAGAGTATATGCATCTGTTTCTTTGGCTACATGGTGGAAGACACTATGATCGATCCATTGTCTGATCTGACCGATGCATTTTCTGTTAATTTTCTTCCACTCTGCCTCTTTTTCTGTCTCAGGTCTCTGCCCTTCAAATTCTATAGGGTCATATAGATCCTTACAACTAAGGAGATCCTCCATCCTGGGCCTCCATCATGTGTAGTTGGTAGCAGTCAATTTTATCATGGCTCCGGATGATTCTTCTATTTTAGAATAATTAATTAACTAAAATATAAATTGAATTTCAAAAATCTGAGCCCACCGTTACGTCCGGAACGGTCAAAAATGGTGGAATAGCCTCTTCCGGGGCTCAAAAATTCTTTTTATACAATAAATACTAAGCTTGGAAATTCTAAGGACTAAACTGAAATTTCTTAAGGGCTAAACTGAAATTTCAGAAACCAAGGGGGCATAATGCTATTCACCAGGACCACAGGGGCCAAACTGAAATTTTTTAAGGACTGAAATGTAAATTTTAGAAATTCAGGGGGTCAAAATAATCACCCAGAAATACAGGGGCCAAACTGTAATTTCTCGAAGATTTGCTGACATGGCAGATGGGGTCCACTGTGATGACGTGGCCTGATGACGTGGCTGTGCTAACGTGACCTTGATGACGTGGCTTTGCTGATGTGGCAAAAGTTCGCTGACGTGGGTCGTCTTCTTCCTTGAGACGCGCGTGCAGCACGTGTGGCGAGTGAGGACCACTCGCAGTGCAGCAGCTCGGCGCGTGCGACGTTTCTGGTGGTCGGATCGATCACCGAAAAATTGTAGATTGATCAGGACGACGTCACGAATACACTGGACACTTCAAATTCGAAATTCGAACACTTTCCGAAAAATCGAAATTTTCCAGAAATAGGGGACGAATTTTCTCTGAATTTTTTCTCTCTGTTCTGACGTTCCAAGAGCTCAACGAGGTTCTGATACCACTTGTTGGGGATGTAATGCAAACTCAGAACAGATTTTGGGAGAAAAATGACTTGTATTAACAGAGAAAAATCAATATACAAGATTTACACAAAAACTCCCCTAAATAATTTCAAGGAGCTCTCGTAGCTCTCTAATTCCTAAACTCTTTGATTTAGTTCCTCTCTGGGATGCAAATGACTCTACAGGACGTCCTCTTATTTATAGGAGGAGTCTGCATGAATTTTCAAACAAGTTAGGTAGGAGGTTGGTCACCTACCTTGACTTGCCATGCACCTACCCAGTGGCGGACTAACATGGAGACCCAAGGGGGCCCAGGCCCCTCCTGAAATTTTAAAATCCCTTAATAGTCCCTCAAGCTTCAAAAGTTATAATACACTCCTTTATTAAAAATTCAAAACCTACTTTGACTTTCACAACTTTTTTCACTTTTTAAACTCCCCAGCCGCCTCTTCACTCACTTTACCACCTACCCATCCCATCTACTCTTCTACCCACCGAATTGCTACAAAAGACAAGCACCAAGTGAGTTTTTATTTTATTATATTTAATATTTTATTATTTTATTTTATACATGAAATTTTAATAAAATTTTTTATGTTCTTCTCATGTAGTTTTACACTTTTATTGTTCTAAATATCTTGCTTTTATTTTGCAGGCAATCATATACCCGTTTTATAGTAAGTGCAATTAAACACAGTTATACAACACTCATAACTAATTATCCTTCCTTTCAAGTAAGTTATATCGTCACTCACTATAATTAATTCTTTTTACTGTATTCTACAAATAAAATTTATGTAAATCTTTTTAATGTTTATTTATTTATTTTGATATAAATTATTGCTTTTTCTTTATATCTTTTGTTACGTTGAAAATTAATGAATTGATTCTTATAAAAAGAGTACAAATTGAAAAAAATTTCTTTGAATAGTGATGACTTTCTTTTCTAATTTATATTATATAGTATATTTGTGTCATATATCTCTATATTCTTGATTTATTTGTATTGATTAGAGTAAAAAAAATAAATATCATTAAAAAGATTATGTTAGAGAGACTTTTTATTATTTAATGTGTTTGTAATCTTTTTGAATAGTAGACTAATACGTATCATTTTTATTTATCAGTTATGGAGAGATATTTTAAAAGAAAATCTACTTCTGAGTTGGCATCAAGTTCAAACAAAAGTGCTAAAAGCTCAAAACAAATTAGTGAAGATGTTAATTTACAAGATTTGCCTGCAGATCCTGGACTTAGGACTTGAATTTTGGAACATAATTCTAATGTTAGAGATCAAGTTCGAAGAGCTTATCTTCAAAAGGGTCCTTGTCAACCTCGTGATCACAATTTTTCCATTAAAAAATATGGAGAAAAGTCAAAAAGATTTAATCCAGCTTGGTTTAATGAATATTCTAATTGGTTAGAGTACAGTATAGCAAAAGATGCCTTATTTTGCTTATGTTGCTATCTCTTTAAGCCAGATACTGGTGAGCAAGCAGGTGGTGAATCTTTTGTAAGTATAGGGTTTTCGAATTGGAAGAAAAAAGAGAAACTAAAAGTTCATGTTGGGGGTCCTAACAGTGCTCATAATCAAGCTTGGGGTATGTGTGAAGCATTGTTAAAACAAGAGCAACATATAGAGACAATTTTAGTGAGACAATCTGACCAAGCTCGAATTGACTATCGAACTCGTTTGGGTGCATCAATTGATTGTATAAGGTTTCTTTTAAGACAAAGGCTTCCATTTCGTGGACATGATGAAACTGAAGATTCTAAAAATCGAGGAAATTTTCTTGAACTCTTACATTGGTTGTGTGATCATAATGAGGAAATAAGAAAAGTTGCATTACAGAATGCTCCTGAAAATTTGAAATTGATAGCACCAAAAATTCAGAAAGACATAGTAAGTGCTATTTCAATTGAAATTACTAATGTCATTGTCAAAGATATTGGTGATGCATTATTTTCAATTATTGTTGATGAGTCTCGTGATGTGTCTTCAAAAGAGCAGATGGCCATTATATTACGTTATGTGGATAAAAATGGCAATGTGATTGAGCGGTTTGTAGGCATTGAGCATGTTATTGACACTACGGCACTGTCACTCAAAGAAGCTATTGATAATTTTTTTTCGAGGCACGGATTGAGTATCTCTCGATTACGAGGACAAGGTTATGATGGAGCAAGTAATATGCGAGGTGAATTTAATGGTTTGAAAGCACTTATTTTGAAAGATAATGAATCTGCATTTTATGTGCATTGCTTTGCTCATCAACTTCAGTTAGCTCTTGTGGCTGTGGCAAAAAATCATACAGAAATTACTGTTCTTTTTTTTTTGGTTGCTAATGTGTTTAATGTTGTTGGAGCATCAGCTAAACGTCGTGATATTCTTAAAGGAAAACATGCAGCAGTTATTTTTGAAGCACTCACTAATGGAGAGCTTTCAACTGGACGAGGCTTAAATCAAGGAATCAATCTCAAAAAGCCAGGTGATACACGTTGGAGCTCTCATTACAATTCTTTGATAAGTTTGATTTCTATGTTTTCATCTGTAGTAGATATAATAGAGATGATAGCAGAGGATGGATCTGATGCTGATCATAAATATGAGGCCAAGCTTGTATTGAATTTTATCAAGTCCTTTGATATTATTTTTTCTCTACATTTGATGAAAACAATATTAGGAATCACAAATGATTTGTCACAAGCTTTACAGAGAAAGGATCAAGATATTGTGAATGCCATAGAGTTAGTAAGAGTTTGTAAGGAAAGGCTGCAAATGATGAGGGAAAATGGTTGGGATGTGTTATTGGATGAAGTTTCTTCTTTTTGTGCTAAACACAATATTGAAGTTCCTAACATGGATGATGTTTTTTGGCCTCAAGGGAAATCAAGACGTAAAGCTCAAGCGATCACACATATGCATCATTATCGTGTTGAGATATTTTTTTCTGTTATAGATATGCAGTTGTAGGAACTAAATAATCGTTTTACTGAAACAAATACTGAGTTGCTTCTTTGTGTAGCATGTCTGAATCCAAGTGATTTATTTTCTGCTTTTGATAAATCGAAGCTTATACGACTTGCTCAATTTTATCCCAAAGATTTTTCAGTAGTTCAACTCAAAGCCCTTGAAGATCAACTTGAAAACTTTATTGTGGATATGCGTTCTAATAGTGAGTTTTCAGAGTTGAAAGACATTTCTAGTCTTGCCCAAAAAATGGTTAAAACAAAGAAAGACAAAATTTATCCATTGGTGTATTTTCTTTTGACATTGGCACTAATTCTACCGGTTGCAACTGCCACAGCTGAGAGGACATTCTCTGCTATGAATATTGTGAAGACTGAATCACGCAATCGAATGGGAGATGAATGGATGAATGACAGCTTGCTTGCATACATTGAGAAAGATATTTTTGATAGCATTGAAAATGAGGTAATCATGCAACGTTTTCAAAATATGAAAACTCGTAGGGGACAATTATGACTTTGTATTTGTTGAATTGTCGAACTATCAAATTTTAATATTTTATATTTTATTTTATTGTATTAGGATTTATTTTAAGGGATAAAGTTCATTATATTCCCTATATATGTGTATTTTTTTCAATTTTCAATAAATTTTCTGTTTTGTATTGTTTAGCAAAAAAAATTATATAAATTTAGAAATGCTAAGGTGCCCCCCCTTTCACAAAATTCTAGGTCCGCCACTGCACCTACCCCCAAGGGAGGTGCCTAACTTTGACAATCCCCTGGGTAGGTAGCCTCCCTTTAACATGGGAGGGACCTTCCAAAAGCTCATTAGCCATCCCTAGAAATGAAAAATAAAGCTCTAGATCGATGGTCTCATGGTACAATAAATTGCTCAAATCAGTCCTGGAAAATACAATAAATTGCTTTTTCATCCTTCTCACGCTGCCCGCTCTTTGATTCAAATAGGTCTTCTCCCATTCTTAGTTACATCGTGTTAAGAAAGAGTGATGGGCATTGGGTAAAATAATTTGAGTCTGCTTGTTTTGACTTGTCTTTGACACAAACTTTCATTATGGGTGTATTAATAATAAATAATTTTATTAAGAATTGACTGTTCAAAATACTTTTATGGGGTAAATAGCCTCATTTTTTACCCAAGTTGTAATATGTTGATTGCCTTATCGATCGTCTTATAATCTTGAAAACGTAGTAATTTTCATTAATCGAATTCAAGACTTGAGTTACAAATTAATGGTATGGATAATGAGCTAACATTGACCGTAACATAAAGGGTGTATTTAGTACACCATATAGGATTAGACATCTATCATTATATTGGATAACATTATATTGAATTTTGTTACATGAGATTGAATAAATTTTATTATGTTTTTGCTTCGTTAGTGTATTAGATAAATGCTAACAATACTATATTTGTTAAAAGATTGAATTGGACTATATTAATTTTTTATATTAAATTAAAATAATTTAAAAATAATAACATATAAATGTTAATTAAAATAAGAAAAATTCATAAAATTTAGATTAATAATTATCTAAATAAGTACATAAACAAACTGTATTTAGATTTTAAGTATATATTATTGAAATGGTAATAATATAAACTATCAAATTAAAAGTACAAATCATATTATATTTAAATGAAGGAGAACTTAGATTGAATCCAATAATGCGAAAAGAAAAAGAAAATAAGATTCTTAATTTTCAGTAATATAAAATCAAATTCCTAAAATATGAAATAAAAATATTCTCCAGCAATGATATTTGAATGCTCAATAACTAATTACAAACCATATTAGCTTAAAAAAATGAATGAACTCAAAAAATAAAAAAATAGCTAAAAAATTTACACGAGTAATTAGGTATGAAACCAAGTATACAATGAAACTAGATAATTATCAATAATTGTGAATGACTCATTTGATTTGATCTACTTGGCTGGCTAATTTGATTTTTTAATTAAACCAAAAGTTGACAAAGAAGACATTTAGGGCATGTTTGAAGCGTCGTATTGGATAGCATTACATGACATTATGACTTTAACTCACGTTTGACTCGACTTCGGAAAAGACTGCATTATATAACGGGTCGCATAACACTGCATAAAGGGCGTATTAATCGTTCAAATTTTATGACGCGTCTCACCTCTGGTTAACGCTGCATAAGACTGAATGAAATAAAAAATTATTATATTTTATTTTGGTGGTCCACGTGCTTATCTTTTTGGTGGTCTATGTACACACAAATGAATAATATATAATTTATTAAATAATTAAATAATTAATTTAATATAAATAATTTTTAAAATTATTATAATATATAATATTTTATTATTTTTAAAATACTTTAGTTTATTATAAAGGTTAATGCAGTCTTTCATTAAATATAATATTATTTACCATTTATATAATACAATGACAAATCAAACATAGTATAAAGTTCACTTAATTCTGTAAAATATAATTCTAAATAATGTTATCCACTATAGTGATAATTATACAATCCTATACATTGTATCAAACATGCCCTAATAATGTAAGTGCATTTACAATGGAATTTGATAAGGGAGAGAGACACAGAGAAAGGGGCGTAGTTTAATAGAGAGACGCGGCACTCTGTTATGCGGTCGAAACGCGAGGTCGCTCGCTTGTTAATTTTGGGTTACTTTATGCGCTCAACTTCAAACCAAACACGGGTTAATTAAAAAGTACTATACATGGTATCCAACGTGCCTAAAAAGTGTTGTTATTTTAGTCCGTCAAAATCTCCTTTTTAAGTCCTACTTCAATTAAAAAATATTCAAATATTAAAATTTATAAATATGCTTTATATAATACTAAGAATGCCTAATATATCTTATAGCTGATGTTTCGTGAAAAAACTTATATTTGATTTTTAAACTTATGTTATCCCTCAATTTTCAACCCTTCTCCTCCGACATTACAATTGCTTTTGCTCTTCATATTTCTATCTAGCTATTTTCTAATTATTTGTTTAAGGTTTTACTCTTTTGATGAAGTTTGTATATGTTGAAATTATATATTATCTTTTTTAAATTTTTTTATTATCTATCAAATGAGGTAAGTTTGACATTTGATTTTGAAATTTGTATTGCCCATTGAAATTGTAAATCTGCATATTTTTTCTTTAAAAAGAATTAAGATGTTTAGATAATAATGCATATTTTGATCGTTTAATTACATTGAACTTAATCACTGAAATATGTTTGATAATATTAAACTGAATAAGTTGAAGATATTCAATTCATAGTACTTGAACAAAGTATTTTACAACAAAAATAATAATAATGAAATTGAAACAAAGAATTACTTTTTCTTCATTATTGTCTTTCCAATTCTAAAAGTCCATCATTCAAAGTCACAATACAAACATATTACATCAATTTCAATTATATTTAAATAGATACTTATTTGAAGTAAAAATAAAGACTTCAAAATATTCTTTTTAGTTTGATTTTAAGAAAAAATTCTGTAAATTAAGTACATTGAGAGGGGTGCTAAAAATATGAATGTCCTCTTTAATCATTTTCATAGAAAATACTCTTTTAGTTTTTTATTTTAATTAAAATGGCGCTTACAAAGAGATTTTTGTGGGGCAAAATAACAATATAAAATCTTACCTTGTATCTGAATTGGGTATCGAATGAGCTCATCCTGCCGCAAGCCCACTAGATAAGCCGATATTATTAGTCTTTCCTCCTCTGTGGTATTTTTTCAGTCTAATCCATTAGAAAGCTTTCAAAAGAGTATTGTTATTTGAGCTCCTCATAATCTCTCTTCAAACTCCTCTTTAATTAAAAAATATATTAAAAAATTTTTAAGATATAAATGACTAAAAATGATATTATCAGTTTTAAGTATACTGATGTCAAATATTCTAACTTTATATCATTAAAAAAGTTTTTCCTTCAACTGTAAACTAATGTTCCCTTCAAACACCTAAACCTAATTTCAAATATTCAAAAGTGAAGTTTTATATGTATAGAGTGATTTTGAAATAGGGGAGGACAAATCCAAGCATCGGCATTACCACCACAAAGAATAAGTAAGTTCTGGTTATTTTATTATTATTTTTCCTTTGAAACAACTTTTATTTAGTCTCTATGAATTGAACAATACCTGGAGCAGGCGATGTTGCCTCACTGAATACACTTGGACTTGCAGAGACCACGAAGGGTTTTGGGCGACGTGCTTAAGTGCAACATCGAGGCATCAACGACAGCGATATCGGTGGTGTTGTTTTCGTTCCTCCAAATCTTGAATTACATTCAAATTACGTAAGAAAGAAAGCAAAGCATCTTCGTCTGAGTTGCTCACTTTATTCGATTATATGGATTTTGGACTGATGGAGCTCGGAGAAAAAGAGCCGTCTTGAAGAAGAATAGAGATGCAAAGAGTGATAATTTGTTTAGAAAAATTAAATTTTAAGGTATATAGAAGGGATAATTTTGGTATTATTTAAATATATTTGTAATTTATAATTTATTATTATTTTTTAATTAAAGAGGAGCTTAAAAGAGATTATTTGAGGCTTAAATAACAATACTCCTTTCTAAAATCTAAGTCTCTGCCATCTAATCTTATCCAAAATCGTTTATCTTATATAAGTTTTAAGTTTTGGGTTTTGTACGATTTGTCTCTTCTTATTTAGCTTTAGCTGGTTTTGGGCCACCTGGCCTGGGCTGAGCTGGGTGACAAGTTTTGGGTCCTTCAATTTGATCACAAAAGCATCAGTAGTGTTGAACGCTGGTCCGCATGAGGTCTAAGGTTTGCTTGAACCACTATCGCTGGTTCAAACTTTAATTTTAGCTTAATTTCCATTCAACTTCAAAGGCTTATTTGCTCATCCACAAAGGTTCTCTTCAAAGAGATGTGGGCAAAGCTTTCAAGGCTCAAGCATTTATATAAATTGCCATTCTTATATAAGGCTATTACTAATATTCAATAATATCTAAGCGATAAAAAAATAAAAATTTCATGGTCCTCTTTAGTTTTGAATGCCCATTTTCAACGTCAAAGCATGCAGCTTTGTTCGAAGCAAACAACAGAGAAATGAGTGGATGACTAGCAAGTTGTAATGCAGGACAAAGAAAGAAAGAAAGTAGAGGATGGAGAGCTGCATATACTTGCGAAATGGAGAAAGGATCAGAGACCACACAACAAGCGTTTATCATTCCTCGATAATATTTGAATGTACAAATAAAATATTCTAGGTAATGAATTTAAAATTTTAAAATAATTATAAGAAAAAAAATAATGATTATTGTTGGATGAGGGGGAAGAAAAGGAAAGCACACGGAAGGGTGTCAGAAGAAATGGGCCTCTGTCTCTTAAAAGATGAGCCCAAATCTTCATAATCTTGTCATCACAAGTGCATGCACATCTCTAGAAACAGGATTTGTTTTGTTTTCGTTTTGGTTTTCATAATATGTTTCACGGATGGTTAATGAAATTTAGAAATTGAAGGTCCTTATTCACTTTATCAAAGTTTGGGGAAAAAGTATTTCTTTCAAACATTGGGGGTAGTACTATAATTACTATATTTGATTGCTGCGAGATCAAATCAATCTTTTTCTGCCTTCGTATTCGCAGCCCCTCAGCCGTGAGTGCCCCACGTATATGCCCTCGAAATGTCTCAACTGTCCTTTCAATTGACCTCAATTTACTCCCCCCACTTTTGACAAATTTTGTTGCTATTGGACTAATTTTCCCTTTAATCATAATTAAGTAATATATTTTAGCATGTGATGATTGAATTCAATTTCTAAGTTCGAAGAATTTGACATCACAATGTACAACTTACTTTAGCGTTTTGAATTTTATACTAACCATAACATGTTGAATAATATTATAAAACTTAATGAGTAAGAAATAATATTATATTTATAAAATTTACTTTATATATTTATCATTAAATTTATAGGATAATACATCATTTTATATTTCAATCTTTGAAATAAACTAATTAAATAAAATCTAACAAAATCTAGGGGTTAGAGGGCAAGAAACTAAAGTAATGGGATTGGAAAGAAATAGAGAGTGATCAAAACTGCTTTGGTTATTGTATGTTTCAAATGAATCAAAAGGCTAGTTTGGGATTGCTGCTATGGAAAAATATGTTTTTTCTGTAGCAACGTGGGTCGTGTTCGTGTCGTGAGCTACAACACGACATAGATTAGTCCAACCTAAACCCGACCCATTTATTATTCGTGTCAAGAAGACTCAACCCGAATACGACCTGATTATTAAATGGATGACCTGCGGGTGATACGACATGATATACGAACACGAATAATAAATGAGTCATTTTCGTGGTAAACACGAATATGACCTGTTTAACATGATTAACATGAAAATGACCCGTTTAACATGATTATGACACGTTTACATATTTGACACGTTTATGATACGTTTTACAGGTACGATTACAACGCGTTTAAATGATTAACATAATTATGACACGATTATGCATTTCAATTTCCAACCTATTTTAGTATTTTTAAATTAAAAAAGAAATAATAAGAAAATATTTGAAATTCATCCACAATACAATAAAAAGTCCACTAAATTTTAAGTTTCATACAAACCTAAAATGCAATTTAGCTTCTGAAAAAAATCCATTGCATCTTTTTAACTCTTAAGTGACCTATAAAAAAATATATAAAAAAAATTAAAGGTAGTTCAAGATCATATCAAAATTAATATTAATAAAAATACAACCTTGAATTTAAATATCTAATAAACATATAATGAATTTTAAAATTAATTTATATTTATAATTGTGTCACTATAAAAATAATCGTGTTAATCGTGTTGTCATGTTTTATTAGTGTTAATCGTGTCATAAATAGGTTCATGTCATAAACGGGTTCGTGTCATAAATGGGTTCGTGTCACCCGCGTGTGCAATCTTTCAACCCAAACACGACCCAATTATTAAATGGGTTGAAAATTTCAATCCGCACATGACCCAAACATGATTAAGATAAACCTAAACCTACTAATTTTCATGTCATGTCGTGTCGAAAATTCCCATCCTTATCAATGTATATTATAATTAATAAAAGTTTATAAAAATATTAAATTTATTTTATAGAATTTGAACGAAATAATAAAAAATTTAAAACTGTCATTGGAGGGGTCATCGGATCGTCATCGAAGGCGGTCGCTGGCTAAAGACCGTTTCAGATGGCACGTCCGACAATAGGACAGTATGAGTGTAACAACCGTAATTTTTTTGATAGGGCTATATAAGTCATTATGGAAGTTAGTCAAGGATAATGATAATAATAGTTAAAAAAAAGAGTTTTAATTAGATTTAAATTGGAAGAGATTAATAGTGATTGAGTTTTATCTCTTTTGAAATATTTCACCTCATCTAGTATATATATAGACATTATTTTGACATCACAATTAGGGTTTTAAACATAAAAGCTAGGTGGAGGCTTTGAAACTTAGAGAATTTCAAGGTAAGATCGTATTCCCCTTAGTTAGATAGCAGGATTAATTACTAGAAATTATTATTGCCTAGATTTATACTAGGATTTCTGCATAGGTTTAAGGAACAATTCATGATTTTCGAATTTATTAAGAGCTTTAAAAATCGAGTTTTAGTCTGGTCTTTTTATATGCTGTTATAGACATAAATGTGAAGGGGTAAGATTTTATTTCACAAGAAAATATCAAGATTTCAATTTATTACGAAATTTTGAACTTTCTGTTGAAATCCTGGAAAATACTGTAGTTTCTGGATGTTACGAATTTTAGAATTTTTTTCCATATGCTAGAGGAGTCAAAAATTTCTCAAATTTTATTTGCTGCTTTAGGAAGAGATATATATGTTTCTATAAATTTTTAGGATCTATCAACATGCAAAAAAATTGTTATGAAATTTTAAATTTGAAACATCTTAATCTGAAAATTCTGGACAGAATTTACCAGCAGAAAACAAAAATCTTAAAAAAATAGTTTATGGTCGTAAATTGCTTTGAAAAATTTTTAGTTGAATTCTTTATGTGTCTAGTTCGCCTCTGCAAAACCCTAGGTTAATTAGACAATATATAAATTTCTAAAATTTCTGGAGTCACCTCTATTCAGGGTATGAGACTTAGGCAGAACGGTTTATTTAAGAATTTTTAAGGGAATTTTATAATATATTTTAGGTGTTGAGTTTATGACTTTGTCAAAATATTTTCTGGTTATGTCTTAGGACAATCATTGGACGAGTAGGAGTTAGGATATTTCTCTTTTTGGATCGATCAAGGTGAGTAACAGTACTGTGATTAAAGTGTAACGTGTTCTTAATAAATACCTTGATGTTAGAAAATATTTTTCTGATATATTATATGAATTATTTTCTGTTTTAGAATAAAATTACGGAATTAGAGTTTTAGCAAAGCTTTTAAATTGATTCTCAAAAACTGTTTTCATGTTTAAAAACCGTTTTAGTGAAAGGAACTTTTAACAAACTATTTTTACAAAATCAGAATATTTATTAATCATTTTCTTGACTTTTTTTTTGAAGCTTGATATTTTGACGAACTTATTATTATCTACGAAAAGTTATTAGTATATGTACTTTGAGTATCGTGTTATTTGCAATGATTTTTGAACGTTTTGACTCATTGTCCATAGTATCTGAATACTGATATGAATTCTGAACCCAGCTGTGATATTAGTGTGCACACGACTTTCTGGCCGGGTCACCGGGATTACAGGTGACATATTTCTGGGCCAAGTCATCGGGATTACGGTTGGCACTATATGACATGAGTCAATAAATATTTTTTTATCTTTAATGATTGTGAATGATTTCTTTGATCCTAAATGTTACAAATGCTTATGACCCCGTTTTTATTAAGATATGATTCTGAAACTGAAGTATTAAACTATGAATTATATGATTTTTTTTTAATTGTTTTAAGATACTAAATCGTTGTGTATGATTTTACTTACAGAGTTGACAACTCACCTCTCGTCTCTAACATTTTATCAGAGTAGTGCAGCGGAAGAGTGGTTGGGCTTGATGGTTGATGTCGAGGCTTTATTTCATTTTTGGAAATATGCAATAAGAAGACTTATTGAAGTTTTTGTTTAGAGATTTATTGTTAGTAATTTCCAAGCATATTAGCAATATTTGTGTTTCGATTTTGGGGCGTTATAATGAGGATGATGCTCATAACGTGATCTGTCAATTAGTGGTGGTCTTGACGACACAAGATGAGGTGATTTTCGAAAAAAGACGACGAAACTTCTACCAGAGCTTCCACCATGTTTTGTAGCTAAACGTTGACTGGGAAGCCGAAAGTTTTTGCATCGTTGTGTAGATCGGATGTCAATGATCTTTTTTGTACTGGTGGTATCCTTATATGTGCCCCCAGAATAGTCCTTGGCTATAGCCTCCGGTGACCCCTCCCGTGACAGTTTTAAATTTTTTATTTTTTCAAATTTCATAAAATAAATTTAATAAATGTAATGTTTTTATATACTTTTATTAATTATAATATACATTGAAACACACTATAAATTTTAAATTATTTTATAAATAAATGTGTATTTTTGTAATAAATATTAAATTTAAATGAATTTGATATATTCAATTAAATTAAATTAAACACATAAGTTATAAATCTATATGTTTTACATAAATTAAAAATTAATTCTATATTTTATTTGTATTTATATAAAAAATAATTTATAAACAATTTGCTTAAAATAGTTAAATATTAGAAATGAATACTATATATGTCTATTTTGGTTATTTGCACTGTCTCAAACACTTGTATTCTATTTTTTAAAAGCAAAACAATTTCTAAAAGTTAATTTATCAAACATCTTTTCGCTTTTTCTTAAAGCTGATTTTTTTTTACAGCACAATAAAAGTTGTTTATTTTCATAGCAACTATAATCCCAAACTTGTCCAAAATTAAGTAATACAATTCTTACAAACTATTTATATAAACTCATATATACAAACTAACATGACATGATGTGATTTGATAAATAAATACAAGGATTGAATAAATATTTATTAATAATATGAGTGATATAGTGATCAATAAGGATGTCATATCAAATTATATAAGTGAGTTTGTATATCAATTTACAAATATAGCATCACTCATCAAAATTGCAGGGGGAAGAGCAGAGAGCTCAATTGACAAACTTAAGCCACCAAGAAGAATAAGCCACATGTCAAGTAATTTAATTTGAGTGGCAATAAGGCTGGTACATATGTTGAATTTCTTGGTGATTAAGCATTGCATTTTCTGCCAAATATTTACATGTTTTTTAACTTGGTGGTGGCAAATCCACAATCTGCCACATCAATAATCCTTCGTATATTGTAATATTATTGTTAATTAATAACGTAAATAAAAGAAAAAAAAGAAAATCCAAACAAATCTTTTACGGTGTAGAGTAGGTTTAGAACTTTCAATGAAAACGGAAGAAGAACATGCGTTACGTAACGTCATTGAAATCCAATGAATGGGCAAGCCCGTAATTTAATCAAAGAATAGTGGCAAATACAAGCACGCAAGCTATAAATTCGGGCCTCAAGCACGCCGCTTAACCCTCACGTCCACTCGCAATTGTTAATTAATATTATTATTTTCTCTGGAAACGCAAGAAATACAGCGCAGCCGCCCCAACCAAGAATCCTCAATCGACCGTCTTTCGAATTGGAAAAAAAAAAAAAAACCCTTTCGATTCTCTCAAAACAATCTCAAGTCCCGTCTTCTATATTTTGTAAGATCCTTATTTGCTTTGCTTGTCGATTTGTTTTCTTTTTTGTTTTTAAATTTGTTTCGGTTGTTTATTGCCATTTTTGATTGGTTTCGTTGCGTTATTTATTGATTAATTTTTTTAATTTTTTAGGGTTGGCGAGGAGTTAAGCGTGTTGGTATCTCAGCTGAGTATAAAGGTTCAAGACTTGTGATATCTGTGAGTACGGATTCGAAAAGTTTCTGCTTTCCTTTTTTTTTTAAATAATTTTAAGGATTTCGATTAGGGTTTTGATTTCGTTCTTGGTTTTCCTGTTTGTTTGTTTATTTATAAGATGTGTGGTGTTCTAACGCTTTTTTTTAATGTTAAATTGATGCTAAATTGGTAAATTTCACGAGATTTAATGCTGCGTAAGCTATGGTTTTCGTGATTGTTTGATGATTAGATGGATATTAATGGGAGGTGTTGTTTTAGTTTTTTTTATTTATTATAAATATGAAATTGTGTATGTAATGTTTATTATCTTGGGATCATGTGGGCTGCACATTTTGCTATGCATCTATATTGAATGAATAGAATATCTTCTTTGTTTCTCTTAAAATTTCATATTCAAATTTAAATATAACTTCTCATTTTTTCACTCATAAAATTCTCATTTATGACAATACAACAGCTTCTCTTAAAATTTTTAGAATCAAATATGAAAAAAAAATCTGATTTCACTTTTATAAATTATATTTTAGAAAACGAGAACATAATCAAATAGGCATTTCACCATGTTATGAAACAATTTGATTCTTTAATTTATTCTTTTATCTCATCAATATCTTAATAGAATTTTGGGTTGTCTTTTTTAAGTACCATTTATTGGTTCATGTTATGGTCACAGTGCGTATAAATTGTGTATATCTATTCATGTTATGGTCACAGTGTCTATAAATTCATAGACTCTGTGTATATCTAATGGTTCTATAAGGACTCTTTCTCAATTTCTAGTCGAGGTTTGCTATATTTCAGATGCTATTGTGTTGTGTCTCAGTTTGGACTAGATTGTTCTTTTTTATTTATTATTATTATTATTATTAATTCTTTCAAATCATTTCAGTTAATGGTGGATTGTCTTGTCAACATATCTGAATAACTAATGTTTGATTGCTTTTATCAGGAAGGATTGAATGATCTAATGGAGTCTAAAGGTGGGAAGAAGAAGTCTAGCAGTAGTAAGTCCTTATTCTACGAAGCTCCCCTTGGTTACAGCATTGAAGACATCCGACCCAACGGTGGAATCAAAAAGTTCAGATCTGCTGCTTACTCCAACGTAAGTATGGTTATAGTCTGTCATGGAATGACATGAACAGTTTCTGTAGATTTGTGATACTTATAACAATTCATTTATTTTCCATGAATTTATAATATTAGCAATTCTTATTCTTAATTTTTCTTCTGCAGTGTGCTCGCAAGCCATCCTGATATTCTCAAGTTTGCAGTTTGATCACATAACGTGATCCATCATCTTCAGTTATTTTGCTTTAGTTAGTGATTAGTTTTACTGTCTCTCTTTGATCAAACGCTTCCTCTTTCTCTCTCTTTGCGGTACATTCTTTGCGACTGAAGTTATCCTTTGACTTTGATCATCCTGTGACTGTGTTGCCTCACTGCCTTGCAATTCTGAAGTGCTTTTCAACTGCAATGGTTTCTGCTGATACTGCCATGGCTGTCTCTGCAATTGGTTTTGAAGGTTATGAAAAGAGGCTTGAAATAACATTTTTTGAGCCAGGTATCTTTATTGATCCTGAAGGAAGGGGCCTTCGGAACCTGTCAAAGGCCCAGTTGGATGAGATTCTTGGACCCGCTGAGTGCGCTATAGTCTCTTCGTTGTGCAATGATCGTGTTGACTCTTATGTCCTGTCAGAGTCCAGCTTATTTGTTTATCCTTACAAGATCATCATCAAAACTTGTGGGACTACAAAGTTACTTCTTTCAATCCCACCAATTCTGAAGTTGGCGGAGACCCTTTCTCTTACTGTACGATCAGTGAGGTATACACGTGGGAATTTCATTTTCCCAGGAAGTCAGCTATATCCTCATCGAAACTTCGCAGAAGAAGTTGCTGTCCTTGATAGCTATTTTGGGAAGCTTGGTGCAGGCAGCAATGCTTATGTAATTGGTGGGTTGGACAAGCCACAGAAATGGCATGCGTACTCTGCTTTTGCAGAATCAGTGATCTCTTCTGACCCTGTTTACTCTCTGGAGATGTGCATGACTGGCTTGGACCGGGAGATGGCTTCTGTTTTCTATAAAGCTCAATCAGGATCGGCAGGTACAATGACAATCAGTGCTGGTATAAGAAAGATTCTTCCGGAATCCAAGATATGTGATTTTGAGTTTGAACCCTGTGGTTATTCAATGAATTCAATTGAAGGGGCTGCTATTTCTACTATCCATGTGACTCCTGAAGATGGTTTTAGTTATGCGAGCTTCGAAACGGTGGGTTATGATCTGAAAGATGTTAATTTGAATGAGCTGGTGGAGAGGGTGTTGGCTTGTTTCCAACCAAGTGATTTCTCCATTGCTGTGCATGCTGAGGTTGCAAAAAAGTCTCTTGAGCAGGACTGTTTGCTTGATGTGAGGGGATATTATTGTGAAGAGAGAGGCCTTGAAGGGCTTGGAATGGGCGGTTCTATCGTCTACCAGAAATTTGTCAAGACTGGGGACAATGATTCTCCTAGATCAACTCTGAGATGCTGCTGGAAAGAGGAAGAAGTTGAAGAAGAGTAATTTTGTGGTTTTATTTTTAAATGTCTGCGTCATATAGTTTGCTAAAATAAGTGGCTGTTGTGTTCGTAGGTCAATAAATTTGGTCTGCAGCGAATCATTCGTTGTTATGGCTTGGTATTATGTAGCTGTGTCACCAGAAATCTGCATTGGTTTCCAAGTGTTTTGAGTCTTGTTTCAGATTTGTTAGTTTGGTTTGTCGTCGTGAGTTTATTCGGATTGCTCGTTGATGTTATGTTTATTTGAGAAATGAATATTATCTGTTGAATGTTATGTGGCGTAGATGATTGAAATGAAGTGTTGTTTGTGTTCAAAGTCAGAATTCGTTTATTTATTTATTGGTTCTACGGCCCATCTTGCGGAGAAATGCAGGAGGAAGGTTTTGCTTTTCTTGGGAAGAGCAAAAAATATCACTCCAGTGCAGAAGAGCCAAAAAATGTACCGCTTAAACAATTTCAAATTTCCCTATAGGTTTCTGCAATATGTTGATAAGTGAATAAGAGTATTGACGATGCCAGAAGATTCTCTTTTTCGTAGTAGAGAATATTTAAAATTTTCGATATAAATTTGAAGACACATTTCAATGGAGCAGGTGTAAGTTTGGTGGATGGTTGTGGTATAGGCTCTTGGAGTTAACAAAGAAAAAGTTTGACATTTGATGAGCTCATGAATGTGAACGTGAAAGTTAAAATCTTGAAACTCCACGCGGAGTATCTTTATTGGGATTTCTTTTTCTGGGCTCAAACTGTAACTTCACGAACAACATATGGCTGAGTTTAGCATCGCGTTAATGTTGTGATTTTTTCATTATAAGCGTTATACTTTAGTTCTTTGTTTGGTTGGGTTGGGTTGGGTTGGGTTGGGTTGGGCACTCTTCGCACCAAGGCTAACACGCCTTTTTCAGCACAAATTCACGTAGTCCGTGTTAGGCGGATATTCTTTAATAAGTTTTGTGCGACTGGTGATTGGCTGCAGCATAGGTTATTATTATTATTTTTTTAAATTATTGCAAGTCCCAACATTACGCTAATGCTTTCCACTTTCGGCTCCGTTAAGAACTTTTTTTTTTTTTTTTTTTTACATTTACAAATTTATTTATAAAATTTACCATGTTTTTTTTTTAAAAAGTCATGCCAAACTTTGACTAGATGCTTTGCCACCCTAAAACACAAACTAAAATGCGTTTTTCTTTCATTGGGATAAACAGGGGAGTATGGAGACTTCAGAAGACTCCTTGTTTGTTGAAAACAGGAATAGGTCACTACTCGTTTGGAAAAGATTTGATAACAATTTGTGGTTTAGTTGGGCTACTTTAGGTGATAAAATATGTGCCACCATACCCACCTATACAAGCTAGTTATTCCTCAGAGAGAATCAAAGAGTATTAGTATTTATCCCAAATTTGTAACCCAACTTTTTACAATGTGGATCCATAGTGTTTTGAAATCAATTTTTCTTGAAAAGTTAGAATGATTTATCCTATCTCACCTCACCTTTCATAATAATACTTAATGACAACATTTTTGTAACATGGGTCTCATAATCTATTTGATAAAGATAATGAGTACTATATATAGCACATTTATTGTCATCCAATGATTCTTACATTCTTGTATCCTTAATGTCAAGTATTTGTTTAATACAAGTTTTGAATATTAATCAGAATAAATAATATTGCACATATCATCTTGACAATGAAAAAAAATGAAAGTCGTAATTAGTTAAATCTTTGTTTCCCTCTTACTCAGGAATAATCTTTTCTGCTTTGTTACTATATAGTTATTTATTTATTATTTAGGTTCTTGTGAAATTTGCTTCTAAATCACTATCATATTTCCACTTATTGCTTGGGGAATCAATTCTAACCTTTTCTCTGCCGCCATTAAGAATCAATCTTGACGCATATTTTCAGTAGTGACCTATAGTAGCAGCTACTTATGCCCACCAATATATTTATATATAAATGTATACACATATGCATGTATGTATCATTCAACATTGTGCCCCCCGCTAATTCGGATTTCAAATGTCCAAAATGCATGGCAAAGTGAAGAATCCTCCTTGATCACAACCAAGTGTTTTGCCTTTCTTGACTGGCGATTGGCGAATCGTTTACAGTGATTTTCTTATTTTGGTTTCCTTGAAGATCTCTCTTGAAAGTATTGAAAGCTAGCTTTAAACATAATCTGAAGAATATAATGAATGGTGAAAATGCACCTGCCGCTGCCTAATTCTGAAGTGGGGGGACCGGAGACAGGTGTTAATTACTCTATAAAAACAACTTCACTGTGTTCCTGGCTTTTCAAATATTGCTTGACATTGAGTGGTGGAACTCAAAAGAGGCTTTCAGTTGATGGAAGAGCTGCCAAACAGTTCATTAATATCTGCAAATTACCGTTCATCACTTTGTCTTCAAATTTTGCTGCATAGCTGGCACAAAGCTTCATATGGGTGATTCTGAACCATCTGGGTACTTTTGGTTTTGAATTTCTGAATAGCAACAGGAGGTTAATCAGGCATAATTAACTAATACAAAATATTTAAATCTTGGTTATTGATCATTCATTCACATATAATGCTGGAAATATAATGGTTCAGTGACAACTCTTTGATAGTGCATTGAGTCCATGTCTGAAGGGATGCAGTTCAACACATTGACCAAAAATGACCAGAAATGTGCCTCATAATTTGCCACATGAGAAAGGTCCTGTGACCATGAGAATGATGGAGAAGGTTGAATTGGGTTAAAAGGACCTGCAAAAAACTAGCATATTTGTTGGACAACACTTTAATCATGTCTTGGTTTTGATTGTTCCTTTCAAACTATGTTTCAATTTAATTTGACCACTTTGTGAGACTTAATGCATTAATATTCTGAGCAAGAAAAATGCTGTTTTCTGATATTGCTGTCTTGGAAAATAAAAAAGCTGAAGCAAACGAGATCCTTTTATTGTGCTCAGTTGGAAGTCTTAATTCTGCAGCATTTGTGAGCAACTTGTGAATAAAGTCAATACAAATTTGACTTATCTAATAATAAACAAATATAGGGCATCTATTTTTTGAGGATTGGAATTTAACCAGGAGCATACATTTTTCAACTATGCAGTCCTGTTGCTAGACGAATTTAAATTATCTTCATATGTAAAGTCAGCAAAAAAGTTTCCAATTACATACCATCAATGTCTACACGTACATAGAGTTTATTAGTCCATTCCAACCAAGTGTCGGCATTTCTTTATGGCCAATATTATTTTATAAACTTTCAAGGGTGAGCCAGAGCCAAAACCAAGATCTTTTTCTAAGGGAGACTTTAGTGGCAAATCTATGTTTTTTCATTGTTCATTTGTTTTTTAGCTAACTATTTTTCACTTTATTAGCAGCTGATCTAATTTTGTCGAACATTGATGTTTCCACTAACTCTTTTCTACTGCTCAAAAGCAAAAAAGTTTTAATCAAAATAATTGAGAAAGTAGAAGACAGTTAATAGGTATAAGCAGATAGGTTATGTCAACAGAAGCAAAGATCTTAATTTGATGTCTCAACTGACAATCCTGAATAACGATAAAGCAAAATCACTGCGTGATTTATTTTTATTAATTAGTCCCTGATTAAACTTAAGTGACTCCCAGCAAAAAAGTTCAACTTAGTGACAAAAGTAGAGTTGGATAAGGCTCAATAGACTCTTAACATTGAGCGAGGGTTTGGTGCCTGGTGGGTCTCTCCATATCAACATTATTTACTTAAAGTGAGTTTGTGGGCTCTTCTGTCTCCATATTCTTGCATCTATCACGATACACACACACACTCTCTACAAACAACAAAGTACACTGTAACTGTGTCTGTATGTGACTTTGTTCATATCTGAATCACTGTCACTTCTACCTCTTAGCTGGTTTTGGCATTAATAACATTCCAAATATACCAAAGTGAACGAGAACCAAGAGTTTTGCCCGGAAGAGAGTGAGAGAGAGAGTTGATGTACAGCTGACTGTAGCTTTCATCTCATTATATATTTTGGGTGGGTATTTAGAATTTTAGAGGGAACGTAAAGGTGTTGTAGGCACTGCAAAGGGAATGAAAAAGCATGGCTTGCGTGTGAGGTACCCTAAGCTTTAATGAGATTAAAAGAGTACCTTTTAAAAGGGAATTTATTCCATTTTAGCCTTTATATAAAGCAGGAGCCTGTTAGAATTTGAAGTTTAAGAACCATATATGCACTTTTGATTATATGCTTGGATGCATCTTAGAATTAGTCACAGCTATAATAATAGTAACAGTTAGGGCCGCTCTAGGAGAGACAACTAAGGCTAATAATTAGCTTAGAGGAGGCTGCTGATGCTTGTAAAGAATCAATAAAAGACCAATTTGAGTCGTTTTGGTAAGAGTAATTGGGAGACAATTCCTTGTTTGACAAGTGACAATTTGACATGAAGAAGCTATTTTCGCGCCTCTAATTGAAACTGTAATGTTGTTGAAGCATAATTGCGTGACAATGAAGCAAGGCCTTGTGCTAGAATTTTATACATAAAATAACTGGGAGTTTGATTTGAATGCATGAGCATGACTGAGTTCTCTGAACTTGGAACAAGTAGCATAATGACCAGGTGGACAAAGAAATCAGAGATGCAGGGATGTGACTTGGAAGAGAAGGAGGGATTTGGGGATTGTCAACTATTTTGGATGTTTTATAATGTCTTATTCTTTGGAAGGACACAAAGCAGAACTAGTGTCATGTGGGCTTGTACAAAACATTGTTGAAAAGAATAATAGCTCCTTCCCTTCATTCAAACACATGAAAGTGGTAAAAAAGAACAATTATTTCCTACTCATTTGTGGTGTCACTTGGTGCATATCTTCATTAGTATTATTGGTCAACTTCTATCTTTAATTATAACCTATTTGTTTGACTACTTTTCTTGACGCATGACCTGGTTTGGCAATGCCCTTTATTGATTGGCAACAACAGATAAAATTTCATTAATCAATCAAGGTGGGAACTGGCCTGCAGGAAGAGTTAAGAGGAACAAGGAGGAGTAATTAGATCATGATATGAAGCCAAAGAAATTACAAGTTATCAGAGTCAAGATAGATGACCAGACAAGGCACTTTATCTTTTTCATTTGTCTCAATTTGAGAATTAAACTAAAACCCCACAAAATGGACTAAATCGCCTATTGAGATTTGCAGGTGTGAATGAATCTATGAATAAGAGAAGTAAATAAAACGTATTGCTTTCCAAGTGCCAAGTGACAGCTAGTTTATATCATGAAAACTCACAGTGACATCACTCTCACCATTAATCTTCTCTGATGCATGCATGCTCAATCAAATGGGAGATAAGTGCCTTTGTTAGGTCGATAACATTTGAGCATGGGACCCCAACTCCCCTCATCTCACTCGACCTGTCACAAAAGTTTCCTTCGTTGTGGTTGCACTGCAGCTTTCATCTTATTAAAGGTCCATGCATGGGCCTCAACATATTCTCAGAGAGTCAAATCATTTCACATTTGAGTTTATAACAATCAGTTACCGATTCTACTAGATTATTTATCGGACACAACATTATTGTATATTTATCTTAATTATACTAATCTAACGGCTCTTGAACATGAATAATTTATTTTACCGTTTCAAGTATGATAATAATGGGAATGGTAAAGTACAATATGAAGTGCTAATCCTACATCTAATGAAGATATAATTAATGATAACCATCTGAACATCTCTGATCGACTTTACTTTAGTTTCCATCATGAAAGGCAATAGGGCATTAGGCAATCGGTCGGAGAAAACGTTTTTAATATCAAGTCAACGGCATATCTTGGTCCACAATGCACGTGCACCTATGTTATGTACGACAATGCCATTAATACAAGTTCCCAGATTTTACAATCCGATTTGGAGCTGAACTTGTAACACCTACAAGTTGAGTTAATTCTATAGTAAAATCCATCACCATAATTTCTTAATCAGACGGCTATCTATATGGTGTTGTGTATACAATTTATATAAAATATTGGTATACCTATGAGTAATCATAACAAAGTTTTCAAAATTTATTTATTATTATTTTTTGTTCTATGTTTACAAAGGAGGAGAAAATTGCTGATATTTGTGGAGATAGAATGATGGATAAAGAGGGAGAGAGGGGAAGGGGCAGCTTTTGCTTTATAGAGTTGGGTGCTTTTGGATTGTTTTAATGGGGGCTAGTGTCTGTTGACTGTGGAGACAATGTGAGTGTATTATAGGATCAATAAAGCAAAACCCAACTGAGATAAAAGGAAAGATAAAAAAATATGTGGAATAATTATTATTCATACAACAAAGATCTCATAAGGAACAATTACATCACAAATCTCAAGCCCCTCCCTCGAGATTCTCACCTTTCTCTAATAATTATTAAGACTAAAAAAGATGAAGAATATAGAATTTGAGGCTCGCTTTACTTTAAGTGAATGGCCAACCTCATGGAATGTTGGATTCTCAAGAGTTCACTGTTGAAGCAAAGAAAACCCACAATCCAATGCATACTATCTTCCTCTTAAAATCTGACACCAAAACTGCTTGTCCCACCTGCTCATTTTGATCAAGTTTACCAATTATAAAATTATTTAAATACTTCACTTGCTTTAACATTTGAAGGACTTGGAATATTATGGAATAGAGAATTCTCTCAAGCACCACCCTTTTGTATAAACAAATGCATGATTGAAGGAATTTTCTTTTCCAGTCATCTTTTGATATTATCTAGATTTGGTTAATGAGGCTTAGCTTTTTATATATTCTTTTTTCCTTACTTTGCTGAACCAGTGGCAGGCAGGTTTTACTTCTCTTTAACCTTTACTACCCAAACCTCTGGTTTCTTGACTCTTGGCTCTGACACAAAGCTGTGTGAGAGAGTGAATTCTTGGTAAGGAAAGCATGAAAAATTGTACTAGTTGGCTTGTGATGGAAACATAACTCATAGCAAAACAAAAACAAAACAAAACACACTTCAGCATTGCTAGATAGTGCTGAATCTTTCAACACTCACTCCTATCTGCTCCTCCATTAATTGCTTCCTACATAAAAGGAAGCTGAATTTCGGTTTCCAGTCATCTTATTTTCATACACGATTCAGTGGAAATGATGAGAACAGAAGGAGCTGTTTTATGTTGTGTAGCTCTTTTTTGCCTATGGACTTCTGCATGCGGGTTGCTCTCACCCAAAGGTGTTAACTTTGAAGGTATTATTTCAAGTGCTTTCTCAAATTTGAGAGAAATGATATCTTCTGTTTCTTTGAAATATTAGAAGATGAAGTAATCTCTTCACTTTCCTTTAATTGCTTCAGTGCAAGCTCTGATGGGAATTAAAGATCTGCTGGTTGACCCTCATGATGTTCTAAACAATTGGGATGAAAATTCTGTTGATCCATGCACCTGGGCTTTAGTTACTTGTTCTGATGGTTTTGTCACTGGCCTGTAAGTGTACTCATAGTTACATATTTCTATGCAATAAGGATTGTAAGAGAAAAGAGAGCTTTAAATATTCAAAATGGTTTTTGTTGCAGAGGTGCTCCAAGCCAGAACTTTTCTGGTACTCTTTCGCCGAGTATAGGGAACTTGACATATCTCCAGTTAGTGTAAGTATGAAACTATTACTAATGAAAGTGTGAATTGTGGTCTCAACATTAGAGTTACTGATTTGGATGAGGTTTTTTGCAGGCTTCTACAGAACAACAATATATCGGGACATATTCCCGCTGAGATTGGGAGGCTCACAAAGCTTCGTACACTTGATCTTTCTAATAACTACTTCTTTGGTTCAATTCCAAGTACTATATCTCATATAAAAACCCTCCAATACCTGTAAGTAAATATCAAAATGTTGCTTGACTATGAAACATTTCTTAGATGCATAGTTTTTGAAATTATTTTTCACGTCTCACTCTGGTAATATATTTTTTTGAACTTAAATCAGGAGGTTGAACAATAACAGTCTTTCAGGAGAAATCCCTCCCTCTTTGACAAACATGTCTCAGCTTGCTTTTGTGTAATTCTTTCATACTTTAACCCCTGATGATAATTTCACTTCTTTCCATCTTGGAACCCATGCCTGAACAAAGTTTCTGATAATTTTTTTAATAGGGATTTGTCTTTTAACAATTTGAGTAGCCCTGTACCTCACTTCCATGCCAAAACATTCAAGTAAGTCACTTCTGGACTCCATTTTAACCAAAAAAATTGGAATCTATTAGTATTTTGTATGCATTTATTCACTGGTTAAATTTGTTATGTATTGGTACAGCATAATAGGGAACTCTATGATATGTGCCACTGGAACTGAGCAAGACTGCTTTGGAACCACGGTTACGACGCCGGTGCCGCCCTCTTATGCCTTGAATATCACTCAAAGTAAAGATGGTTTCCCGCAAGTTGCAAGTTTCTCCATTTGTTTCCAAAATTTGAAATCTCAATGTTAAAAAAGTTGTGTTGCTTCTTTTGTTTACATACAATTATCTCCCTTTTTTGACTTTGTTTAAAGCTTTGTAATCAAGCTGAACGTGTCTCTGGTTTATATGTGGTATCGTTTACTTTAAGATTACTTTCTGGTTCTATTTTGAAACTCAAATCATCCTGAATGAAAGTTTCTCTGCTTTTCAGACTCAAAACCTTCTGGGAAACCTAAGAGCCGCAAGATTGCTTTGGCCTTTGGCTCAAGCCTTGGATGCATCTGCCTTCTAATTCTTGGTTTTGGATTTCTTCTCTGGTGGAGGCAAAGACATAACCAGCAAATATTTTTTGATGTTACTGGTTAGTGAAACATAAACTGACTAGACTTTTGAAGCACTTATAGTTGATGGAAACGATCTAATTGATTCTTGTATTTCAGAGCAACACCGTGAAGAAGTTTGTCTAGGAAACTTGAAGAGATTTCACTTCAAGGAACTTCAGACTGCTACAAACAATTTCAGCAGCAAGAACTTGGTTGGAAAGGGTGGTTTTGGGAATGTTTACAAAGGGTACCTCCAAGATGGGACTATTGTAGCTGTAAAAAGATTAAAAGATGGAAATGCCATTGGAGGTGATATCCAATTTCAGACTGAAGTAGAGATGATCAGCTTGGCAGTTCATCGAAATCTCCTACGGCTCATTGGATTCTGTATGACAGCATCAGAGCGGCTTTTAGTTTATCCCTATATGTCCAATGGCAGCGTTGCTTCGCGTCTCAAAGGTAAAGCATATTCATTGATCTTCTCATCAGGCTTTAGAGTGAGTTGAATAAATATGAGAACTTCTGCTTGAAAATGAAATGGTGATCTGAGTTTCATATTCTCATTTGGTTGTTGCAGGCAAACCGGTCTTGGACTGGGGTACCAGAAAGAGAATTGCCTTGGGGGCTGCAAGGGGTTTATTATACTTGCATGAGCAGTGTGACCCCAAGATCATTCACAGGGATGTCAAGGCTGCAAATATATTGCTGGATGATTACTGTGAGGCAGTGGTAGGTGATTTTGGGTTGGCAAAGCTGTTGGATCACCAAGAGTCACATGTGACAACAGCTGTGAGGGGGACTGTAGGGCACATAGCTCCTGAATATCTATCAACTGGCCAATCCTCCGAGAAAACAGATGTTTTTGGTTTTGGGATTCTTCTACTTGAATTGATTTCTGGCCTAAGAGCTCTAGAATTCGGAAAGTCAGCTAACCAAAAAGGTGCCATGCTTGATTGGGTGAGCTAACAAACATATCTTGATAGAAATGTACTTGAATTATTTCTCCACTGTTGTTGAGCTTCAATTGATTCATTGGAATTTGATCATAATTGTAGGTAAAGAAAATCCACCAGGAAAAGAAGCTGGAGATGCTAGTTGACAAGGACCTGAAAACCAACTATGATCGCATAGAGCTTGAAGAGATGGTTCAAGTTGCTCTCTTATGTACACAATACCTTCCTAGTCACAGACCCAAGATGTCTGAAGTGGTGCGGATGCTTGAAGGAGACGGGCTTGCGGAGAAATGGGCAGCTTCTCAAGGATTTGAAGCAACCAGGTCTAGAGCCAACGACTTCTCCTCTTCAGAACGATACTCTGATCTTACTGACGACTCCTCATTGTTGGTTGAAGCAATGGAACTCTCCGGACCAAGGTGACATGACTCTTCCAAAAAAGGAGGAAAAGACACAGCCGTAATTTTGAAAAGAAGAAACCTGCGATAGAATTTGATAACAAGAATGTGTCAAAGTGAGCTTGTTGTATTGCAGCAAATATACAGGAGCTTCAAAGCTTTGTGTCACATTTCTGATTGTACAGATTCGCGTTATAGAACTGACAGTAAGTGTATGTCCTGTTTCTGGTGAGTGAAGAATTTTTTTTTGGAAATGTTTTACCGCGAGCAGTTGTAACAGTAACGTTATAAGAATAAATTTTGTTTGCTCCTTCAATTTCAATTGCTTCAGGAAGAGAGTGACGTCCACAAAAATTCTACTGTTTTGTGCTTTGTCTTGTTTTGAAGCAACGACAATTACATATGAAGCCATTCATCTTTCAGCATTCCTTCGGTGATTTTTAGAAGTAAACAACTCCATCGCATAATAATTTAAAATGGCTTGCAAAGAACTCAGATTAACTACTATCATCAAAATCAACAAAATCATATAGTCAAAGACATGTTTGAAATAATTGAGATTATCGATTCTATAAAGTCTTATAACGCATTGGTTCAAAAAAGAATGCTATACATTTACGGAAAAAAAATGAAGGTCCAAATAGCCACTAGCAAATTTTAAGTGAATAAACAGACGAGAGGAGAGAAACTTCAAATGAGGCACAGTACTTATTCCTGAACAAACAAAATTTCTGCCTGAGCAGAAGCACGTCGAAACCTCACCAACTCAATCAACATGCTCAATTTTCCATCATTAACAAATGCACTAGGGGTGATGCTCATTATCTCAAGCACCGGAGAATTCTTAAGCAAAAACTTAATTAATTCCATCTCATGTGGCACACCACATATATCAGTCATCTTCACAAGTTTAAGTTGACTAAATGAGCAACCTGAAGGGCATTCTTTCTCCCAAAAATCCAAGTCAGGTGCTTCCATAGCAGCTAATGTATTTGATGAACCCTGTACAAAACAACGAGCAGTACAGTTTTGAGCTACTCTTAAATACTTTTAACATAAGATATTAACGAACATACAACTATATATGTTTTTTATTATGCAAAATCAAAATTTGCATGTTTATCATAACTTACTGAGATTTGAAGTTCCTTCAAATTAGGCGAGTTCGTGATCAAACGAATAACAACCAGTATCTCTTTCATATCTTCAAAACTCACCTGATACAATTCAATTGTCTTTAGATGGCTATATGTCAGTGGAAGTCTTCCAGGATCATCACCGATGCTCAAATACTATTGGGAGAGGGAGAGTGAAGTAAAAAAGAAAGAAAAACAATATCAGCGAGTAATTTTTGCTACGTTTAAACTTCAGGTTCTTAACTGATTGTTTATGCTAAAAATCTTAACATTATAATTTTGTATCATTTCATTAAGGCAAAAGACAGTAATAGCAAAATGTTACCTTTGTAAAGTAGATATAACCAACAAGCTTCTCAAGAAGAGGTACCCCACCAAGAAACTTAATAAAATTGCAACTTGAACTTTGCTCTAAGTGTTCAGCAATGTCATCAGTCATATACATAGCAACTGACATGGAAACCAAAAGTGGAGTATTTTCAAGACAGATGTCTTTGAATTCACCTTCTAGACACAAGTATTTTAGATTTGGGGCACATATATTCAGATCCAAACTGTCAAAGTATGACAATGACAAACTCTCAAGAAGGGGGCAACTAGATATAAGACTTTCAATAGCCTCGGGAGCAACCAGAACTTGATGAAGATTAAGGCTCTTCAAACATGAAAATCCTTTGAAAGTCAGGGGAGGATCAAATTCACAACGGAACAGCTCCAAACGAGTTAACTTTTTACAATTAAAAAGACATGAGGGTACCCTAAACCACTCCCCTTCTCCCAATTCAAGGACCAATTCTCTAATATCATTTCTTGAAAGGAAAAGGAGCCATTGATCTATGTCCGGGCAACACTGCAGATTTGTAGTAGAAAGCTGGAACTTGTGAATCGGTCCTTGGTGAAGAAAGAGAGCCCGAGTGATAAATTTAACAAGGCTATTTTCAACTAAGGATCGCTCATTAGATAAAGTAACACAGTTTTCATCAAATACAAGATGAGTGAGTGAAGCCCATTTATACCTCCATTTGCTTGATAAAACACTAGTCCTCACAGCATCTCTTATTGGTAGTCGAGTGAGGATGCTTTCTAAAATGCTTTGAGGCAAATCACTGATCAAATCAGCCTCTGCAACATCACCCATCTGCATTTTTAATGAAATCAATCAAAACCTAATTTATCACCAATTCTACAAAATTATGCTACCATAAAGTATACATGGATGCTATTGTCATCATTCTTTTCACAAAGCTCAAAATTAATTAAAAGACCAACAACACCATTTACTAGGTGATTGAACTATGATAAATAAAATCTATCAAACTGTGAATTCATTTCCTACTAAAAAGCCCAAGGAAGGAATATAAGTTGCACACATTGTAAAAGTAGCAGCAGAAATAAGACAGTTTTTTTTTCCCCACTGTTTGGTTCCTGAGAAAACATGGGAAAGTAAGGAATTCTAAGGACCTTGATTTCATAATTATTTTCTCAGCGACCCAAAAAACTAGAAAAGGAAGAATATAATATAAGATGATGAGACAAAAAAATTATGTAAAAAGAAAAAATGGTAAATCAAAGAGGGGATCATCATTACCACAATGAATCTTGACTTGCTCAGGTAAAGAGCTGAAGTCGAGGGTTAAGAAAGATTTTCTTCTTCTTCAACTTCAACTTGGAGTAGTAGAGATCAAACCGAATCGAATCGAAGTCTTGAGTCGAGACAGAGAGCTCCACTCGGGTCTCCTCTGTCTCGTCTCCTTCGGGGTTTTGGATGACGTGTCATTAATTTCTACTGTCATTTTGGAATTAGGCCTCAGCCTCTGGGCTTTTCCCAAGCTTTTAACTTTTGGAATTGGCTAGTTCTGCCCAGCCCGCACTTTTATTTAATATTTTTTTGGTAATTTTATCATCCTAAAATAAAATTACTAAAATAGGAAATCCCAAATAACCCACATATTTATTTAAGGGTGGCAATTCGTGTTCACGGGTTGTGTTCGTGTCGTATCGAACTGTGACACGATAAAGATTGACCCAACACGAACACGATCCGTTTATTATTCGTGTCACTATTACACGACACGAAGACGACGCGATTATTAAACGGGTAATATGACACGACACGACACGCTAATACGAATAATAAACGGATCGTAATCGTGTTAGATACGAACACGACTCGTCTAACACAATTAAGACACATTTACATTATTAACACAACCTGATTGATACGATTATGACCCGTTAATACGATTATGACATGTTACAGAATTAGGTTTCCAACTTTTGTTAAATAACAAAAATATCCTAAGTTTTAAAATTTATTAGGTTTTTAAAATTTGGATATATGTAGGGACCAAAATGTCTAAAAAGTTTAGTATTTTTAAATTTAATATGTAATCGTGTCAATATTCGTGTTATCATGTCAATCGTGTATAATATGTAATCGTGTTATTCGTGTTACTCGTGTCATAATCGTGTTCGTGTCAATATTCGTGTTAATCGTGTTATCGTGTCAAACGTGTATAATATGTATTCATGTTATTCGTGTCATAATCGTGTTCGTGTCATAATCATGTCGTGTCATAATCGTGTTTGCGTGTTGAAGACTCTCAACCCGAATACGACACGATTATTAAACGGGTTGACATCTTCGACACGAACACGAATATGCTAAAACCCAAATCCGTTTAAACCCGTGTCGTGTCAAGTCGTATTCGAGTGTCGTGTCAAAAATTGTCACCCCTATATTCATTCATATGTTTGGTTCTGGTGAAGAAGGAAAAATTGTTGGGGAGGTCTTGACCTATGGTTCGGTGACTAGAAATGCGCTAGTGTTCTGCTGTGAACAGTAATAGAGATGGTGTACAGTAACAATTGTGCGTATTCTAGAACTATGTTTAGATTCTATGATTTCTAAAAATTTTGAGATTTGATTTTCTGTTTGCGAAAGCAATTTTGCGAGGCTCTGATATCAATTTGGTGAGGAACCATCACTGAAATCAAACAAAAACTCAAGAGAGAACACAAAAAGAAAATAGACAAGAAACCTAACATCAATTCGAGGCAAAACAACTATTTATAGTTAATGATCAATTCATCAACATGCCTCAAAACTCAATAATTAAAACACTTAATTTATAGTAGTATAATTTTAATGAAATAAGAAAATAAAATCATATGAATAGGAAAATAGAATAGTAACTTAATGGGAAATTGAGTTTTAGGAAAAGTTTAAATCCTTAATTAAGTCAAAATCTCTAGATACTAAATTCTTAAATTAATAAAATTCTAAAATAATTAAATTAATGAGAATACTTAAATATCCCTATGAGACTAGTAGGGCATGCTACGTCACTCGTCTTATGAGCCTTATCAATAGTTAAAACTAATGATAAGCAAAGAAAGAGAGAGAGATGAAACTATGAATTAGGATCCTGGCCAAATTTGAGTTATGTTAAGCTTATAAACATTTTATGACATAGTGAAATACATTAATATTCAATATTCGGTGCTAATTCTTCTTTTACTATCTTTTCTTATAACTAATCATAACAGTAATATTTGCTCAAGTTGAAATCATAAGAGAACGCCAGTCTTCAAAGTATATTCTGTTTCACTTACATGAAAATAAAATGACAACTTCTTAGCAAATGAGATTCAAACATCCCAATCACTAAATTACGGTATTCAACTAAAAGACATACTTCACCTAAACATGACCATATCTAAACAACACAACAGCTCCAAGAAACTCTTCTACTATATTTCAGTTAGTCAGATTCTCCGATTGGTACAAAAACCATATAATTTGACTTGATCTAGGTTAATTATACTCCAAATCTTTTTAAAAGAGCTCTCCAAAAGTCTTTAAATACTAGCCTACTCTAGTCCATGCCTAAATTTGCATACGGTTGTCTGGTACCTTTTTCTTTTCCATGATTACATAGGTCACTTTCATTAACACCATTTCAGTGATGTGACCATGAATGAGTAATGGTATACTAACTGCACCCTAGCTTTTCCCAACCAACGGGTCCGTCTACAGTCCAGCGGCGTACGCATATGCAGCTGCCCGTTTACTACTTTTATTGGGATGAAAAGTGGTAAACACAAATTTTTCATCCCCCGTTTCCTATTATTTACTTGGCTGTACGGGTGCATCAGCTGCACCGTAGCTTTTCCCAACCAACGGGTCCGTCTACAGTCCAGCGGCGTATGCATACGCAGCTGCCCGTTTACTACTTTTATTGGGATGAAAAGTGGTAAACACAAATTTTTCATCCCCCGTTTCCTATTATTTACTTGGCTGTACGGGTGCATCAGCTGCACCCTAGCTTTTCCCCTAACCACAATAGAGAAGTCTTTTATGAGGAGCAAGTACAAACAATATTTATGATTTCATCCTATAACAAATATTGAATAAAAACGATAATAAATTAGGAAATGATATTGTTAATTTATCACCTTAAGGTAGAAAGACTCAGCATATATGAGATCTATTGGTGTCAACGTATATGTGTTATGAATATGATAAATTTTGTTCAACTTGTGATAAAACTAGAATATGATTTTGTTTCTTATTTTACTGTTTTTAGAAGTATATTTTAGGAAGTATTTGATTTATAATAAATATCTTCTTAGATTAGGATATTGTTTCTTGTATCCTAATTAAAATAGGAGAATATTTATATGTGTCCTAATTCCTTTAGAAGTTTAATTATAACACTTCCTATTATATTTCTCCTTATCCTAATGTGATTTTGATTAGAATTTTTACAGGATTCTAAGGAAATTTCGTCCAGGCATACCACTATATATACAAAGTTATTTTTACATAACTGCATATTATGTGGTGTGTTGTGTGAGTTTAGGTTTCGGCATTTCAACAATAAAGGAAGAGAGCTTCAACGTAAATAGGAATGCTTATTTGATTTAATTTTATGAGTCTTTGATTCATGTACGAGAGGTTATAATTGTACATGAATTGTTGATTAGGTCTGTGTGAGTTATTAGACACTTGAGATAACTTGCGGGTTAAGTGTTTATGTAATTCAACGTCAGACGTTGTTGTTATGTATAACTTAACAGTGTGTTGTTAAGTTATCCGTGACAGAGAGTGGGCAGTGTCACTAGAGTTTAAGATCTTGGCGGGATTTTATTTTACAAAGATTAGGTCAGTGTGTGAGAGTGAGTCAACACTGTAAAAGATCCTAAAGATTGTACAAACAAGAACTTAGTGAATTGTAGCTCTATAGCTGTCCATGGATGTACGTTTTATAACCGAGTCACGTAAAAATCCTCCTGTGTTGATTTACTTTACAGTTTACTGTTATTTTTCTTATAACTGCATACTTCCAGAACTTTCAATTGGTATCAGAGCGGATTCACTGATAGGCAAGTGAAGAAAACGATCACAGTGATATGGAAGAAGGGAGTTTATTCGCAACGGAGGATTTGGAACACAACCATCTATTCTTGATGATGGTAATTATCCATTTTGGAAGGTAAGGATGATGATGTATATCAAATCTCTTAATGATAGGGCATGGACTAGTGTGCTTAAAGGATAGACACCGCCAACAAAGGTGAATGCTTTTGGTGATTCTGAACCCAAACCTGAGGATGAATGGACTGATGAAGAATACCGACGTTCCAGCTGGAATTCTAAGGCTCTTAATGCAATTTTTGCAACAGTGGACTTAAACAATTTCGAACAGATTTCTAGATGCAAAGTGACCAAAGAAGCATGGGACATACTTGAGGTAAAATATGAAGGTACCGCATCTGTTAAAAGATCTAAATTGATGAGACTTAATTCTCAATTTGAAAATTTGATGATGCATGAGGATGAGTCAATTTTTGAGTTTTACTCTAAGATATGTCACATCACAAATTCTGCATACATGCTTGAAAAAACTTTCACGGATGCAAAAATTGTTAGTAAGATAATAAGGTCTGTTCCAGATAAATTTCAACCTAAAATTTCAGCCATTGAGGAAGTTAAAAACACTGATGAGATAAGGGTTGATGAACTGATTGATATTCTCCAAAACTTTGAAATTAATCAAAGTACTAGGAAACAAAAAGGAAAAAGCATTGCATTCAATGTTAAAAGTGAAAAATATGATGGTGAAAGTAATGATAAGCTTGATGAAACTGATTCTAAACAGATAGCTTTTCTAACAAGAAATTATGTTAAGTTCATGAAACGAAATTTTAGAAAAAAGAATCAAGGAAGGCCATCAAACTCAAATGAAGAAAAATTCAGGAAGTTCAACAAGGAGAATGACAAGAAGAAGTCAACACAACCTGATAAGAAAGGATAGATTCAGTGTTATGAATGTTCTAATTATGGGCATATTCAGTCTGATTGTGTTAATCTCAGGAAGAAGAACAAAGGCCTGACAGCAACCTGGAGTGATGAATCAGAATCAGATTAAGAAGATCAAGATTGCATGAGTAATTATATTATATTTATAGCATCTGCAGCTGATAAAGGGAAAGCTGTTATGTCTGACATAACAGAAAATTACAGAACTAGTGTTGATCATTCAGATAAAGAAGACGGTCTCGAATATTATGAAGAGTTACAAGAAACTTACAATGCACTCTATAGTGAATGGCTGAGTCAGAAAGAAGAAATCAAAACCTTGAAAAAGAAGATTGAGATGCAGGAATGTGAAAAATCTTATGCTGAAAATCATATTACAGAACTGGAGACTGTCTTGACAGACAAAATAACACATATTGAGAAAATTACAATAGAACTGGTTGAAAGCAAAAGGTGTATTGATCAACTTAAAATTGGGGCAGTCAAACTTGATCAGGTCTTGAGTTTTGGAAGAGATAACTCCAACAAGCATGGATTGGGATATACAGAAGGTAATGTTGCATCTTCATCAAAAACAGTTTTTGTAAAAGCTTCAACATCAGGTAAAAATTCATAACTTAACTTTTTATGGCCAAGTCCTAGTTCAAAGAGTAAACATTTGTTTCTCCTCTGAGTTCTTTCAAATCCAGTCTTGAAAAGGTAAGAAAATTCATTTCAATTTGTTATTTTTGTGGTAAAAAGGGACATATTAGGCCAATATGCTTTAAATTGTTGAATCTTTTGCATAAAAGATTAAAATAGTTCAAACTGTTACCAAAATCACAACTGCAGTAGATTAAGAAAGACAAGACAATATGCCATGTTGCTCTTACTGCTCTTAACCAATCATCTAACGATTTGTGGTATTTTGACAGTGGTTGTTCCAGGCACATGACTGAAAATAAACAGTTTTTAACCGATTTTAAAGCATGCGGGGATGGTAATGTCACCTATGGAGATGGAGCAAAGAGTAAGATCATTGATAAAGGCACTTTGAATGTCAAAGGTCTACCCAATTTTCAAAATGTCTTGTTGGTTGAAGGTTTGAAAAATCTTATTAGTATTAGTCAGATATGTGATGACAAGTATATTGTTAATTTCATACAAAACAAATGCATTGTCTTAGATAATTTTGATAAATGCATTCTAGAAGGTAATAAATCTTCGGATAATTGTTATTTGGTAAAGATTGAATTTCAAGCTAGGATTTCAGATTTAGAATTGTGGCATAAAAAATTACGACATTTAAATTACAAAGACTTGGTTAAATTAACTAAGTTAGGTGCTGTAAAAGGAGTCCCTAAACTTGATGACAAAGTTAATGAAATTTGCGAACCATGTCAAATGGGAAAACAAATTAGAAGTTCACACAAATCAAATCCATATCTTAGCACATCCAAAATACTTGATTTGCTTCACATGGATCTTATGGGTCCTATGCAAATTGAAAGCATTATAGGTAAAAGATACATATTTGTTTGTGTGGATGATTTTTCTATATATACTTGGGTTGATTTTATTAAAGAAAAATCTGACACTCTTGAAGCTTTCAGGAATCTTTGTGTTAAGCTTGAAAATGAGCAAAATAGGAACATTGGAAGGATTGTGAGAATAAGAAGTGATCATGGAAAGGAGTTTGAAAACGTTAGCTATGCTGACTTTTGCAAATATCATGGAATTGAACATGAATTTTCAGCTCCCAAAACCCCTGAACAGAATGACATTATGGAAAGAAAGAATAGAACTCTTCAAGAGATAGCCAGAGTAATGCTCAATAGCAAGAAGTTGACCAAGAGGCTATGGGCTGAAGCAATAAGCACTGCTTGCTATATTTCAAATAGAGTTTTTCTAAGACCTGGTACTAACTAGACACCTTATGAAATTTTGAAAGGTAGAAAACCAAATTTGAAATATTTTCATGTTTTTGGATGTAGGTGTTACATCTTAAATGACAGAGAGCAGTTAGAAAAATTAGATCCGAGAAGTGATGAAGGAATCTTTGTGGGATATGCATAAAACAACAAAGCATTTCGAGTTTACAATATAAGAATTGAGGCAGTCATAGAATCTGCAAACATAGTATTTGATGATCTGGATGATTATGCAAAGTACTCACAACAGGAAAACATAACCAGCTTCACAGAAGATACAAAGAAATCAGATTCAGACAGTAACAGTAATAAAGATGACTCTGTTATGAAAGAGGAAACAGATGTTGTCACACCCGATGTAATTGTAACAACTGATAACTTAGATTTGAATAGAAATTCAATCAAGAATGAAGATGAAAGGAAATATCCACCCACATGGATTCAAAAGGCATATCCAACAAGTTCTATCATTGGAACACCAGATGGCATTATGAAGACTCGGAGCAAGGTAAGAAATCAGGTAAGATTTGCATGTTATGTTTCTTTAGTTGAACCAAAAAATGTTAAAGAAGCCTTAAAAGAAGATGTTTGGATTCAAGCCATGCAAGATGAACTTAATCAGTTTAAAAGGAATGAAGTATGAGAATTAGTTCCTAGCCAGAAAATGCAAATGTCATTGGAACTAAATGGATATTCAAAAACAAAACTGATGAAAGTGGACAGGTAGTAAGAAATAAGGCTAGACTAGTTGCACAAGTTATACACAAGTAGAAGGCATAGACTTTGATGAAACTTTTGCACCAGTAGCTAGACTTGAGTCAATCAAATTACTACTTGCAATTGCTTGTTTGCTTGGATTTAAGTTGTACCAAATGGATGTTAAAATAGCATTTTTAAATGGCTATCTTAATGAAGAAGTCTTTGTTAAACAGCTTAAGGGTTTTGAAGATCCTAAATATCCTGATTTTGTGTACAAATTGCACAAAGCTTTATACGGTTTGAACCAAGCTCCTAGAGCTTGGTATGAAAGGTTGACAAATTTTTTGATTAACAGAGGGTATAAAAGAGGTAGCAATGATAAGACTTTATTTATCAAACATGCATCTTACTATTTTATTGTTTCTCAAATATATGTGGATGACATTGTATTCGGATCAACTAAAAAAGCCAAACTAATGAGTTTGTTAAGTTGATGCAGGAAGAGTTTGAGATGGACATAGTAGGAGAATTAAATTTCTTTCTTGGATTGCAGGTTAAGCAAATGAATGATGGGATATTCATATCTCAATCAAAATATGTTCAAAATCTTGTAAAGAAATTTGGGCTTGAGAAATCAAAGCCAATGAAAACTCCTATCAGTACTAATATGAAACTTTCAAAAAACAATGCAGGAAAAAAGATTGATGCAAGTTTGTATAGAAGTATCATTGGCAGCCTATTATACCTCACAGCAAGTAGACCAGACTTGTGTTTTAGTGTAGGACTTTGTGCAAGATTTTAAGCAAATCCTAAAGAATCACATTTGTCAGCGGCTAAACGAATCATCAGGTATGTACATGGAACCAATGATTATGGTATATGGTTTTCTAAAGATATAAATGATTATCTTGCAGGGTTTAGTGATGTCGATTGGGTAGAAAATGCAAATGATAGAAAAAGCACATCAGTAGGGTGTTTTTATGTTGGTACTAACTTAGTTTCATGGCACAGCAAAAAAAAGAATTTTATTTCTTTATCTACTGCTGAAGCTGAATAAATAGCAGCAGGAAGTTGTTGCACACAACTATTGTGGATGAAGCAAACGTTGAGTGATTATGGTATTGAACAAAAGCCTATAATTGTGTTTTGTGATAATACTAATACTATAAATATTTTCAAAAATCCTGTTCAGCATTCTAGAATAAAACACATTGACATAAGATACCATTTTATAAGGGATCTTGTAGAGTCTAAGGTGATACACATTGAACACATCTCCACTGATAGACAATTGGCTGACTTGTTCACTAAGGCATTGGATATAACAAGATTTGAAAATCTAAGAAAGGCCTTAGGCATCTGTCAGTTTTTTGAATAAACATTACTTACTGTTATGTTATTTGTATCTGTAATATCATAAGTTTTCTTCTAATTAAGCATGTGTGAGCTGTGATATAAAAATTGTGTGAATGAAAAAATACTGGTTAAAATTGAAAAATACAGAGAGGGCTACCGGTATATGATGTGTGAAAGCCATCCATTGAGAGTAACTTTATTGTATCTAGGAAATATGGTGAGGTCAGCCACTCAAATGGAAAAGGGCTACCTTTATACTTGTGTGAAAGCTACTGTATTTATTTAGAAAATCCATATTGAGACTAACTTTTGTGTGTGTAAGAAGCATGCTCAAGTTGATCACTCAATTGGATTAAGTGATAAAATAATTAAAAGTCAATAAACAGCTCTGATATATGCTTGCTTAGAATGATTCATATGATGTCCAGATATTGTTGTTATGTTATTGTTAACTGTTTTCTATTACGTTTTTCATAACATACGATGTTCTTTGTACCAATTTGAAATTGACTATTCTTGTGTGTCTATGTGTCAAAATGCCATGTCAGCTGTATTGAATTGAGGGGGAGAAGTTTCAATGGTGGGAATCCTAACTCTGTTAGAACTCCTTAGCTAATGGAAATCAAAATTTGAATTCCTATTCATTAATGACAATTATTAAATGATTTTGGAAAGGGAATTATGGTTTTGGAAAAGGAATTAATATTAAATTTTGAACAAAAATTTTCAGCCCAATATATTAAGAAATTAAGTTAGGGCTTCTCTGTTCATTCCATACCCATTCAACAGTTTCTTCACTATCCCTCGTCCTATTTCTCTCTCTCTCTGTTCTAAGAAATTGTTGTAGACCAGGAAACCCTAACAATGGTGAACACATCTGAGACTTCAAAGACCAACAGTTATTCATCTTCTCAAAACGACTCCAGTTACCATAGGAGCAATAGTGCAGCGTCATCTCAGTCTTAATAGCCTCATATAGAGGTTTCTATTGATCCAACTATGAGCGAAGACGAGTTAGTTCCAGTGAAGAAGATGCAAGACAAAGTAAAACCGAAGTATAGTAAGTTTCTTACAACGGACATCAAGCAGAAATTTGTGAAGTACACTTCACAAAGGAAGTTACCGATGGAAAGGCCGGTAAAGCTTACTGACTTCAACAGCTATGGTTTGAGTGATCTTCTTGAGTCTATATATTGGACTCATACGGTAAACAACTTCCTACCCCCTGTGAAGTCCTTAATTCAAGATTTTTATGCAAATATCTCAACTGCCATTGATGATCTGAAAAGCTTTCATTATCACAAGGTTTATTGTAGAGGAAAGTTTTTGAAATTCTCTCTGAATGTCATAAACACATTTATGGATATTCCTATAGGCAGTTTGCACTCTTTAGATGAGAACTTTGATATGGCTATAGTAATTAAGGAATTGACTGGTAGATCAGATATTGATTAGAACCCGAGGGATGGTATAGACCAGCAATATCTTAAGAAGAAGTATAGGGTGATGCATAAGATTGCACAATTCAATTGACTTGCCTCCTCTCACCAAAATCAAGTTCGAGAGGATAGAGTAAAATTTTTGTACTGTTTGGGCACCAATCGACCAATTAATTTTGGCTTGCTAGCTTATAGGATATTGTTTACATTGGTCCATATCACTCTGACTATCACTTGCTTGTTTTCCATGCTTGATTCAATGTTGAGTTGTCCACTACAAAAACCAGTGCAGAGAGACTTGACAAAGAGATTCGCAGAGTTGTAGCTGAAGTTACTACTACTTCCTCTAAGACAACTGATGCACAGGTTGTTCCTGAGCCCACTGAGCAGCCTACTCCCACTACTACTAGTAAACGGTATAAAGTAAAGGCTGGCAAAATTAAGAAGCGACCCAACAGTTCCTCTTTACCACCAGTTTGAAATTCTCCTAGACTTCGTTAAGTGCTTTTGGCACTTGTGCTGAAATCAAGGGGGAGAAGAGCTCTGATAATTTTTTTTTGATAAAACTGTTCCTCTGTTCCTTTTAACTCTGTTTACATTCTATCTGTTTGATGTTTTTATTACTGCTTCCTTTCAAGGGACGTAAGTAAGGAGTAAGAGAGAGTAAGAAGAACTTTTTATGCTACTTATGCTTGCTTTGTGTGTGCATTTAAACTATTTTGATGTTTTGTGTTTGTGTTTGTGTTATCTTGATTTGATGAATGAATTGCTCTGATCATGATCTGATTGAATTATTTGACAAGTTTTGTCAAACTTCATTTTGTTTGTAGGGTATACATATTCTGACAGTGTTCTGTTATAAGATTTGTAACAGCACACTGGTTATTTCTTTACACATGATATATTCTGTTTACTATTTCATGATAACTTATAGTCATGTTTAACTTATCATGTGTGCTTTCTTTTGATCAGAAACAGTTTGGTGTTTTCATTACAAGTTGTCAAAAAGGGAGAGATTGTTGGTGTCAATGTGCATGTGCCATGCACATGATGAATTTTGTCCAACTTGTGATAAAACTAGAATATGATTTTGTTTCTTATTTTACTGTTTTTAGAAGTATATTTTAGGAAGTATTTGATTTATAATAAATATCTTCTTAGATTAGGATATTGTTTCTTATATCCTAATTAAAATAGGAGAATATTTATTTACGTCCTAATTCCTTTAGGAGTTTAATTATAATACCTCCTATTATATTTCTCCTTATCCTAATGTGATTTTGATTAGAATTTTTACAGGATTCTAAGGAGATTTCATCCAGGCATACCACTATATATACAAAGTTATTTTTACATAACTGCGGATTATGTGGTGTGTTGTGTGAGTTTAGGTTTCGGCATTTCAACAATAAAGGAAGAGAACTTCAACGCAAATAGGAATGCTTCTTTGATTTAATTTTATGAGTCTTTGATTCATGTATGAGAGGTTGTAATTGTACATGAATTGTTGATTAGGTTTGTGTGAGTTAGTAGACACTTGAAATAACTTGCAGGTTAAGTGTTTATGTAATTCAACGTCAGACATTGTTGTTATGTATAACTTAACAGTATGTTGTTAAGTTATCTGTAGCAGAGAGTGGGCAGTGTCACTAGAGTTTAAGATCTTTGCGTTTGTTTTACAAAGATTAGGTCAGTGTGTGAGAGTGAGTCAGCATTGTAAAAGATCCTAGAAATTGTACAAACAAGAACTTAGTAAATTGCAGCTCTATAACTGTCCGTGGATGTATGTTTTATAACCGAACCACGTAAAAATCCTCCTGTGTTGATTTGCTTTACAGTTTACTGTTATTTTTCTTATAACTGCATACTTCTAGAACTTTCAAGATCAACAAATTAATCCTTGTAGGTTGACGGAGACAATGGCTTTGTTAGAGCATTTGGCACACAATTTCTTTCTCGATAAAATATTAATATCTTTAGGAATCACATAAATCAGTGTGGTGCCCTTCTAAACCAATGTTGAATTGAGGGAAGCGCTGACATAGTTGGCTTAGAGGACGGAGGCAACACGAAGGAAGAATGAGATAAATCACATCAAGAAGAAGATAGAGCCTATTTAGCTAAATATTGAGGTAATTTAAAAAAGCTACATAAACTTGGAGACACGTCACCAAACATTCTCAATGGCTTATGCATATTTTGGTTGAAGAGAGGTGACATTATAATCTTTTTTAGTTGACTTACTGGCTAATATATCTAGGTAAGTTTTGGGTCAGTCTACAATACATCCAATGTACTGGTACAACACTTTTTTTGTATAAAAATCGTAAATTGATGAATAAAACTTATAAATAAGTATATAAAAGTTTTAAATTTTAATTATATAAAAGTTGTAAATCAGTAAATATAAAAATTGTATTATAACTTTTATATTACTTATTTACAACTTTTACATATCTATTTACAACTTTTATACAAAATGATGTATAGTACATCGGATGTACCGTAGCCAAAGCCGTAAGTTTTGGTTGGATTGAATTGGGTAACAGATGATCATCATTGTACGATGAGAAGAACCTTCCCTAACAAAAGTATTATAGAAAGATGACTCAACTAAAGGGTTTCTTTGGAAAGTCTTATGATCTCTTTCATTTTCAAGTTTGTCATTACCACTAAGATTATATCCAGAATTCCAATCAATATTCTGAGAACAATGCCTTTATAAGAACGAAAATATCTCTATCCAATCTCCAATTTGAATTTGAATATAACTCCAGTAGTTTGGTTTCTACTCAATCTTTGTTTATCTTTTCATGTACATATAATTTTTTTTTTTGTAATTATCTTTGTTTATAGCTCTTGTTAGTTGTAACACTTTTATTGGCTTTGTCTATGGAACTAATACTTGTAATCTTGCCATATATATATTCATACTTTCTTATCAATAACAAGTACAGCTAAATTTATTGAAATAAACCAAAAGATATTGCAGTATCAGAGCTCCATTTAGATGAAGCAAGAATTGTAAAATCAAACACTCAAACCAATCACTTATGGCTGAAGATAACTTTGTTGTTACCAACCCACCAAACTAGGCACTGGCAATTAATGAAGCTGCTCATCTCTTTCTAAAGCTAACCAAAAACAATTATCCCTTATGGCATGCGCTCTCAATCTTTACTTTTTGGCTATGATTTAGAAGGCTCTATTGATGGCACTAATCCATGCCCTTCTCCAACCATAACCTCACCCAGCAGTCCTGCAATCATCAAGCTGAGTCCTACTTATAAATTATGGAAAAGACAGAATAGTCTCATTTTTCATGCTATGATGGCATATGTATCCAATAACATAGTTACTCTTACAACCTCTATAAAAACAACAGCTGAAGCATGGAGTTGCTTAGAAAGAACATTTGTAAGTAAATCCTCTTCTTATGTTATGGGACTTCAAGAGATTCTTGGTAATACCACCACTGCAAATATGAACATTACTGATTATATGCAGACCATTAAGAGCATTTATGTAACTCTTGCACTTGCTGGCTTACCAATGAGTGATGATAAACTAATTCATGTTGTACTTAAAGGTTTTGGTTATGAACTCAAGAATCTCAGTGCAGCAATCCGTACTTGTGATTCAGTTATTTCATTTGAAGAGCTACATGACAAACTTGTTGATTAGGAATTTGTCACACCCCAATCCAAAGGACTAAGATGTGAACTCTAACATAAACAAATTTATAGAAATTGTAAAACTAAAACTTTAACAAATCAAGATCTTTAACCAAATAAAAACTAGTTAAAATATGAATCTTGAAAAAAAAAGAGTTTGGTTCAACAACTAGAGTCCAATCAAATACTAAAAAAAAAATCAACACATAAAGCAAATTCCTATGAGAACCAAATTGCAGCGGAGCCAATCGTTGCCAAATCTATATATAATCCCAAACTTGGAATCACATTAAACTAATATGATATTTAGACCAATAAGCAACTAGTTTTATATATGAAAGCAATTTGCAAAAAAAATATTTTTATCATAACACAATAAACATATTCAAAATATTACATAACATGATCACATGCCAAACTTATACTTAACACATTCAAATAATGCACAACATAGGCACAAATCCAAACTTACACTTATCATACTCATATGATGCATAGCATAGGCAAATAAGCAAACTCACAAATATCATATTATATGAAGCATATAGCATAAACACATAACATAAAGTGGAAGCTGCCGCAACACTTAACAAACATATCATTAGAAACCTACACCCTCTCACAAGTTAGGACTTTTCATATCCGTAATAGGGATCATCTCAATGGGTTTCTCCATATGTGCATATTCACGATCACTCTAAAGTGACAACCATAATAGTCTCATTGGACCTTATCCTACTTTATGGAACACATATCATTTACCCTCCTGAAGGAAAGCCACACACATAATTGGCTTAAGAATACAACAAATAGGTGCCTACCAAGTAATGAGAGGTTCGAGTCCAAGGTTTAAGGCATGAATGTCACTTTTAAATATATAAAATTTAATTAACATATAATATTCATGCCATCACATATCAAAATCTATATGTAAAAGATCGAAATCAAGATCATACTTTCATTTCATAACATAGCATTTTTATCAAGACATAACTTTCACAATTACTATCAAACACGGGTACATAATATACTTACATATATTCTTATTGTGAACCCAGTTGAAAACAAATCTAGTTCACTTATCTCAATTGAAGCACAAAATATGAAATTGCAAATAGCTTACAATGAACCTATCACAAAGAACTTAGGTATGAACCTATCACAAAGAACTTAGGTTTAAAATGTTTCTAAATTTACAAAAATCAATTTAAACACTTATGATACTGTTCAAGCTACATATACTCAACATATATCATCAAAATTATAAAAAGTTAAATAAATTAAATGTGGTCAAATTAACTATTCACTGCTCATCATAACACTACATTATATAGAAATTATACTCCATGAATTTTTAAAAATTCATGCTATGTTCAAAAATTTTAAAATTACAGATTATTATTAAACATATAAATTAAGCTTCTGTAAGACTCTTGATTGGAGTTTTGGCAATGCTTCATGGTTCTTGACTTGGCCAAACACAGCTTCTGAGATTCTTCCACGGGATGCTTCTGATCATAATGCTATGGTCATCAGGTATGGAGATCAACGTAGGTAGACCTCCAGTCCTTTTAAAATTTTGAACTTTTGGGCTGACCGAGAGGATTTCTTGGAGATTGTTCAGAGAGTATGGTCTATGCCTGTAGACGGGGATTCTATTGTTAGCCCTGAGGCTACATGATAATTTTGATGATAACAATACACATTGATTAATTGAGATTTACTAACATGTTTATTTATATGCAAGAGTAAGATCATTGAAATAATTGTAAAATCAAGAAGAGGCTTATTAAAATGAAGTGTTGAAGCTAAGGAGAAGACTACATGTTAAAGGCACCAAAGTTTAAGAACAAGGTTTGATTCAAGGAATGTGACACATGAGTAATGTTCAATCAATTGGTTATATATTTCTATACAAATGTCCAAATAACGTGATTCTTGAGCATTTGGAAAGCTTACTCAATTTATAACATTTTATATGTTTTAAAGAAATTCAAATTTCAAGTGTAAGGTTGTCCAAATCATCATGCAAGTTGAAAGACAAATGGAAGCAGCTGACATGAGCACCGAATACTCTTTTAGACATATCTTGAGCTAGAAAAATCAAAATAAATTCAAATTGGAAAGATGACTTAATGAAGCACATTTCATATGTTTTGAATAAATTCAAATTTCAAACGCAAGGCTGACATAATTGACATGCAATTCGGTGGACTGACACAGAGAAGAAAAATCAACTCATATGAGCACCAAATGATGTTTTATCTATATCTTGAGCTAGAGATATCCAAATGACTTGATTATTATTACATTGGAAAGATAATTCAATGTAGAAAATTTCTAGAAACTCAAATTTCAAACAGAAGGCTGATATAATACACATGCAAGTCGGTGGACTGACACGTGGAAGAAAAATCAAGTCACATGAGCACCGAATGGTGTTTTAGCCATATCTTAAGCTACAGATATCCAAATGACTTGGTTCTTGATGCGTTGGAAAGCTTATTCAATTTTCCAGCATGTTTTACAGATTTTCAAATTTCAAATGAAACATTGAAAAAAATGACAGACAAAATTTTGGTTTTTATGGTGGACAGAAAATTTGGAGTTGGTGTCTTCACTTGATTAAGTTCATCCCATTTGCCTATAAAAAGAGCCCTTCTCCCATGCATTCAAAAAGAGTAAGAGAAGCATCTATCAAGCAAAAAAAAAAAAAGAGAAATATCAAGTCTAGAGAGCTTTTATATTCTTTATCCACTCTTTGAAGAGAGTTATACTTTTGTTGTAAAAATTATCTTTATTCTTGTATTGTGGTGAGAGTGAGATCTTCTTGTAAAGGATAAAAAGTTATCATTGAGAGAACTCTTGGTGTGTTGTTATCAAGAGTTGAAGGAAATTGCCTTGGTGAGGTTGTTCATCAAGAAGAACTCTTGGTGTGGTGTTATCAAGGGTTGAAGGAAGTTGCCTTGGTGAGGTTGTTCATCAAGAAGAACTCTTGGTGTGGTGTTATCAAGAGTTGAAGGAAGTTGCCTTGGTGAGGTTGTTCATCAAGAAGAACTCTTGGTGTGGTGTTATCAAGAGTTGAAGGAAGTTGCCTTGGTGAGGTTGTTCATCAAGAAGAACTCTTGGTGTGGTGTTATCAAGAGTTGGAAGAAAAAGTCTTGGTGAGGTTGTTCATCAAGCAAGTTGTAAAGATTTCTACAACTTAGTGGAAAGCTTAGCTCGTGGAGCTAGGAGCCCGTGGACGTAGGCAAGGTTTGCCGAACCACGTAAATTGAGTTTGCACTCTCTCTATCCCTTTCCTCTTTACATTTACTTGCACTTGTGATTGTTCATCATTATTATTCTTTTGATTGCATCTTTGATAAATTCTAATTTCATCTTCTTCACCTTTATTCTTAAAGAAAGAGTGAACTAATTTTGATCTTTCAAGAAAAGTTTTCTAAATCCGTTTTGATAAATAAAAACCCTATTCACCCCCCCTCTTGGGTTGCCATACCTGGGTCAACACCTATGTTTCGAATCACGTAGAAATTGGGTTTGTTAAAATGTGAGTTTAAGACTTTGCATGCCAAGGCTTCTAGTCACATCTCTAGTAGGGTCATTGAGGTTAGGGCTCAATGGGTTGCGGCTCAAGCTATTCTGCATGAGAGCCCTTATTCCCTAGATTATATTTTGACTGAGAGAGATTTTGCTAAGCAGTATTCCCAGTTGTGCAGGGATGAAGAGGCTTTCTTTCGATAGAGGTCAAGGATCCAATGTGTAGAGTTCCAAAAATATATATATATTACAAATTTTAGAAACTATGCCTAAGGGTATTTGAGTAATTTCATTTGAATTTAATGGGCTTTAGGCCATGAAGTAGCTATAAAATCATGTTTAAATGAATGAGATTTGGGTTGGATTATAGTTGTGGGCTTGTGTTAGAATTGGGTAAGGATTAGATGGGCTTGGATTAAAAATAAGTGAACTTAGGCCCATGGGTTAAGGCCTAGTATATATAAGAGACATTAGGGTTCCAAATAGACAATTTTTCTTCATTTTTGTTATAGAAGAGGAGAGGCTTACGGGCTGAAGGGAGAGAGAGGGAAGAAGAAGAAGAAGAAAAAGAAAAAGGAAGAGAAAGAGAAGAAAAGAAGAGAAAAATCAAAGAGGTGTATAGGCTTGGAAATCAAGTAGGAGTTTTCTAACACTATACTTAAATTTTATTATTTATTTTTGTTGTTCTTGATTGATATGTGCTGCAATACATGTGATTTATTATTAAATTGATTGTTTGTTACTTGGATGATGATTTACTTGTGAAATTTTATACTTGTGAAGGAGATGTTGTTCTCGATGGAAGCTGTGATTCATGTGACTGTTTTATGTTCTTTGAGCTACTGTATTTTTTTGGAATGTGATTTATATAATTTCTCTTTTGTTTGGGAAAATAGATATATTAAGCTGTAAATAGACACTGATTTCACTAAATTTGGATTTAAAATGAAATTTTGGTGAATTTTTGAAATTGGAGGTTGAAATCTGGAAATTATACTATTCATCCGATAGACTTGAACATTTTTGCAAATCTGTACCTTGTGAGACTAGTTTTAAGAAATCCAATTTTTGTTTTGAAAATTAGACATGTCAAGCTTTAATTTAGCACTGGTTTCACTAAATTTGGATTTAAAATGAAATTTTGGTGAATTTTTGAAATTGGAGGTTGAAATCTGGAAATGATACTATTCAGTAGATAGACCTGAGATTTTTCACAATTCTGTACCTTTTGAAACAGGTTTTGGGTAATAAAATTTTTTTTTTTGAGAATTAGACATATCAAGCTTTAATTTAGCACTGGTTTCACTGAATTTGGATTTAAAATGAAATTTTGGTGAATTTTTGAATATGAAAGTCGAAATCTGGAAATTGCATTGTTCACCTGAGGGGCTTAAATATTTTCACAAATCTGTATTAATTATAGGTTAATTCTGTAATATTTGTATTTTCAGCTCATAATAGACTCCATAAAATTTCATTTCCAAGTTGAATCACCTGAAAATCATTTTTCTACACTTTTTGGTGATTTTTCTAATTTGAGCTTGGAATTCTGGAAATTTCATTAGCCTAGTGTCAAGTATGGAATTTTCATAAAAATTGTATTGTCTTGGGACTTATTTTAGATAGATTTCATTTTATTTTGAATCTAGACACTTGAATCTTTCATTTCCAACTGGCCTCCCTTAAATTGGTTAAGTGTGCAAATTGTAGTAAATTCTCAAAATTACAGGTTTGTAGTTGAATTGTGTAGTGGCATGGAATGAATAATATGGTTGAAGCTTAGAATTAATTTCTTGGAGTGTGGACTTTGGTATCAATATTTTTCCTTGTATACACTTAGAAATTATATTAAATGATTTATAAGTATATGCATTGGACCTTGGATGGGCCGTTTTGGATACGGATCCAAGGAGAATGCGGATATGAAATTCTTAGTGTTGGACCTTGGATGGGCCGTTTTGGATATGGATCCAAGGGGAACACGAATGTAAGTTTAAAATGTTAGACCTTGGATGGGTCGTTTAGATACGGGTCTAAGGGAAACATTAGATGAAAAATTTTAATTGACAAGTGAATAAGTGAAACTTTGATGTTTGAATTAAAAAGATTGCATGACTTATTTTATTAGGTTGTGTAATTATATAATTAACTGTTTGAATGCTTGCAATTTAGTATAATGTTAGAATTTTCCTATTGGGCTATATGCTCACTCCCTCCCTCCACAGTTACACAAAAAGATATTTGTACTAGTGGTGTTCTAGAGCTTTCCTAGGAAGTTTGGGCGTTTACATGCATGCAATGATTTTGCGAAATGTTTTTGACTTAGCCTAAATTGTGATGGGAAATTTTATCATGTGTTCATGAACCTATGTACTAAGTTTAATCATCAGGGTGTGTAATGTTTATTTTGAATAAATAGCCAAATGTTGTAATGGATTTATGTAATATATATAAATATATGTGTGAATTAGAAAATGATCTCAAAAAAAAAAAAGAGGAAGATATTAACGATGTTTGTTTTCTTTTATTATTATTTTTCTTAATCAATCACCCTTAAAGTCTCTAAATAATAGATTTTAGGGCGTGACACAATGGCTCTCTTTGAGGAATCAGAATACCAAGTTCTTTCATAAGTCTCTGATCGATAGACAGGTCAGGAATCAAATTCATCAGCTTGAGGATGAGGATGGTACCATTGTTACAGATCGAGGCGACTTAGGTCATCTAGCTATGAGGTATTTTCAGAAATTGCTTACAGCTCCTTCTCGCCCTTCTCTTGTGGATGCATCTCATTTTTTCTCTGGAAGAGTTTTTGATGAGATGCTGCCTTCGTGTGCCCTATTACTGATGATGACATCAGGTCAGCTTTATTTTCGATTCCTGATGATAAAGCTCCAGGACCGGATAGGTATACCTCTCTATTCTTCAAAAGGGCTTGGGATATTATTAGTGTGGAGTTTAAGGCTGCTGTGCGCTACTTCTTCATGACTTGCTGGATGCCGAAGTGTGTTAATGCCACTAGGATTGCCTTGGTCCTCAAGGTTGAGTCTCCGAGAACTATGAGTGATTTTCGACCAATCTCTTGTTGTAATGTACTTTACAAGTGCATCTCCAAAGTGATTGTGAATCGGTTCAAAATAGTCTTATCTGATGTAATTGGGAGTTCACAGTCTGCTTTTGTCCCAGGTCGGAGGATCTCTGATGCCATTCTATTGACTCAAGAGCTCATGCATAATTACCATCTTGGGCATTCGCCTCCCCAGTGCGCTTTAAAGGTGGATATTCGCAAAACTTTTGATACTGTCAGTTGGGATTTCATCCCTTTAGGGTTAAGGACGATTGGTATTCCAGAGTGTATGGTTCGATGGATTGTGACCTGCATGTCTTCTGTACATTTCTCGGTTGCTTTAAATAGAGAGCTTCATGGGTTCTTTCCCACCTGTAGAGGTGTTCGACAGGGTGATCCATTGTCACCATACCTTTTTGTGTTGGCCATGGAGGGTTTGAGTGGTATTCTTCGGGAGGCCTCTCAGCGACCTGGTTTTCGTTATCATTAGAGATGCCAGTAGATTTCTCTTACTCATCTTTTTTTTGCAGATGATTTGATGGTTTTTTGCAGGGCAGATGTGGGCTCTATTAGGGTGGTTCGTGCTGCTTTGCAGGAGTTTGCAAAGCTCTCTGGTTTAGTTATAAATTCGGTCAAGAGTCATGTCTTCTTTTCCGTAGTCAATGATGAGGATCGAGCAATATTGCAGTCCATATTGAGTTTTCAAGTGGGGAGTTTGCCGGTCTGATATTTAGGGGTGCCTCTGATCAGCACCAGATTGCGCCTTTCATATTGTACTCCATTGATAGAACGGATTCTATCGAGGGTCAGGTTATGGACATCTACTGTGCTGACTTATGCTAGCCGTCTCCAGTTGATTAAGTCGGTACTATTTTCCATCCAGGTCTACTAGTCATCTATGTTCATATTATCGGCAACTGTGGTCCGAAAGATCGAGGGTATTCTGGCTGCCTCCCTTTGGAAAGAGACCTCTTTGTCTCGTTCTGGGGCCAAAGTAGCTTAGAATTTGGTTTGCTATCCGTTGAAGGAAGGGGGATTGGGAATTAAGCGAGTCAAGGAGTGGAATCGTACTACTTTTTTGAAGCATGTTTAGAGACTTCTTTCTGACAAGTCTTCCACATGGTCTTCTTGGGTTCATAAGGTACTCCTTCGGGGTCGCTCGTTTCGGCAGGTTCAGGTTTCTTTGGAGCCTCCTGGTCTTGGAGGAAGATTTTGCACAGTCAGGATTGGTGCAGGGGTAAATTTGTCTCTTGTATTGGCGATGGGCTTGATACCTCACTTTGGCAGAATTATTGGTTGCCGTAGGGACGTCTTTGTGATATGTTTTCTTTTAGGACTTTATCATCTACAGGTCTTCCCTCAGATGCAAAGGTCTGAGCTGTTATTCGGGATGGGGATTAGGCTTTTCCTGATGGTGGGTTGGTCCTTGGACGGGTTTGGGACTCTGTTAACATCCGACCTATGATAGGGACTCCTGACCATATTGTTTGGAAGGGTCACACCTCTGGTATTTTCTCCATTGACTCAGCATGGGAATTATTACAGAGTAGACAATCAGTGAACTCCTTTTATCATCTTCTCTGGTACCCTGGCCATGTTCCAAGGCACTCCTTTATTCTTTGGCTTGCCTCATTGGGTCGTCTTCGTACTATGGATCAGCTACGGCGTCATGGCATGTTATCTTCTTCGGGTTGTGTTCTCTGTGCTTCATCAAATGAGACTCACGATCATCTTTTCTTAGCTGTCCTTTCTCATCTTCTGTATGAGGGGAGATTTAAGCTAAGACCCTCATTGTTTAGCCATCTTTTGGTTGGCTCTCTCTACTTCATTGGGCTTCTTTTCATCTTTAGGGCAGGAAGAATTTTGGGCATATCCTTGCACGTTTGGTCTTTTTTACTACAGTTTATTTTTTATGGTATGAGAGGAATGATCGTGTGTATCAACAGCGTCATCAGAATCGTCGTCAGGTGATTGACAAGATTTTTGCTTTGGTTTGCTCTCGGCTGCTAACCATTGAGGCCAAGTATGTGATCACTCCTCAGCTTCGTGCCATATGGGGACTTCATCGTTAGTTCGTTTTTTGAATTTTATTTTGTTTAATTGGGCGATTGCGCTCTTTTGTTTTGTTGTTTATGGTGATGATAGCTTTGTTGTGGTTGGTTTTGGGCCTAGCGCCATCTTCTGTTTTGTTTGGGGCCTTCGGCTCTATGTTCCGTTTGTTTGTTTGAGGCCTTTGAGCTTTGTTATTTCCTTTTGGACTTGTAAGTACTAGGTACTCTTCTTGGGGTATGCCCCTCATATTTTGTACTTTCTTTTTTCTTTTTATATGAATAGTAATTTTTTCAAAAAAAATTTCCAATAAAAAATTTGCACAAAACCATTTTCAAAATAATTTAACAAATTAGTATCTTAAAACTGTCAAACCAGACTTCACAAAACTGTCAAACCATACATCATAGTGAACTTACCCAATTCAAAGATTTTTAACCTTTTTTTTTGCTTAGAAATAAATCGTGAAATTTTTTTTGTAAGAGTAGACATAAAAAGGATATTGCATGTAAAATTTCATAAATTTCTAACATGTTCAAGGCATCCTAAAATTTCTCGTAATTTACAGTAGAGGCTTTGAAATAGCATAGTTTGTCTGGAATAGTGAAGTTCATAAATTCACCAAAATTCGCATATTAAGCATTTTTAATTGAAATAAATGTCTATTAAACCTATAGGATGTCTAGTTCCGTTCTACCAAAATTTAGCTTCAAAATCTAACTAATGGAATTTCTAAAATTCGTTGATTCCCCTTATGTCAGAAATTTCATCATTACAGAATTCATATGCTTATAGAAATTTTAATGCTATACATGCATCAATCTACCCTTTTAAGCATGACATATAATTAACATATCACAAATAAATTACATAACAGAACCATAAAACATAGAAAATTTAATGAGGAATTTAAAACTAATCAATACAAGTTCTTACCTCTCTCTGAGACTGATTCAAACACAAACATAATATAATATTTATAGTAAACAATAATTTTAACAAAACAAAAATGACAACCGTAACTCTTTTGTAGACACTAGAATGCCCACGATTGATTACAATTGAATTCACGTTACAAGCGGTTAAGATGGACTTTCGTGTAAGTGGAGATCGTGAGTTGTAGTTGCAGTCATTCTAGGGTTCGTGTTAACGTGACCAATATTGCAAACATAATTAGTTACAAAATAATACAACCAAAATATTAATAATAGACTGATTACTATAAAAGTTTCACATCAGCATACATCAATCCAATATTATATACACCTAACATAATTCTAATAATAACTTATTCATATACTTATAATAAGTTACTAATATATATATGTACTTACCAAAATTTGGCGTTACAAAATTGACCCATGTAATATAATGTAGCCAAGTCAGAGAAGACACGCATCAATGCATAATTAAATTAGTAAAGCAACACCTATAGCAAAGGTATAAGCTCTAACTAAAATAACACTATGAATAATAAAGGCATGAATTCTCAATTTGGAAACAAGTCTTCACATCAAGGGAGTTCAAACAGTCAGTGTTATTAAGGGAAAGACAATTTTTGTAATCAAAATTCTCTATCATCCAACCAGTTCTAGGCCTCACTTTAACAACTACCAGCCTCTTTGTAACAATTATGTGACAAACTGGGTCATTGATCTCAGGCTTGCAGATCTCAACCTCCACCATTTCTTGCATCCGAGCTAATTTCATGAATAACTAGGTAGTTGATTCTGGGGCACTGTATCGTATTGCTTTTGATTTCCAGAATCTCTCTATGCACTTTGAGTATGATGGAAATAATGATACTATCATCGGTGATGGTAATCAAGTCCATATCACTCATATTGGTTCCACTGATCTTGTTACATTTAAATCCACTTTCCAGCTAAATAATGTTTTATATGCACCAGATATTACAAAAAATCTCTTATCTGTGACTCAATTTTGGAACCAAAATAACACTTATATTCAATTCTTTCCTGATTATTTTGTTGTTAAGGATCTATGCACAGGGTATCATTACTTCAAGGGTCGAATAAAAGGCATTTATGCGAATGGCTGTCTTCTTCTATCACTAAAAACATGGTTCATCTCTTCTATACCACAAAGTCAGATTTGAGTTAATGGCATCATCGTCTGGGGCATTCGTTAATAAAAATTCTTAAAGATCCTCTGACTATTGAGTCTTTACCATTCTCTGAGTCTAGCTTTAACAGTTACAATTTCTGTCTTTGTAATAATAGACTTCCATTTTGCAATTCTTTTATTTCTTGTAAAAAACCACGTGAAATTTTATATAATGATGTTTGGATTAGACCCTGCCTTTATTGATTCTTTTAATCATTTTTGTTACTATAGGTGTTTGTAGACTATTATACTAAGTATTCATGGGTTTATCTTATGAAACAAAAATCAGATGTTACTTTGATATTTGAGAAATTCAAACGTATGGTTGAAAACTATTTCAATTCTAAAGTTGTTACAGTATACTCAAATGGAGGGGTAGAATATCAAGGTCTAAATTCAACTCTTCTAAACTAAGGCATTCAACATTCAAAATGCCCTCCTTATATGCCACAACTCTTTAGTACAACCAAGCATCGTCATCGCTATGTAGCAGAAACTGGGCTAACACTTCTTTATTCTGCCTCTCTACTACTAACCTAGTAGTCTGTTGCCTTCCAAACAAATATTTACTTAATAAATCGCCTTTTGACCCTCATATTGAGCAACAAATCACCTTTCCATAAACTATTCCATGTGTACATCCATAAACTTATTATTTCAAGGGAAATCTCTCTCTCTTTCTCTCACTATGGAGTGTATGTATGTGCCTAAGAATAGCCTTTTCAAAGCTGGTAAGAATTTTAGAGGCTATTCAGGTGTTCAACCTAAAAAACTAACCTGATAGGTGGAGCAACCAATTTTTTTTTATACATCAAGTCCCCTTCCTCTTAGCTATCTAATGTAGGACTTAACAATCCCCCCTCGGACGAGACTCCCTTTAGTAGAGCCAACGACATCGACCCTCCTTGTCTAGAATCAAAGACTTATCACATTGGGTACCAAGGTCTAGCTTTGACACTAATTATGAATTTTAACTACTTATGGAAAACAATTCTATCCAATAAATTAACAAGTTAGATGATGGAAACAATGAACCAGAAAATGAAGTAAATAACAAACAGCACAAAGACACCAGGTTTATAATTCGGCTAATCAAGCCTCCATTTACTTCGAAGATCTTAGCAATAGCTTTATTCAATCAACTATGAAAAAGAAATACAAGGAAATATGATTAGATATTTCAAGGATTCTCTCCCAAGAACATACCTCACACACATTATCCCAAGGTATTGATATTTCACCTCAAAGATTTATAAAGATTAGATAATATGTTATTCTTTTATGCTCCAATTATTAGAAGTTTTTATAAAGATTAATTTTAATATAGCTAAGATTTTATTTTGTTGTTGGTGTCAACGTTCATGTGCCATGCACATGATATTTTTGTACAACTTGTGATAAAACAAGAATATTATATTGTTTATTATTTTACTGTTTCTAAAAGTATATTTTAGAAAGTATTTGATTCATAATCAATATCATTTTAGAATAAGACATTATTTAATGTATCCTAGTTAAAATAGGAGAATATTTATTTGTGTCCTAATTTCTTTAGGAGTTAATTATATTACTTCCTATTATATTTGTCTTTATCCTAATGAGAGTTTGATTAGGATTTTGCAGGAATTTAAGGAGACTTCGATCAGATTTCCTACTATATATATTGTTATGTTTACATAACATATAGTTAGTTGGTTGTGTGGAGTCTATGTCACAGCATTCCAGAATTGAAAGGAGAGCTTCAACGCAAATTGGGATGCTTAATTGATTTGATTTTATGAGTGTTTTATTCATGTATGAAAGGTTTTAATCATACATGAATTGTTGATTAGGTCTGTGTGAGTTAGTAGACACTTGAGAGAACTTACGAGTTAAGTGTTTATGTAATTCAGTGTCAGACATCGTGGGTATTATATACTTAATAGTGTGTTGTTAAGTTATCTGTGACAGAGAGTGAGCAATGTCACTAGAGTTTAAGATCTTGGCGGGATTTTATTTTACAAAGATTAGGTCAATGTGTGAGAGTGAGTCAGCACTGTAAATGATCCTAAAGATTGTGCAAACAAGAACTTAGTGAATTGCAGCTTTATAACTATCCGTGGATGTAGATTTTATAATCGAACCACGTAATATCCTTCTGTGCCGATTTGTATTACAGTTTACTGTTATAATTCTTATAACTGCATACTTCCAAAACTTACAATTGGTATCAGAGCAGGTTCACTGATAGACAAGTGAAGAAATGATCACGTTGATATGGAAGAATGGAGTTTATTTGCAATGGAGAATCTGGAACACAACCACCTATTCTTGATGATAGTAATTATCCATACTAGAAGGTAAGAATGATGATGTCTATCAAATCTCTTGATGACAAGGCATAGACCAATGTGCTTAAACGATGGACACCGCCAACAAAGTTGAATGCTTTTGGTGATGCTGAACCTAAATCTGAGGAGGAATGGACTGATGAAGAATACAGACATTCAAGCTGGAACTCAAAGGCTCTCAATGCAATTTTTGCTGCAGTGGACTTAAACAATTTCGGACAGATTTTTAAGTGCAAAGTGGCCAAGGAAGCTTGAGACATATTTGAGGTAAAACATAAAGGTACCGCATCTATTAAAAGATCTAAATTGATGAGACTAAATTTCCAATTTGAAAATTTTATTATGCATGAGGATGAGTCAATTTTTGAGTTTTACTCTAAGATATGTCATATCACAAATTCTACATACATGCTTGAAAAAACTTTCACTGATGCAGAAATTGTTAGCAAAATTATCAGGTCTATTTCAAATAAATTTCAACCTAAAATTTCAGCCATTGGAGAAGTTAAAAACACTGATGAGATGAGGGTTGATGAATTGATTGGCATTCTCTAAAATTTTGAAATTAATCAGAGTACTAGGAAACAAAAAGAAAAAAGCATTGCATTCAATGTTAAAACTGAAAAATCTGATGATGAAAGTAATGATGAACTTAATGGAACTGATTCTAAACAAATTGCTTTTCTAACAAAAATTATGTCAAGTTCATGAAAAAGAATTTCAGGAAAAAGAATCAAGGAAAGCTATCAAACTCAAATGAAGACAAGTTCAGAAAATTCAACAAGAAGAATGACAAGAAGAAATTGAAGAAACCAAACAAGAAAGGGCAGATTCAGTGTTTTGAATGTTCAGGTTATGGGCATATTCAATCTGAATGTGCTAATCTCAAAAAGAAAAACAAAGGCTTGACAGCTACTTGGAGTGATGAATCAGAATATGATTCAGATGATTAAGAATGCATGAATAATTTTGTTGCATTCACACATCAGCAGCCGATAAAGGAAAAGCTGTTATGAATGACATAATAAAACACTACAAAATCAATGTTGATCATTCAGATGAAGAAGAAGGTCCAGAATACTATGAAGAGTTGCAAGAGACTTATAATGCACTCTATGGTTAATAGCTGAATCAGAAGGGAGAAATCAAAACCTTAAAGAAGGAGATTAAAGTGCTGAAATGTAAAAAATCTTATGCTGAAAATTGTATCACAGAACTGGAGATTGCTTTGACAGACAAAACAACACATGTTGAAAAAATCACAACAGAGCTAGCTAATTGAGAGCAAAACATGTGTTGATCAATTCAGAATCGGGTCAGCTGAACTTGATCAGGTCTTGAGTCTTAGAAGAGACAACTCCAACAAACATGGATTGGGATACACGGAAGGTAATGTTGCATCTTCATCAACAACAGTGTTTGTAAAAGCTTCAACATCAGGTAAAAATTTTGAACCTAACTTAATAAGATCAAGTCATAGTTCAAAAAGCAATGAAACATTTGTTTCTCCTCTAAGTTCTTTCAAATCCAGTCCTGAATAGGTAAGAAAATTCATTCCAGTTTGTTATTTTTATGGTGAAAAGGGACATATTACACTAGATGCTTTAAATTGTTGAATCTTTTGCATAAAAGATAAAAACAATTCAAACTGTTACGAAAGACACAACTGTAGTGGGTTAAGAAAGAGAAGACAGTGTGCAATGTTGCTTTTGCTGCTCTTAAACAATCTTCTAATGATTTGTGGTATTTTGACAATGGCTCTTCCAGGCATATGATTGGAAATAAACAGTTTTTGAAAAATTTTAAAGCATGCAGGGAAGGAAATGTCACTTATAGAGATGGAGCAAAGAGTAAGATCATTGGCAAAGGCGCTTTAATTGTAAAAGGCCTACCAAAGTTCCAAAATGTCTTGCTTGTTGAAGGTTTGAAAGATAATCTAATTAGTATTAGTCAGATATGTGATAACAAATATATTATTAATTTCACACGAAACAAATGTATGGTTTTAGATAACCTTGGTAAATGCACTTTAGAAGGAAACAAATCTTTAGATAATTGCTATTTGGTAAAAATTGCATTTAAAGCTCAGATTTCAGATTTGGAATTGTGGCATCAAAAATTAGGTCACCTTACAAAGACTTGGTTAGATTGACTAAGTTAGGTGCTGTAAAAAGAGTTCCTAAATTTGATGACAATGTAAATGAAGTTTGTGGACCATGTCAAATGGAAAAACAAATTAGAAGTTCACACAAATCCAATCCACATCTTAGCATTTTCAAAATACTTGATTTGCTTCACATGGATCTTATAGGTCCCATGCAAATTCAAAGCATTACAGGTAAGAGATACATATTTGTTTGTGTGGATGACTTTTCAAGATATACTTGGGTTGATTTTATTAAAGAAAAATATGACACTTTTAAAGCTTTCATGAATCTTTGTGTTAAGCTTGAAAATGAGCAAAACAAGAACATTGGCAGGATAGTGAGAATAAGAAATGATCATGGCAAAGAGTTTGAAAATGTTATCTATGCTGACTTTTGTAAATATCATGGTATTGATCATGAATTTTCAGCTCCTAAAACCTCTGAACAAAATGGCATTGTGGAAAGGAAGAATAGAACTCTTTAAGAGATGGCTAGAGTGATGCTCAATAGCAAAAAGTTAACCAAAAGGCAATGGGCTGAAGCAATAAGCACTACTTGTTACATTTCAAATAGAGTTTTTCTACGACTTGGCACTAACCAGACACCTTATGAAATTTTGAAAGGTAGAAAACCTAATTTGAAATATTTTCATGTTTTTGGATGCAGGTGTTACATCTTCAATGACAGAGAGTTGTTAGAAAAATTAGATCCAAGAAGTGATGAAGGAGTTTTTGTGGGATATGCATAAAATAGTAAAGCATTTCGGGTTTACAATCTTTGAACTGAGGCATTCATGGAATCTGCAAACATAGTCTTTGATGATCTAGATGATTATGTAGAATACTCACAACAGGAAAGCATAACCAGCTTTACAGAAGATAAAGAAAAATCAGATTTTGACAGCAACAGTAATAAAGATGATTCAATTATGAAAGAGAAAACAATTGCTATTACATCAGACATAACAACGAAAACTGACAACTCGAATCTGAACAAAGACTCAATCTGAAATGAAGATGAAAGGAAAGATCCACTCACTTGGATTCAAAAGGCATATCCAACCAGCTCTATCATTGGAACACTAGATGGCATGATGAAAACCAGAAGTAAGGTAAGGAATCAGGTAAGGTTTGCATGTTATGTTTCATTAGTTGAACCAAAAAATGTGAAAGAAGCTTTAAAAGAGGATGTTTGGATTCAGGCAATGCAAGATGAACTTAATCAGTTTAAAAGGAATGAAGTATGTGAATTAGTTCCTAGGCTAGAAAATGCAAATGTCATTGGAACTAAATGGATATTCAAAAATAAAACTGATGAAAGTGGTCAAGTAATAAGAAATAAAGCTAGGCTAGTAGCACAAGGTTACACACAAGTGGAAGGCATAGACTTTGATGAAACCTTTGCACCAGTAGCTAGACTTGAATCAATCAGATTACTACTTACAATCACTACAAGAAAAATTACCATATTTGGCGGTCTTAAAAGCGCCACCAATGACACCGCCAAATATAATCAATTTGACTATATTTGGCGGTCGGTCAAAGTGCCAAATATGCATCCGACTATACTTGACGGTTTTTTACCGCCAAGTATAATAGGTTAAAAAATTAAAAAAAATATATTTGGCGGTTTTTGACCACCAAGTATAATAATTTCTAAGTTTAAATATATATATATATATATATATATACTTGGACAATACTCTGTCTACTAAAGGTGCAAGAGCAAGGGCCCTACACAAAAAGCACCTCTCCAGAATTAATCACATGCTCCGAAGGCTTATATGATAGAGAAAATGTATACATACTTGCAAACAAAAATAAATCTAACATAACAACATAGGGAGAATATAATTCAAAATAACAGAATTTCCATCTCTCCATCTGAAAACTGAATGCACTCCAAACAAAAATAAATAAATAAATAAAGAGTAATTAAAAAAGTTGTCCTTTAGAATATATATATGTGTGTGTGTGTGTGTGTGTGTGTGTGTGTGTGTGTGTGTGTGTGTGTACACATACACACACACACACACACACACATATATACACGGTGGCCCCTTCCCCTTCCCCACCCCACCCCACCCCAAAACAACAAGTCCTAACCCCAAAACCTCCTTGTCTTTAGCCCAATAAAAAAATGAAGCTAAAAGAATTGCACTGACTTGGGCAGATGAATTAAAGAACTTCACTACAATGTCCAGTACTAGCCTATAGATGGACAACTTAAATTCTAAACAAGGATATTTTTGTTCATACACAAGATATAGGAGCTTCCTAATGCAAGTGAACAACTATGTTAAGGGAAGAAATTATGAGGTCTGGCAGCTCACCCTCCAGCTCTTACAAGTTTAGTAACCTGGCTTCCAGCCCACACCATAGCCATTACTTTGAGAAATCTACAAAACACTAATTCAAATCAACACTATTTCTGGAAACATTAAATAATAATATTCTACCTCTCAGTGGCTGCGATATAACCCATTCTTCCAGGGGTTGGATCAACATAAAACTTAGAAAACAAGTGAGATGGTGCCTTGTTATGTTGGTTGCATGGATATATTTGGAAAGTTCAAATGCTTATGCATGAGAAAAGAACACACACCACACTACTAGAAATGTTGTGAGGTAGTAAGCTGTGTTTAATAGCCCATACGACAATATCCCAGAAATTCCATATCTCTTTAATCTCGTCAAGACCCTCCCAAGTTGAACAAGCAATACGAGTTGTAAGAAGACATGCCCTAAACAACCATAGAATCAAATACCTACTCTAACACACTCCCCATTTGAACTTCACATTCTTTTTGTTTACTGGTGTGTTCAGTAAAACAACAAAAAAGCAACATGATAATGTAAAAACACCTTACGTTTAAAATGATTGGTATGAAAAGCACATCCTTAAGTTTAAACCTAATTACAAACATATAATTTGCTTTTTCCAAATGGCATTCCTTTCCTTGTAATTTACATATTGTTAATACCATTGGTTAAGAGAACAATGGCTCTAAAACCACCAAATCCAAAAGCATAAGCTATTATGTATCAATCCAATACAGTATTTAAACTCCAACAACAAATACATAACAACTGGAAAGCTCAGAAACTTAGTCAACTGAAGTACATTCTTCATATAATTGCATACCTCATAAGCACATTGGAGTTTCTTAAACGACTCAATAGCTAAAGAACTTCCCATATTTTTATCAGGATGGACAAGCATGGCCTGCACAAAATAGAATCAGGGGAATAAATAAGGGTACTTGCATGAGGGGATATATATGAATAAAAAAGTTGAAGGAAAGTTTATTCTGAAAAGGAAAGACTTAGTGCCAATGAAAAATGTGATTTCATTAAACTGTATATCCAATGTTAATTAATTTCATTAAATATTACAAAGTATTGCATCTCTTCCTAAAGTAGAAGGGGAAAAAAAAAGAAATCTTTAAAACAGGCTTAACTTGAAATTGTAGTTACTGCATTTTTAATTGCATTACAGAGAACAAATTCCCAAATATTAAACGACTCTAAGAACATGAATCTAAATTAAAACGAGAATATCAACTAAAAATAAGCTCCCTTTTCGAAAGAGGGACAATAAACCTAACTAATTGAATCATCCATAACTCCTCTAACAATGGAAAATCTGAAGAATTCAGTAAGCTCAAATGTTATAGGCACAAGATTCAAAAACTAAAATTTAGTACCATGGCTTCATCCAACAATACTAAACAGGACTGTTCCAGATTGTCCAATCCAATCACAGTAGGAATTTCATTTTCATATCCTCTAGTCTCAACAGTTTCTTTCGCACACTATGCCAAAAATTTAAACTAATATTCTACAATATATGCAAAGAAAAGCAAAGAAATCCAGTAATCATACAATAAAATTGTCAACACATGAATGCAAATGACAAGAAAACCAACAAACAATTAAGCCATTTCCACTCAACAAGTGCTCCACCCAACAAAAATCCATATTAAGCACATTTAAGAACCAAAACCTAACTTCCAAACCATTGAATAAGAGAATTAAAATAGAACCCACCCCAATCACTAACCTCATCTTAGCATATACACAATTCTTAAAAAAAATAAAAAATGAAAGAATCAATTTTTTGGCTATATAATGCATATAAAAAGAATCAAAGGGACTAAATAGATTCAAATACAAAATTTTTGTTAACCTAAAGTAAGTAAATAATTTGTCGTGTCAATGGAAGTAGAGAATTACTAACTATAAATGCAATGATTAGGAAAGAATTTACTATATAGCCAATACACCTTTGTGCATTTACAATGACAAAAGCTTCCATAGCCCAATGACTAGTTGCATTTTACTCAATTAGTCCAATTTGATATAAGACCCTAACCGTATGTATAATGCCTAAATGCCTTTCACTCATATTACAATAATGATTTAAGCCCAGCCTACATGTACTTACTAGTGAGAAGCCCAAACGTGCGTTGCACTTAGAAACTTCCTCAAAATGTACCCTAATGTGCAAGCAACCAAGTAGAAAAAAGAGGAAGTTTAAGTAATGTAGAAAATAGAAAAAAAATCAACATTTAATCATACTATATTCATAAATAAGTATTGAAATAACCTAAGATTCCTAGTTTCACTTAGAGTTAGTGTTAAAATAAAATAAATAAATAATCAGTATATTTGGTCTCTCAAAGGAATGATGATCTTGGTTAATTAGTTTTAAATGATTCTTAAAAGTCATTGTTACATACATTCTTCAACGTTAAAAAAAAAAATCAATACTAAATTAACATGAATTAAATATTAATTAGTTGAATCAAACATACCTAAAACAAAATTGATTTGTCTTTTTGTGCAATAAACAATAACTATCTAAAGACTTCTACCTTTAATAAACAAAAGGAAATGAGTGAGTGATTAATGTTATTAGCTAATCCAAAGAATAACGAGTCAAAGCAGCACTTATTAGCTAGGGTAATGATCTGACTAGCAATTAAAGACATTTATGTAACTATAGTACATAAGCAATTAATGACATTTATGTAGCAAGCAATTAAAGACGTTTATGTAACTGTAGTATTTAAGCTAATCAAATAATGAAATATGTGAAACAAAATATGTAACTTTTTCTTTATAAATATTTACTGCTTGGTAATTGAAGCTTAGCTGAAATTTTCGAAGGCCATAAATTTCAAATTGGACTTTTAAAGATGTTCTAAGAACCAACAACTAGTGAATGCTTTTCCATTAATTTAAGAACGAGGTCCATTGCAATTGAACCAATGTTCTTATTAATTAATTGGCCAACAGCTTTACCAAAATTAATTGGAAAACTAACAAAACAAAAATTGCCCAGTTTGTAATCTACATTGGCTTTCAATCTCAAAATTATGTTTCTCTACTCTCATTTCAATACTTGCTGCCTACTATCTTTGCTTCTTTGCAATTCTTTACCTGTAAAAAATTCTCCAAGTTGGGGTTTAATTTAACATGACACACATACAAACTAAAAGCATTGGTCACTAGCAAAAGTATTAAAAAAAAAAGATTGATACACAAGAAATCATAGAATAATTCAAATAAAGTGTTATGTATAGCCAAAAAATAAAACTAAAAACTCAGTGAAGTAACACTCTAATTGAACTTCTCAACATTGGCTTCCAGCATGTGTAAATGGATGAACTGAACTGATGAAAGCACATCAAATTAGCCCCAAACAGCATAAACCCACATGATTATATCATATGAAACAAACTAACCTCCCTCTCCTTCCCATATGAAATAAATTCCCTTCCCAATTTCCCAATTCCAACAGTTACGGCATGGTCAGAGAAGAAATGATAATGATATATAATAAATTATTTTAACTGATTATTACCTTAAAACTAAACGTGGAGATACCTCCAACTCTCACCAAGGAATAGCCAGCCCTTGGGACAACTAAATGAAGCATACATGTAAGAGATTGCCATTGATTTAAGGTTATGGAGTCACCTACAAACATGATGCGCTTTCCTCTAAATCTTTCTAAGAAAATTCTGCCATTGAACCTGCAAAAACATCAATAATTAGTTGATCAATATTCTCTTGAACCAAAAACAAACAAATAAATAGCATTGTCAGCCAATATATAATACAAATATGCATTGACTCAACTCAATGATGAAGTAAAAAGAAAAAAAAATCAAGAAGAAAGTAACTTGTAAGGGGAAGAATATAATTATGAAGCTGGAACCAATACAGACAAAAACACATATGCACATACCTTAGCAGCTTGCATGAAGTGGGCTTCCAACTGTATTTGAGGTAGACCTTATCAGGGCGAACATGCTTTAAGCAATCAAGCTCTGGCTCAATGAAGGGACAGTTTTGGGCACTGTAGCAGTTAAGAAAATAACAAAAATAATATGGTAATTAATTAATTGACCGAATGGTTTAAGGTTCATATTATTTCTATAGCATTTAAAAATATATTAATATTGAGCCTTTGTTTATAAGTTTAAAATTTTTCATAATTACAGAATAGTAATTTTCAATTTTGATAATAATTAATATCTTAACGATCATGTTAGGAATTATATCCTGGTTGTCATGATTCTAGTAGTGTTATCTTATTTGATTTATAAAACAAGCCAAAATACAAGTTGCTCTATCATTTCTCTTTAAGAGATGTTGTTGTGCTGATCTATATTTATTTCATGTTAATCATCATATCTTGACGTCATGTGTCATAATTTCTCTTATAATAAAATAACTTTGAGATTATAATCTAAGTGTTGACTGTGGGTGGGGTTATACAAACCCCGAAAGATACTTTGTAAGCCCCATTCCTCAAAACACCTCACAATTAAATTTAAAAAGTTAAAATATATTTTAGACCCCCTTTACATACCATTTATATCCTCATTAAATAAATAAACATTATTGTTAAAAAAGAAAAATCTGTCAAGTTCAACGTAATTGAAGGTTGTTAATTTGTTTAATTAAAATTCTTTTACAAAAATTGTGTTAAAATGAATTATATCATTACTTCTTTAAGAAAAATTCATCATTTTGATGCTTTAAAATCAAGTCTAATCAAAATTTCATGTTTTTTTTCCTCTCTGTCTTCTGTAATATCAACTTTAAAACTCACACTAGTTTCAGAAGCATCAAACAAAATGTCTCTTTGGATGATGGCTAAAAGTACGAACACAAAAGCAACAAAGAAATGCAAAAAGACGTTGAATCAATACTAGCAACTTCAACAGCTCTCTTGCTTGCGGGTACCTGCTCAGTACTCACTGTTTCCTGTGTTAAGGGGCAAGGGGGAAATGAAAATGTGAGTTAGTTTTGTGTTTTGTTTTACAGTTTGGATGAGTTCTTATTTCTGGGTAACAAGGTTAGTTTCTTACTATATATTTCTTAGCTTCTAACAAAAGCATCGATCATCTAACTGAATACGAATGATTATTGTTCATCCAAAAGAGAAAAGAGAAACAACATTCATTCATATACATGTACATGCAAAGCGAAAATTGCAGACAAAGAAGAGAAAGAGCAAATGGTGAAGGAGGAGAAGCTCACGATATATCACAAATGTAAAAGAACCACAACCGTTAAAGACTTAAATTCGTCTTCAGATCTCCCTCTTGAGCTCCTAGCACAATAGCTTAAAGAAAAGAAACTTAAAGTTTGTCGCTCTTTTAAACTTCTGTGAAGCCACCGAACTAGACAAAAAAGAGAAGAGAAGCGAAAGAGGAAGAAGTATCTTCTCCAATTGCTTCAGATATGCAAGGGAAAAAGCATTCATGTAGGTACTCCGCAAACGTCCATTAACGATAGTTGAAGAAATTAAACAGAAGCTTTTTGAATGGGTTCAGATATCCTCTCCGCTTTTCATGAGAAAGATAAAGAGATAGGCGAGAAGAATAAGAAGTAGCAAAGATTACGGCTAGGGTTCTTTAATTTTCTTTATATAGTATTATGAAATTCTAGGAAATCCATATCTATTAAAAATTTTCAAAATCATCCCCAAGTCAGTCCCTATATTTCAAACGTTTTCATTTACACTATTAGACTAATCTTTTATAATTTTTAGAGCACTAAATATTTTAATTTAATTTTTATAATAAATTATAATAATTTTTTGCATATTTAAAATGTTATATTATTGTAAAATAATTTTTTTTATATTTTTAATTGCTTAATTTTCATCAAAGCAATTAAATAATGTTATTTTCATCGCTTTGAAATTAAAAAATAATTTTATTTATTTCATAAAATTTTCACATTTAAAAATTCATTTTTTTAAATTTAATATTTAAAAATTTATTCTTTTTATACATATAATAATGTCATCTTTAATTTAAAGATTTTTAAAAATTATTTTTAATTTTAGATTAAAAATAAAATTATATTATTTAATTATATTTAGATAAATTTATTAAAATTTTAAATATTATATTCACTATTTGAAAGAAAAGATAAAAAGAAAGAGGAAAATTTGAGATGGAAAAGAAAAAATTACATTTTCATATACTTGTCAAACTTTAAAAAAATGTGATATTTATGTGATTGAATAAAGACAAAAAGTAACAAATAAGATAAATTGATAGGTTTGACTTTTAAGACATAGTTAAATTTATCACTTTTTTAAAAAACTGTCAAATAAGAAAATTGTGAAGTGACAAATATGCAAAAAATTCTTGTAGTGAATTGCTTATTTGCTTGATTTTAAATTGTACCAAATGGATTTTAAAATAGCATTTTTAAATGGCTATCTCAATGAAGAAGTTTTTGTTGAACAGCCTAAGGGTTTTGAAGATCCTAAACATCCTGATTTTGTGTACAGATTGCATAAAGCTTTGTATGGATTGAAACAAGCTCCTAGAGCTTGGTACGAAAGGTTGACAAATTTTTTGATCAACAGAGGTTATAAAAGAGGAAGCAATGATAAGACCTTATTTATCAAACATGCATCTAACTATTTTATTGTTGCTTAAATATATGTTGATGACATTGTTTTCGAATCAACTAACAAAAATAAAACTAATGAGTTTGTTAAATGGTCAGAGAATTAAATTTCTTTCTTGGATTGCAGGTTAAGCAAATGAATGATGGGATATTTATATCTCAATCACAATATGCTAAAAATCTTGTAAAGAAATTTGGGCTTGAGAATGTAAAGCCAATGAAAACTTCTATCAGTACTAACCTGAAACTTTCAAAAGACAATGTAAGAAAAGAGGTTGATGCAAGTTTGTATAGAAGCATCATTGGCAGTTTGTTATACCTTATAGCAAGTAGACTAGACTTGTGCTTTAGTGTAGGACTTTGTGCAAGATTTCAAGCAAATCTCAAAGAATCACATCTGCCAGCAGCTAAGAGAATCATCAGGTATGTACATGGAACATATGATTATGGTCTATGATTTTCTAAAGATACAAATGATTATCTTGCAGGGTTTAGTGATGCTGACTGGACAGGAAATGCAGATAACTAAAAAAGCACATAAGGAGGGTGTTTTTATCTTGGTACTAACTTGGTTTCTTGGCACAGCAAAAAATAGAATTCTATTTCTTTGTCTACTGCTAAAGCTGAGTAAATAGCAACAAGAAGTTGTTGCACACAACTACTATGGATAAAGTAAATGTTGAGTGCTTATGGTATTGAACAGAAACCTATAACTGTGTTTCGTGATAATACTAGTGCTATAAATATTTTCAAAAATCCTGTTAAGCATTCTAGAGCAAAACACATTGATATAAGATACCATTTTATAAAGGAACTTGTAGAGTCTAAAGTGATACACATTGAACACATCTCCCCTGATAAACAATAGGCTGACTTAAGCATTGGATACAACAAGATTTGAGAATCTAAGAAAGGCCTTAGGCATCTGTCAGTTATTTGAATAAACACTACTTGTTGTTATGTTAATTATATTTGCACTATCATAAGTTTTCTCCTAATTTAGCATGTGTGAGCTGTAATATAAAAACTGTGTGAATGATGAAATAATGGTTTAAAATGAAAAATATAGAGAGGGCTATCAATATATGATGTGTGAAAGCCGTCATTGAGAGTAACCTCAGGGTATCTAAGAAATATGTTGAGGTCACCTATTCAAATGAAAAAGGCTACCTCTATATTGTGTGAAAGCTACTGTATTTATAAATCTAATGGGATTAAAATATGTCAAAATGATATTTTTGACATCTCAATCAATTGAAAAGATAGATGAAAAATAGCTTTCATGTGAAAATAATTATCAGCTCTGAAATATGCTTTCTTAGAATGATTCATATGGTATTCAGATATTGTTGTTATGTTAATTTTAACCATTTTCTATTATGTTTTTCGTATCGTACGATACTCTTTGTGCCAATTTGAAATTTGATTTATCTTATGTGTCACGTGTCAAAAATGCCATGTCAGTTGTATTGAATTGAGGGGAAGAAAATTCAGTGGCAGGAAACTTAACTCTATTAGAATTCCTTATTCTAATGGAAATCAAATTTTGAATTCTTATTCATTAATGACAGTTATTAAGCGGTTTTGGAAAGGGTTTTAAAATTAAATTTTGTGGGAATTTAAAAATTAAGTCAAGTATATTACGAAATCAATTAGGGTATTTCCTGTTCATACCATACTCCAACAACAGTTTCGACACTTTCTCTCTCGTCTTGTTGTTCTCTCTCTGCTCTGAGAAACTCTTACAGACTTGAAACCCTAACAATGGCGAACACCTCAAAATCTTCAAAAACACACAGTTCTTCATCTTCACAAAATGACTCTGGTTACAACAGTAGCAATAGTGAATAGTCGTCTCATTCACAACAGCCTCAAGCAGAGATCCCGAGAGCGAAGATGAATTGGTTCCAGTCAAAAAGATGAAAGACTAGGTGAAGCCAAAGTATAACAAGTTTCTCACAGCAGCCGTCAAGCAGAAATTGTTGAAGTACATCTCAAAAAGGAAATTGCAGATGAAAGGCCAGTAAAGCTGACCGACGTCAACAACTATGGTTTGAGTGAGCTTTTTGAGTCTATATACTGGACTCGTAGGGTAAACAATTTCCTACCCTCTATGAAGTCGTTAATTCAGGAGTTCTATGCTAATATCTCTACTTCAATTGATGATCCGAAAAGCTTTAATTATCATAGAGTGTATTGAGGAAAGTTTGTGAAATTCTCACGAATGTTATAAATACATTCTTTGATATACCAATAGGAAGCTTGCATTCGTTAGATGAGAATTTTGATATGACTGTAGTAATTAAAGAATTGACTGGTAGAGGGGATATAGAATGGAAACCGAGGGATAGAATTGACCAGTAATATCTCAAAAAGAAGTATAGGGTGATGCATAAGATTACACAATTTAATTGGCTTCCCTCATCACACCAAAACCAAGTCAGGGAAGATAAAGTGAAGTTTTTGTTCTGTTTGGGCACCAATCGACCAATTAATTTTGGTTTATTGGCTTATAGAATGAATGTTCAGATTGCTCCATACAAATCTAACTATCATTTACTTGTTTTTTCATGTTTAATTCAATGATTTTAGCACAGAATAGTATCCCTATAAGTCCCAAAGAACATACTGAAATTCTGATCAAGTCAATCACCAAAGGTTTTTCACATAGGTTGCATGATAAATCTGACCTCCCTGCAACAGAACCAAAACCCAGAAGAGTCAGGAAATGTCCTATGAGCAATGTAGAAGAACAACTTGCTGTGATAAATTCTGTCTTGAATGATATTGTGTAGGATCTTAAAGATATCAAAGCAAAACAATCTATTTTGGAGGCCAAGCTTGCAGGACAACCTGGTGCTGCAGAAGAACCACAGCCCATGGAAACTGAAAATGTGGCTCCTGAGAAGTCTGCAGAGCATATACCATAAACTGATGCAGCTCTACCTGAAGCAACTGAGTCAATACCTGTCGAATATCCAATTGAACAAACTGCTATTAAGACAGACATAACAGTAGAGAAGAAGAAAAAGAAATTCAAGACAATAGCAAAGGGATTGAAAGGAAAGAAGAAGATCAAATTGGTGAAGAAACCATCTGACAAGAGGAAGAAGAAAATTGAATCAGCAGCTCCAGAATTGAGGGATGAGTATTTGTCAGATGAACCACCATAAGAAGAACCTAAGATGACATTGCACCAATTACTGAGGAAGAACCTTATGTTTCTCCACTCCCTGAAGCAGAACATCGTGATTCTTTACCAACACAGTCACCACCACATGAAGCCACAACCACACCACCTGTAGAACACATTCATGAACCTCCTCCTGTAGCCGACACAACTGCACCAGCCACACCTCCACCATCTACACTTGCAGAAGAGTCACTGGTACCTTTTGAACAACTTACTGTTGAGTTACAGACAACAGAAACCAGTGCTGAACGGCTTGATAAGGAGATTCGCAAGATTGTGGCTGAAGTCATTGCCACTTCCTCTTAAATAACGAAGCACAGCCTGTTCCTGAACCCACTGAGCAGCCTACACCAAATACTGGCAAACGGTACAAAATGAAAGCTGGCAGGATTAAGAAGCGCTCTAACAGTTCCTTTTCCCCACCTGTTCGCAAGTCTCCTAGATTGCGTTAGTTTTTGACAACTTGTCCTGAAATCGAGGGGGAGAAAGAGTTTCTGATATAATGTTTTCTGATTTCTGTTCTGTTTTGTTTTGAACTGATCTTGTTTTTGATAATTCTGTCTATTTGTTGATCTCCTCCAGGGCAGTATGTAAGGAGTAAGGGGGAGTAAGGCATGTTTATGTTTTATATGCATTAGAACTATTTTCGGCTGTGTGTTATTTCTTTACTGTGTTATGTGTTTTTATTTGCTTATTTCATTTGATGTATGTTTTTGATCCGCTCTGATCATGACAATGGTTGCAGTGTTATTTGACAAGTTTGTCAAACCTCACTTTGTGTTATTTTTGTAGGATCTACATAATCAGACATTGTTCTGTTATGTGTTTGGTAACTGCATACTATTGTTATTTCTATAAGCATGATGTTTATGTTTGATCGATCATGATTGCTTATAGTTATGTCTGACTTATCTTTATATGATACTTCTTGATCAGAAATAGTGTAGTGTTTTCATTACAAGTTGCCAAAAAGGGGGAGATTGTTGGTGTCAACGTTCATGTGCCATGCACATGATATTTTTGTACAACTTGTGATGAAATAAGAATATTATATTGTTTATTATTTTACTGTTTCTAGAAGTATATTTTAGGAAGTATTTGATTCATAATCAATATCATTTTAGAATAGGACATTATTTAATGTATCCTAGTTAAAATAGGAGAATATTTATTTGTGTCCTAATTCCTTTAGGAGTTAAGTATATTACTTCCTATTATATTTGTCTTTATCCTAATGAGAGTTTGATCAGGATTTTGTAGGAATTTAAGGAGACTTCGATCAGACTTCCCACTATATATATTGTTATGTTTACATAACATATAGTTAGTTGGTTGTGTGGAGTCTATGTCATGGCATTCCAGAATTGAAAGGAGAGCTTCAACGCAAATTGGGATGCTTCATTGATTTGATTTTATGAGTGTTTTATTCATGTATGAGAGGTTGTAATCTTACATGAATTGTTGATTAAGTCTGTGTGAGTTAGTAGACACTTGAGAGAACTTGTGAGTTAAGTGTTTATGTAATTCAGTGTCAGACATTGTGGTTATGATATACTTAACAGTGTGTTGTTAAGTTATCTGCGACAGAGAGTGAGCAGTGTCACTAAAGTTTAAGATCTTAACGGGATTTGTTTTACAAAGATTAGGTTAGTGTGTGAGACTGAGTCAGCACTGCAAACGATCCTAAATATTGTACAAACAAGAACTTAGTGAATTGCAGCTCTACAACTGTCCGTTGATGTAGGTTTTATAATTGAACCATGTAAAATCCTCCTGTGCCGATTTACATTACAGTTTACTGTTATAATTCTTATAACTGCATAATTCAAGAACTTACATTTGTAATAATATAATGTTTTGAAAAAAATGATTTACTAATATATACTCATATCCCCACTCATTGAGTTTTATACTCACCCCTTTATTTATAGAACCTTTTCCCCTCTCTTAGGTGAAAGTAAGGTATGATCTATTTAACAAGTCTCGAGGTTAAGCCACATGATGGTGTAAAGATCTATATAATATTTTCATTAAGGTTGTAACAGATTTGTTCAAAAAAAATTTATTGGCTATTGTAATTAAAGATTTATTGTATATTTATTGAATTATCTCCAAGTTTGTCTCATGACAAAGACAAAAGTTTGGTAATAGTTTCTAGTTCACAATTTTAGACGTGATTCATCCATGTAGCTAGTGGCAGGTCATGTTAATAATGACTTGTATTATAGGATACGGTGAAGATAGGGCCAGAGGACCTCTAGCTATCGAATGCATGAAGATCTACCGACTCAAAGAATTCTTGGTTTGCTGGAGTTTTGCATTGTAGGAACATCAATCCCCTCCTGCAAAGACCCTGAATTGCATAATTAAACTTTGTATATTCCTTAGACTGTAACTATTTCTTTTTTCTTTTCTTCTTTTTCGTCATGAAATGACAATAATTCAGTGTTAAAAAAAAAAGAGTAATATAGCAGTGTATCAATTACCCTATTTGTATTGCCTGAGAAACTCACTCTGTTCTTTTATGAATCCAAATCCTGTTTTCTGTGCTGTACTGCACATTTTCCAATGCAATTTATATTCAATCTCAACCACGTATTCTTTTCAAAATTCAAAATAATTCAAAATCAACCACATATTCCTAAATTCAATTGAAAACAAAAATATTGGATTCATAAAAGAACACACCCTAGAACCTATATATTTTCAAATCAAGTTCTTTGAGCTGATCATGCAGTAGTTAAAATTTATTAAAAATTTCTGTCCAAGGTTTCCCTTTTTGACAAATAGATTATTATGGGTTAGTTAAAAATGTAATAGCCTTATGCTTAAATCTAGTCAATTTTATTTTTGTAAAGGAGGCACTTCCTTAACAAAGAAAACACAGAGGCATCAAATTCAATGAGATTTGGCTTGCACAATTTCAGTGAAGGTTGCAAGAATGATCATCTGAAAAACATAGCTAATTGATTTCCCAAGTGGCTTATCCCATCCCGCCGCCAAACAAGGATTTTAAGCATTAATTCAATGTTGCAGGAGAAAACTAATTCCATGTGGAACTACATTCAGTAAACAAACGTGACTCCTCAGTAGCATTCTATTATCAGTGACCACCGAAAAACAGCTTCGAAAAGAAAAGGTAATTTATTATTTTAACCTTGACTGCAACTCAAAACTTAGCAAAGCAGCTCATTCTAGTCCCTTTTTTGTCTTATTGTTGGTTTAAGACTGATTTTTTAAATAATTTCAGTTGTATTAAAAAGAGCCAAAAATTGTTGGCATTTATCTTAATGCAGGGTGGCCTGAATGATTTCTTTAAAGTTAATCCTACAAAATCAATATTTCTTTAAAATTGTTTCTTTATTTTTTAAATAAATATTGGCATTTATTTTAATATAAGGTCTAAATGATTTCTTTGATATTTTAACACATACGTTTAAGTCTATTTTTTATAAAAAGAATGTTACAACTTCCCTATTTATATCTTAATTTATAAAGAAAAAGCATTAATTAAATATTATAAAAGCTGCACGATTAAAGTAAGCTAAGAACCCCCTCAACCTCCTGATAGTATCAAATCAAGAAGCACAAAGTGTAAAAATTTATAAATTGCTTCTATTTTTGGTATTAATTTAATTTATCTCAAGAGTTGTGAGTAACAAAAAATGACAATGGTGAGTTCCCAACCCAGAAGTTAACAAAATTTGTTAAAGCACCCTTCTTGGAAGAACTCAAAGAGACCTTAAAAACTCTTTGTAGCCGCAATGTACCTCTAAAAACAAATGGTCAATCCCGCGCTGAAGGGTACGTACTAGCGCTTGGTGGGAACCAGAACCCAGAAAATACTGAGCAATGGAATCAATTTCGGGTTAAAAAACCCTTGAACAGGAAGATTCCTAAACCAGCAATTGCCAAGGTTAAGACAAGAGGAACTTTAATGGGCTCAGCATCAGCAATTATACTTCTCTGGCTTCTTGCTTGCGGAGACCTCTCCCCCAAGCTCTCGCGAAGCAGATTGCTAAGATTGTCCAACTGATGCATCACTTGACGTTGGCCCCGTACTATACCTGATATCTGATTCATCACAGACGGGGAGAGAGAATCAAATTTCTAAGCCAGACAAGAAGAACCTAGACACAATCCGTGTTCGTTGCTTTAACCTACAAGGACCACCAACGTACCTCTTCCGTTAAAGGCGACTCCTTAGCCAACTGGAAGGAAGATGAGGAATTAGGCATTAAGGAACCATTTCCTAAACCTGAAATGAAGTGAGAAGTGGGAGCAGAGCCATTGCACACTTCAGCCTGAAGAGCCATATTCTGTTGGCTGAGAGAATTTCTCTTGATGCTTAGCTTGGCATTAAGCTCCTCAATACGAGTTGTAAACTCGTCCATTCTATCATTCAGCGAGGAGATCTGTTCTGAAAGCTGATTGATGACTCCCTAGAATGGTGGAAAAAGAGAGAGAATTTAATGATTGGTAAAAGATTTAAAGCCTCCATAGGTTTGCATCAGCCAAAAAAATGCAAAACAAAGCTTAAAACAGAAGCTGATGCATACCTGATTTGCCAGCGTTGATGTTGACTCTGCATTTCTATCATCAAACCTCCTATTATTCAAAGCAAAGCTAGTCAGCTTGGACAGACTCTTGTCCCTTTGAGTTGAATAGGAATGTGACATACCACTGCAACAAGTCAACATTGGTCACTCCATTACTTAAGTCTGCCAGCTTTTACAAGAAGCTTCAACAGTTCAAAACCATAATTAGTAACAACAGAAGTATAATGAAGAACTGCACCTTTGGAGATTCTTATTCCTCATGACAATTCTATGATGAGCAGAGGCCCGTGAAAGTGCTTCTTTGGGGCTTGATACAAGATCCTCATCTAAGCTGAGCTTTGTCTTTAAATCTTCCGGCAGTGCCTGTCAAATGATCAGATCAGGTCTACCAATATAGCCAATGCAGGAGAAAGTTCATAAGCATCTGGAAGTTGTCATACCATAACCTCATTTACAAGCTTCTCCAGTTGAATCTGTTCTATATAGGTGCGTGCAATGTAAGAGCCTTCCAGACCCAGTTTTTCTGCAACAAATTTCACAATTAAGCGATCTTTTCCTTGCACCTGTTACCAAATTAGAAGAATGCTATTGTTAGTACAGATTTCATAGAAATCCACCACTTAAGAATAACAAGAGAAGATAAAAATAAAATAAAATAAGAATAATAAACATAGAAAGTGATGTGTCACAAAATGAACGAAAAGAAGAAGATATGACAATATCTGCAAACGCATATCCTATTAGTCATTTAAATGACAATGGAATTTTTTCAAATATATATATAACAATCAAAGTAAAATGTATATTAACCAATTGGAATTTTTTCAATCATGCAAAAGTTTCAACAGAAATCAAACTATCATTTGAGAAACCAATAGAAAGTATATAAAGGTGTGCGATACTAATCATTACCTGAATATATTGGCGATTTAGTTGTTCTAGCCAATCAATTTTCACAAACACTCCTCTATCGTCAGAGAATACATGGCTGCTTCGTTTCAGGATGGTTGCTATTGTGTATCCCAGGGCCATTAGTCCACCAAGAAGACGCACACTGACTTCGAAAGTAATTCTAGGAGAGATGACAAATGGACTATCTGTCACCCATTCCTACAATTGAAAATTACAAACTATGAATTCAGATAACTCTGTGAACATATATTTTCACTTCCTATAATTCAGAAAAAATTCTTTAACACCATTGTCAAGCATACAAGGAAACATATTCAGTTTGAGGACAAAATTAATATATACAAAAATAAATAATAAAATAAAATAGAAAATATTGTGATGATAAAAATAGAAATTCAGTGGGACAAACCTCAAACATGAGACTGTATTTTCCATCTTTATTTCGCATCCTCAAATATGATTGGCAAGATTCTGGATCTTCACCGGGAGGAAGTAGATATATATCATAGGTCTGCTCTTGTGTTTCTGTATGTTCTTCATTAATAACAGACTTAATTTGATCCACTGAGAAATTCCTCGCTGACTACAACAAAAGAAGAACTCAGATATCAATGTAGACAAAGGCACAGCTATTCAAAAGGTTATTGTATAATACAGATATCAACACCACCTCTTCAAGCATAAAACTATGTCGAATCCTTTCCTATTAATGTAAATTTGGAGATTAAGGGTGTCAAATATGATATTGGAGTCAAGTTCAACATAACGTCTAATGTTAAGAATTCCCCATTCAACTAAGTAAATCATAATACAGAAAGCTGGACCTACATCAGAATCCATACAACAAATCAGTTAATTCATATGATGAGCCATGCTAGATTTTGGTATCCTATTGTTTGGCCATTTATATTAGCTTAAACCTTTTGTGTGATAACAACCCAACAACAATATAAAAGTAGAAAAACTGTCAGGGGAGAATAACCTTTAAAATGTAAGTGGGACTCTGGAATCCAGTGAATGGGTTGAACTTGTTCACAATTTTTATATGAGCTGTTTGGAGGTCTGGCTCAATGAAGGCCTTGTACATAGGATATACCTGTATAGAAGAATTAAATTGAGTACTTCTGTAAAAGAATACTATTCCACATAAAGAATTAAAGATGAGAGAGAATAAAATAAACAAACCGTTTCAGATATTTGATGGATTATTTCCTCTGGTTCTTGGCCAGCACGCTGTATGTCCCGTAAAACTCTTTTGACAAGGTCAAAATGAACTCCCCCCGTGACAGATACACGAAGATCCAGTAAAGGTCGCAACTTTTCACTCAAAGCATAGATGCCCTCAATAATCACAATACGGGAGCTTGGGACTTCAATGGTCCTGTCACAAGAACGTATAGATTAGGTCCTAGAAACAACAGGTCAATACGTACCAGTAATAAAACATATGCACAAGTGGCTTGGACCTAAAACTTAGAGACAGAAAGTGCATTTCCTTGCAATAAATTACATAACAACACAATATTTTGAACATGTTAAACTACCTTTGGCAAATACAGTCACAACACTCAGAATGTTGCTACAAAAAAATATTCCCAAAAAGCATATTTTAAAAAAATAAAATAAAATAGAATTTTTATACATCTGAAAATTGTCATGTATTTAGCATTGACCACAATATCTTTTTCTTCACTAACAACTTGCCAAGGAATAATGCAACAACTTATACTGTATTAAATCTATTGGTGTTCAACCTGTATCCTATGCGGGAGCTAGACTTGAAATCATAGACTGGAACCTGGACCTGCTTTCCAGCCTTTAAATCCTGGAGATTCTTGAGCAGTGTGTCGTAGTCAGTTAAGCGGGGATCTGTTTCAAATAAAAGATGATATTACCAATAGCAAAACTTTCCACTATTCTCATCCACAAACTCAAGACTTAAATGGTCAATTGCTAGCATTTGATTGTATTATGCAAACATATTCTTGACAAATAAATACGTTGTGATAAGAGCTTATCCAAAAATATATGATTTTCAAATTAAAAGGGGTGACGGGCTGTGTAGAGTATTACCATCAAAGTTTCCATCAACAAGCCGACTAGAATCATTATAATTGTCCATAGATATGACAGCGATGCTAGGCATGAAGTTAAGAATCTTCTCTGTAAAAACAGTCTTCCCAGCCCCAGAAGGACCAGCTAACCCTATCAATATTATTCCATCATTCTTTTGGGCCAGCAATTGACATGCACGGATAACTATAAAGAAACCCTTCTCAAATGATAAAGGCTCTTGGATTGGAACTATCTCATGCCGATCAGAGTCCTTTCTCTTAACCAACCGAACTTGATCTTTCAAGAGACCTGGTTTTTTCTGCTGTGATTCAGAATTGGAATTATCTTGAGCCATTGAAAACCCTTCTCTGGCTTTCGCCAGGGAAAACAAATAGAAAATGCACAAAGTTAATAAACTCTGAAACAAAACAAACCGATATACTGAGATTACTACATCATAAGAGTAGGAAAATGAAATAGCCTCTTGATTGAACTCCTATAATCAGGTGACACTACATGCATATATTATAATCAAAATTATTTATGCAGGTAAAACCTGAGTACCACAAAACGCACGATAAGTGCCTTAAAGCATTGATGCACATATATCAGGTCCTCTGCAATGAACTTATGAAAACTCATCTGAATTTATTCTAACTGGACTGCTGACTATCATGATAATGAACAGTAAAACTTCACCCACATCATATACTTCCAGTCAACAGGGAAAAAAAAATAAACCAAGGACCTTTCACATGAAAGTTTTGCTATTCACCCCAGAACTAAAAAGGCCTTCACCACCAATACATCATATTCACACTTTCTTAAAAATTTACTCGGAAACTAGTCCATTTACTGCAATGCAAATACCAACCAACATCAATTAATGTCATGTCAATACACGCTCTTAAACTCGACCGCAAAAGAGGAACACCTTCCAGTTAAAAAACACAACTTTTCGATCAAAACATATTCACCACATGCTTATGATGACCTACAAAATTCTGCATTACAAAACCAACCCAACCCAACCAGAAAAAGGAAAATTTTGCACAAAACAAATCTACAAAAACTAAAAACAACCAACCATAGCCAAAAACCATATTCTACCAACTTCCCTTGGATCTAAAAAAAACATTATCAAGCAACCGACTTGCAAAGGAAATCAAACCAAGGAATAATAAGAATGACCCAGATGATAAAATGGCATAAACAAAAATACCCAGAAGCGAAAATTGATCGAAATTAAATAAACGTGTGATAGTGCAACGGTGACAGCGCTCACCAAGTTAGTTTTTTTTTCTCACAATGAGTCACAAACTAACCGACTTGAGCAACAAAAACTGAGTCCCAAGTGGTGTTATCTTCAGTTGTGTGTGTGTTAATAGTTTGTTTTCTTCTGTTCTCGTCTTGTTTCCGTAAAGGGAAAGAAATGCGATTTTCCCGGAATTTTTTTTTTTTTTTTTTTTTGGGTAGTGTGAATCCTTGAGAATTTGCACAAACTTGAGAAGGAGTCACTGACAGGGAAGGGACCAGAGAGAGCTATTTAACACTTTAGTTTTCTCCCCTTTTTTTTTAACTATATAATTACTAATTTATCAGTCAACTTATTATTAATTCCATTTATGTCCATGACACGCAGATGTAATTATGCCATAATTGCTTCAATATGTTAATATAATATAATTATGTAACTCTAATCTCTATATTTATAACTAGGTAATAAAAAATCATCGAAGATTGGAGGATGTTTTTGAAAAATAACCACATTCGAAAATATGTAAATATGTTAAACCTTTTTTTTAACCTTTTTGCTTTTCAGTCTTTAATATTAGACAGCTCTTTTTATTCATCAAATTATCCATAATGTTTAATATCAATCGTGATTATGATACTTAAATTTTTTTTAAAAATAAAAGTGATTATATTTTAATCCTTCATTAGTTTTGATTTTTTTATAATACTTTAAAAGTAACTATTATTGAAAAATCTACATGGTATGGTAGTGTAAATATATCCTAAATTTTGTTTAAATAAGGATTAGGACTTCATTTCGTGCACCAAAACACAAGTTTGAATGAGTTGCCATCATCATGTGCTTTTGGTTGTTGCTTTGGCGGTGATAGGCGGTTGGCCCAAGTGCTTATTATATATAATTAGGGCACGATTATAATAAATTTATTGTGCATGATACATATTATGCCTTTTTATCCTATCATCAATTTGATATTGATTTCTTCATTGTCTTTAAGGTGGGTTATTCGGTCCACTTTATTCGCAAATCTATTGTTATTTGAAGATTTATTAAGAAAAAAGTTGATGGGTTATTTTATGTTTTGGTTTAAATTGATTTAGTATCAAAAAAAAAATTCTGAGATTTAAGATTACCAACTAAATCTTAATCATCCATTGATTTGTTTTGACCAATCAAATTTTTTTTTTTTTTGGTTTTAAATATACCCTACTTTTTATAATGAATTTGATAAACAATTATTACCTCTTTCAAATAATCTAAAACTTTCATATATCATTTTGATTAATAATTATTGGGTAAAGAAGGCAATTGATGTGAGACGTGAGCGTGTGGTTTGGGTCATAATAAAAACTTGAGCTTTACGTTGGGGAATCCAAGTTTGACACATCAATCAAACAAGCGAATCTCATTGTGGCACCGCCATGTTCTTGTTGAATCAATGAATGGCCATTAAAGATTTGTGTTTTCCGTTCCTCAATTTTGCTTCCATTTTTATTTTTTTCAATTAGACTCAATTATCTGGCATAATAAAACAATGGTGGCAGAAGCCTTTAAAGTAATTGGCTGGAAATTACGAATGAGAGCATCATTGAGTTCTGCCTAAATTTGGACTCGAAATTAACTTTCCTTTTGAAACTTTATCATCTGGGAATATCAATATCAAAATTATTGGATGCAAAGTACAAAAAAAGTTTATGTTTTTGGCCCCGGCAACACACAACACATGGTCATGTATCTAAAAGGTTCAGCAACAACTTCACATTTGTACTTCTAATTCAAGTGAGGAATTAATGACTATTAAGTCCATTTTGTTTACTACTCATTTTACTTTGTTTAATTTATCTCAACACAAATGGCACTTTTTATAAATTTATCAGTATTATAATGGATTTTGAAGACGCAAAGATTAAAAAAAAATTGTGTTTTTGGGTTTTATTTGTAAAAGTTTTTTCAATTAAATTTTTAATTTAAAAAAATGTATTACAAAACATACTTTCGATCATTTCTAAAATTCCAAAAATCAATAATTGGATTGAAAACCCTCGAAGTTCAATTTTTCCAATTGTCGGTTGATTAATGGGAAGGTTTGAATTTTTGGACGTAGTGTGGGATCCGTTCACAAGTCAATTTTTTTTGGATCTTTAATATTGACCGGCGGCTCTTGAGTTTTTACTTTTTACACCAAACAAAACTTCTACACATTGACTTCTTTATGTCTTGCAAAATCGTCTCTCTTTTTTCTAATTTTTCTTACACATTTTTTAATACATTAATAATTAAAATATTATTTTATAATCTATAATTAAACCCATATCCTACACTTGCACATCAAAAATATGCATAATTCAACAAATTTATTTCAAAGTATTCTATCTTTAAATTATTTAAAAGAATAAAAACACAAAATTAACAAAACACATACCCCATATATATATACGGTTGAAGTGAAATGTAATCAATTAATTAATATCATCAACACTCGGCCCAATGCTCGTTAGTCAATGTTAATGGAAAGTCTATGGTGACCATTAATGAGCTATAGAATAGACTATAGTTTACAATGGAAGTCTGGGTTGATATTTTATTAGGACAGTAATTTTATTAAATCAGTCTTAATTATTAAGTGAAAATTGAAAAAAAAATGATATGTTATATTTTCCCTATTTAATAATTATAATTTGATGAAGTAACATTATACATAACATTTTCTTCAAAAATTTAATATTTAGAGTTGAGCGCAATAAATTGAAATTAATTTTCACTTTTGAGTGTGGAAAAAGAGAAGATTAATTCCAGTCTTAGTTTCTCACCATTGACCAAGCAAGTCAAGGGAAAAGAGTTAATTGCCCTCAAACAAAGACAACTAGGCATATTAATCAAGAATTATATGAATTAATTAACAACTATGGATGAAGTAAATTTTGAATATTTAATTATTTAGATTGGGAGTGGAACTGAAAATATTATTAAATTAATATATTTTTCTTTGAAATAATTCTATTTTCAATTGATCCAAAATTAGAAAAAAATCTTTTTCACGACCTTTAAAAAATTAATTATATGGCACCTAGTTATATACAGTGTGTTTGAATATAAGTGGAAGAGTAACCAATAAAGCTGGTAGCTTGGTTCCTCGGTTGCCTTATTGCCTTAAGTGACTTTTTATTGTCAATATGGAACTTTCTAACATCCTCAAAAGATGGATAATGCCCATTTAATCCTCCAAGGTTTCGGAAATTAACTTTTGATCCTTATGTTTAATGAATGTCTTTCAGTTTTAAGAGTGTTAATGTTAGTTCTTGCTAAAATATAAAGATCAAATATTAGTTTCGGAAACGTTTGGAATTAAGTGTTTTTAACCCAAATTTTATGAATATTGTAAAGTATCCCTTCATGATATAGAAAATTTATACACCAACGGTTAACATCATTAAGATTTGGATTAACTTAATTGGATTCAAATATTTCTAGAATTATTCTTTGATCTTTGCGTTTAATATAAGTCATTCTAGTATTAAAGGTGTTTAGGGGTGTGCAAAAAACCCCAACCCGATCCGGCCCGATCCGAACCGATCGGGTTGGTCGGCTTTTCATCGGGTTGGGGTTTTATTGTAACCCGAATCGGGTTGAAATGGTCGGGTTAAACAGTATCGGGTCGTGCAAATGGGTTGAGATTTTATTACTTAATAAACTAAACTTGATATAACCCGACCCCGACCCGATCGGGTTGGTCGGGTTTATATCGGGTCGGCATGAAATTATAACCCGAATCGGGTTAAAAATTTCGGGTTTGCACAGTATCGAGTCGTGATCGGGTTCGGAAAAACCCGACCCGATCCGACCCGTGTGCAACCCTAAAGGTGTTAATGTTAGTTTATGCTAAATTTTAAAGATTGAAAATTAGTTTTAGAAACCTCTAGATTTAAATGTCAGTAATCTAAACATTAGAGATGTTGCAAAGTATTCCTTAACAATAATTACATTTGAAATTTAGCAAACACCCATAAGATTTGATTCAACAACTAAGATTTTGACCCTTAATCGTAAATTAATGTTACCTTATTTTAGAGATAATAATTGTTATTGTTAAATATAAGGATTAAAATGCTAATCTCGAAAATCTTTGAATCTAAAGAGTTAGCTTGAAGGGTGTCAATGAAAATTCCCCTAAAAATATCTAATCATGTAAAGAATACTATATATAATTGCTTATTGATTGGTTGAGCAATTCGAGTGCAACACGTTGTAATTGAAGTTAACATTTCATAGTACTTTGGAGATTGGAAGAGAATCTTTGTCAACTCCCCCACAATCTCTTTTTCTCTTTTTGGACTAATTCACTTATCGTTATTGGCGGCATCTCAATAGCAAAATAATAAATAGGCCACGATGGGTGGACTTGACCTAATCCTAATCTAATCCAATTATCAACCAAATGTTAGAAAATTGTTGAGACAATTCAATTAAGGTTTTGTCTATTATCCAACTAGTCTATTCTCTATATATCAAATTGTACCTACCTTTCAATATTCAAATGTTAAGCCACTATCTTATACAATCTAGAAGTTACATTCACCGTCAAATTTTGACAAGTAAATTTTAACTACTTTTCATCATCAAGGTAATACCATGCTATGTTACAAGATTAGCATTTTTTTTTTTTCCGTTGATGCCAAAATGCACTTGAGAATAGATTTAACGTGCTCGCTTGAATTACTAATTCTGTAGCTCTACAAAACCAAAACACTTATCATTGATGTGTTAGATTAAGATTTTTTGATGCTCAAATTAATTATTTAATACCCCGAGTTGACGATTGAACTCATGAATTATTTGGACATCTTAATTTGTAAATTTATTTTTAAGAGTGAATTTGTGTCTAATATAAATACGACAAGATGAGAGGGCTGCTACTTGGCTGTCGGAATAGAAAAATATGGTTCACTGTGGATGCGTTAAGCTATTAAGGCATTTTCTGTAAGTTTCTAAACATTTGCGTTACGATTTGCAATTCTAGATTGTAGAATTCGTAACTACTCGACCTTTACTTTAATGTATTTAATAATAAAAAATAATGCTTCGACTTTGAAATATCACTCTTTAATATTATAATAAATATTCCCTTGACATAACAAAGGGGCCTATTTCACGATGTTTCATGAGGAAAAGACATGCGAGGATTACTTGTTACACAAACCTTTGACTAACTTAACAAGGACTTGCAACATTTATGGGACTACATTTTTTTTGTTAATATTAATTTATGTCCCCCAACACAGATTAACATTACTCAGACTCACAGCTCTCTTGGGATTTTTAGAATTACCAAAATGCTGAGAAAAGATTTGTTAAAAATTTTAACGCAATTTTGTGAAAATATATTTTTATTTAAAAAATATTGTTTATAAAAAGCACTATTATATATATATATATATATATATATATATATGCAAGATTGAGAGTGCGTTTATTTGGACTTATCTATTGGTCAAAAGAGCTTTTTTAATACCAAAAGCTCTTTTAAAATTTATTGCCACTTAAAAGAGATTATAGATAATTAAAAAACTATTTTATATCTACTGGGCGAAGCCAAAAATTGAAACTTTTGAAAAAAACTCTTTTTAAACTTTTTTTAAGTTTTAAAATGTCAAAGATACCCTCATTTAATTTTAATTATTTTACTTTATTCTTTTCTTGTAACAAAACTTTATCGTAATAATTTAATTATAATAAGTACTTTTATATCCATCTCATCAATAAATTCTTAATAAAAGTTTTACTTTTACAAGCTCTATTCCAAAAAAAAAATCTACTTTAATAAGATTTATTCTGATCAGTCAAAACAAACAGACCCTAAATGTGGACAAATTTGACTAGTATTTAATATTATATTTATATAAGTTATCTAAATATATATAAGTTAAAAAAAGTAACAATTTAATACAATTTTTTTTTGGAAGTCAAACTCATTCATTAAGATTGAAATATCTCTTGAAATATTAATATTTTTGTTTACTATTTTTATATATTTAACATGCGCCCTAAAACAAGGGTGGTGCCAAATTTTTTTGAAAATGTTAAATCTATATATTTTTTAAAATAAAATTATATAAGATATTAATAAAAAATAAAGATTAACCACCACCTTATTTTTTTTAAAAAAAATATCTATCAAAAGAATAATTAGATCACTATAACATTTACAAAACTAATCAATAAATTTTACATTATACAAAATGTATACCAATATCCCTATATAAATATATCCTATAAATTAACTCTAAAATTTTTGTAATTTTGAGTTATTATTGATCATTTTATAACATTTTAAAGATGATAAATAAAAAAACTTACTAAAAAATTATCGATAATCTTAATGTTTTTTGATATGAACATATTAATAAAATTTAATGAGGAGATTTTCAAACTTCCTTTAGCATATCTTAAATAAATTTTTAGTTAGGTTTAGCAAATTTTTTAAAAGACGTTTTCGACTAAAAAAAAAAAATTCTCGTTCACCACTACCCTAGCCCTGTAAATAAATAAATATTACAGTAATTACCATTGTCGAAGATTGCAACTCTAATTACTGTTTGAATTTTGAGTACAAATATTATAATTATAGATAACAACAATTGACGAAAAAGTAGATTTGTTTTTCTCAACTAGGGTAGGAGGTCGCTAGCTATTAGCTGTGCCATACCTATGACATTTTGAATTTTATAAACAAAGAGATGTTTAGACCCATTAAATGACAAAGTCAAGGTAACGTCACCGAACCATAATTGTGACCAAAAATGACAAGAATTTATCGGACCCAAACAAAGTAATAGCTAGCCTCAAGTAAAACGTTTATAGAAATTTCAAATTTGTTACATGGCTAGCCTTGACTTTTTGTTTTCATACGACCTCCACTACTACAACTTTCCGGGAAACATTTGAAGGCAAGAAAGTTTTATTCTTCATTTGGGTACTTAGCTATTGGGCTTCCAGCGAAGCCCATATATGTAATCTCTTATGGGCTGACTCCAACATAAATGGGGAGCGACCACCAAAGCCTAGTAGCAATCAGCCCACCTTTAAGGTTTGGAATTGGGAGAAAAAGACTATGCATGATTAGATAAATATTGAGATTTACTGATGAAAGGTCATTATTTTTAGGTTAAAAAAATTGTGATGATTGGATAGATTATACGTTAGACAGATGTTAATCCTTTTTCAGTGGAACCTCTGTACAGTTTTATCAAGTAGGAAAAACAATTCTAAAGTGTAGGGTACACGATTAACAACACCTAGTAATTTGTATATTTTTATAATAAAAATTATTAAATTATCTACAAAATTATCCACTTTATTATAGTGAAATAATTAATTTAACACAATTTCTTTTAGATAGTTTTAATGATTATCATGAATTATATGCGCAAGATCCTAGATCTTAACATGCACCCTTGATGAAAACAAAATTTTGACAACTTAAAAAAAACACAACAATTGGTATAGAAACGTAGTACTGCGAATTTTTTCTCCATCAAATATACTTAAAATGATTCAAAATCTATTAATCAAGCTAGTCAATAATTTTTTAAAATATAAACCGTCATCAACCTAAACACAAAGGCACCCTCTAAACATAATGTATGGACAAGAACACTAGTATAAGCTTTACTTGACAAAAAGTTGATTTAAGCCTGGAATTAGTCAAACATAATATGCTTGATCTTTGATTATATACATAATATACTAATCGTTGTTGGGTTGTTTTGGATATCCCCACGACCAACATAGTATTGTCTTCTCCACTCGATTCTACGTGCTTCCTTGTTCTTAAAACCATACAAAATGAGCACGAGTTAGAGGGGCAAAGTTGGTATTGTCAGTGGCGTTTGCACTTCAATATTCCAGCTAATTAGTTGGTGTTGGTGACCTGGTTTTGAGCTATATCTACCCTTTTTTTGAAAGGTTTTAATGCCTTGATTTTAGAGTGTTGAAGACAGAATGAATGTTTTTCTTTCCATGATGTTACCTTGATACGTAGAATTTGTGGTTGAGATTCCTTTCTTTTACCTTTTTGAGATTTGTTTAATTTTCATTAGATCATATTTCTAGACCACTACAATCGTGTTTAGTGGAAGTTAGTGTACATATACAGTTATATAAATGATAGTCTCTTTGTAAGTGTTTGTCAAGAATCAATCCTCCATATTATAAACTATTCAGATGTCCCATTCAAAAGGCTAATATAATAGGTTGAATGATCAATCTTTTTGTATATCCCAAGAACCCCATTAATCATCCAATGTATACCCCAAGATGCCCCTTAACCATTCATTGTGAGAGTCAATAATCCCCCCTCAAATGAGACTCTCTTGTTGGAGTAGCAGTGTTGACCCTCCTCATTTGGAATAAGGGACTCATTACATTAGACACCAGGGTTTGGCTCCGATACCATTCGTAGAGGCTCTAGGTATTCAACTCAAAAGACTAAACTTATAGATGAAGTGACCAACTTCTTTATATACCGTAAGACCTCCTTAACCATCCAATATATACCCCAAAACCCTCATTAACTATCCAATGTGGGACTTCACATCCTCGATAGACGATTATCAGACCTTCTTTGAAGTCTCTTACCCTATATTTTTAGGTCCTCTTTTGGGTTTTTTTATGAGCTTGTAAGATTTTTGGACTTGGTATAATTTGGGTACTAACAATAATTAACCGTGAACCATATATTAGTGTGAATATGAAGAGATTCAAATCATTTCAATTTCAGAATTATGAAGTTTATGAAAAGTTTGTGTCAACGTACAATCCTTCTGAAAGACTCGGAAACACAAAAATACTTCACTTAATACAATAATCTCAACCAAAAGAAGACCGTTTTTTATCAATTGAAAATGAATCCAAATACAAACTCCTTTTCCAGTAGTTGATCCATGTATTACATTGAATGTGTGAGTTAATTTCACTTCTTGAACATAACAATTAAATAAACATATACATACTTATTAAAATACAGTAGATCCGCAGGATTTGTATCTCATGATCATGTGTTAACAAATCTGCAATTCGTCCTTACTTCCCCATTGACATACGTATCAGGGTTCGTAATATTTCCCATTTTGACCATGGAATCCGAGAATTGCTGGAAGAAAGCAAGAGGGTCATGTGCATACTTCTTCACAAGCTCCTTGGTTTGGATTCCAAGTATGCTAGAGTACATTTCTTGGTCTGAGTTGAGCAATCCTTCTCCTTTCAGAAGCGTGTGGTAGAAAGAGTTGTCAAACAGATTCGGTGTAACATAATCCATTGCTGTAATGTTATTGTCTGATCCAATAGGTGGGCATACTGATTTCAACTTGGCCAGGTACGCTTCTGATAATGCATTTTTCTCTGAAGTTGCCTCGTAGTCTCCATATATTCTACGTCGGAAGTTCTCACATCGTGCCATTCCGATGGTGTGAGCCCCTGCAGTTCACTCGCAGGCAGACAATGTACAGCTAGTATTAGCTCAAATAATTGTTACCGCCACTTGCGTAAATTGGTGCAAATTTTTGAAGAGTTTAATACTATTATTTGGATCTTTACTTGATATTAATATTATTCCAGCAGAGACCTTGATTTTGAACTCTTCAAACATATATTTGCATTTATATGTTTTGTTTTGTTTGATTTTATGTTTGTCTGACACACTGACATGGTAGGGAGCCTATCAAATGGTTACTTAAATGATGTATGATTTTTTCACCTACTTCCTCCTAATATGGACTTCAAGTTGGCTTCAGAATTACTCTTCTCTCATCAGATTTTTTGGTTGGCCATTTTGAAGTGTTAATTATGAAATTATTCGAAAGACTTTTAGATAATAACAAATATTTCGACATTAAATTCCGTATATTTATAGAATATTTTCATCAACTAAGAAAAAAAATTATTCAACTCCTTTTTTTAAAAAAAAATGATAGACAGAAGTTGTTTACGAAACCAGTTTAGGATAAATATGTGACAACAAATAGTTTACTCGAGAGCATTTTAATTAGTTAAATTCACTCCCGAATACTTTTAATCTTTTATGTCAATTACTAATTTTCATCATGTACTTCAAAAAGGTATTGTCAAAAAATTGAAGTCATTAGAGTGGCTTAATTACCAGAAAGAGCCACCAAATCTGTGACTGAGAGGCCTTGATAAAGAAACTTGGAGATGATAGAGAGAAGACCCTCGTCAGCAGTGGGCATGTTGGAGTTTGCCAGTTCGTAGCTTGCAGTTCTAGAATCCTTTCTTCCCACAGGAACATCCCAATAAGGTCCACCAACCTGCCAATTAACAAATGGAAACAATTAAAGAATATGTGTATGTGTATATCATCTATAACCTCTGTAATATTGGACAAGTTTAGCTGCGGGAACTATCAAGTAACTCATAGGTCATACCAGGATAACAGCATCTCTTGCAGCAATGGTGAGAATGTCTGCACAAGACACAATTCCGGGGCACTCAGACTCGATTTTGTTCTTGATCTTATCAATAATTCTGAAACCTTTGAGGGAATTTACGTTGACTGAAGCTTTTTTCTCTCCTTGTAAGTCGATTGTATCATCTAGCAAAACTGACCCATCACATCCCTGTGCCCATTATATCAAAAAAACTGAAAAATAATTAACATTTTCGTTCGTTAAGGACATGTTATGCTACGCTAGCTAACTTGCATAATTTGCTGATTTTTCAACTAGTAACCATACGTCACATAATCAAGTAGTAATTAATGGATGTGAGTACACTACAAAGTACGTATCAATAATATAATAAAGTTGTGTGAACCTGCACAAAACAGTCATGGAAATGTAATCGGACAATTAAAGCAGCATTCCGTGGATCAGAAAGCACAGCACACTCCATTTCTTTCCTGACAATCTCGAACACAGTTGGGCAAGTCGAATGATAGTAATCCAGTGTCAAAGAAGGTTCACTTGCAAGCAAGCTGGGGCTAAAACATGAGAAAACTAGAAGCACCAAATGCAGGAGAATTGGAAGCTTAAGACGATGATTCCAAGGTGCCATTCCTGCTTCAGCTAGCTAGCTATTTTCCTTTTCTTAGTTGGATGATGATATAAGAGAGTGGGAGAGATAGGCGGGACTGTGAGATATATAAGTGAAAAGATTGTAAAACTTTGCATGGTCGTAGATTGAGTAATTTGTGTGAAGATGTCTTGAGTCAACAGAGGATGCAACTAATGTTGGCCTGGTTGGTGAGTTCTCCAAAACCTGAAAAAAACGAAATGACAGAGAAAGGGTGAGCCTGGAAAAGGCGTGTTGGAGGCTATTGTTAATTGCTTAAAGGATTTGGGCAAGTCACCAAACCTGTAACTGATAACTAATAAAGTTTGCTTGCCGCTCTCCTTTTCACCCTTTCGACTTTTGAACTCGGAGTTTCATTTCATTTCCTGTTGAGGACACAGCCTTTGGCAAGTTGGTCCAAATAATCTATTAATTATCAAATTAAGGCATATGGGAAACTATGGTATTGTTTATTAGAATTTGAATTATGATATTGCATGGACTTGATAAGTTGGATGGTCTAATTTAGATGAGGTTAAACCAACGTTAATGTTCAATTTTTTAATCACAATTTTTTTTTTTTTTTGTCTTTTGCTCTAGTAATTGGGGTTGACAAATTGAAATTCATGCGCGAGATTTCTCGCTTTTTCTTGAGAAACAATAACGAAATTACCTTTCTTGTATTTTCATTTTCAGTTGCTTTTCCACGAGGAAAAAAATCTTGAATATGGATGAAAATATATGTTGAGTCACCATCGTGAACTGCAAGATTAAGACTTGTTTTGTTATACTTGTTTTAAACGTATCACAACCCGGTGTCCGCAAGTTACGTATTCAAGTTGACTTGTATCTATCATAAAGGACAAGTGCAAAGTGCAAAGTGCAAAGTGCAAAGACAGCGGACGTTGCTGTTTGTTGACACCGCCATACAAACATGAATATGTTCAGGGCTTATATTTAAATGTATTGGGCAGAGCCCACTATGGATGGCCCAATCGACTGAATATGGATCCAAAATCTTCAGGGCTACCTTACGCTGCAATAATAACGAAATTGAAGTTATGTAATGTGGCCTTTCACATGGACCAAACTCACATGTCGAAAGATGGAAAGATCGGAGGGTGAGCTAAGTCCTCCACATCTTCACATTAATAAATGGTTTGGTGCTCATGTAAACATCCTTTTTGAATAGCCAATGCATTTGGCAATTGAAGTTACCAATGTGCTTAAGGGAATAAAGCAATAAAAATCACTCCTCCCTTTTGGTCTCCTGGCCACGTATTTTCTTATTACCTTTTTGTTTCTATAATTGTCCATATGCTTTCCATACACTCTAGTTATTAGTTTTACAACAATTGAAATGTTATTTTACTTAATTCTATTTCTTTTAAGGGATATTAACAATTTATCCCCCGAGGTTAAGCGAAAGTACAAATTCTCCCTTACAAGATTTAAAATTACAAATTACCCCCTGATTTTTGAATTCTAACGTTAAATTAAACGAAAAAGGAGGAGAGAGAAATTTTTTTTCACAATTTTATCAAAATAACCTCATGTTCAATAATTTGATATTAACAATTTACCCTCTGAGATTAAGCAAAAATACAAATCCTCCTGCACATTTTGAAATTGTAAATTATACTATTATTTTTTAATTTCGTCATTAAATTAAGTGAAAAAATGAGAAAGATGATAATATATGCTATTCGACCAAAATGTCCTTATATAAATACAAACATCTTCCCTCGCTTTTCTAAAATCACCTTAACACCCTTACCTTTCTCTTTTTCTCCGTCTCCATCTTTGTCTCCCATCTACCAGCAATCTCTACCACTTCTCCCTAGTGCTTCACCAGATCTTCCCCCCACACTGTCATTGTCTAGGGGTGACAGTTTGAATCATGACACCCGAACATGACACGAATACGACGTGAACATGATACACGATTAATAAATGGATCGAATTCATGTTGAGGGTGTTCAACACACCAACCAGTTTAATGATACGAATAGTTAAATATATCTTGTCAATCATTAACATGCAAGCTCATTTAATGATATAATTTTTACCCTATTACAACATATATTTTATGAAACTGAAAATTTTATATTATAAAGTAAATTAATTTACATAAGAGTAAATTATAATGATTTTAATAATTTTGTTATACTAACAGTTATTTATATTCTAAAAATAATTTTAATTGATATAAATATATAGAATATGATATACGATGCATAATTAAATTAAACAATTAAGTAAACACGATTACAAAACGTGTGTGACACATTTAATAATCGTGTAGAATCCGTTTTTCATTTCTTGTCACGAATAATTATATGGGTCGACACACATGACATGAATTACCACCCCCACTAGAGCTGGGACCAATCCCCATGAGGATGGGCCCCCACAACTCCCCAACCTGTTTGGTTCGGGGATGGGGAGTAATAAACAAGGAAGGGGGCGGGGATGGAGATGAAAATTTATGGGGATGGGGATTGTGTTCCTCAACTCGGCCCGACCCGTTCCCCGAATATGTGTGTGTGTGTGTATAGAATTGATAAAAGAAAAAAACATCAACCTTATTTCTAGAGGATAGTAAAGGATTATAAAAATTTATGTAATAATTTTAATTTGATTTTACTTTTCGAATTTATATATGTTAAAATAGACATCTCAAAAGTTTGTTTAAAATTTTTATCAATGAAAAAATGTGGAGTATTTGATTTTTTATGAATTTTTGAAAATGACTATGCAACTTTGGGATTTTTATTTTTCTGGAGGAGATTAGTTTTTCAAAACTTATTTGAGCTACTTACACATATCAAAAAATTATGAACTTTGGAATATATATTATTGTCTTTGAGTCTAGTTTGATTTTACAAATTTTTGTAATTTTATGACTTAATTGGGATTTTTTATGTATTTACAAATGAAGATAGGTCAATCCTAAAAGCTTTTGATAGAACTGATAGATCCCAAAATATAAATTATTTTAAAATACCTTTATTATTCAAAAACATTTTAGATTTGACAAGCTTAAAGATAAAGGTGTTTACGATATTTTGGTAAAATTTTAGGCAAATTGGATTAATAGATTGATTATAAAAATTTAGAAAATCAACATTGCTCTATTTTGGAAGCTGGAAAGTGAAGTTAGTCAAAAGTTGAAAAATTGTTAATATTTATGGTTGCAATGTTGAGAAAAATGCTAAAATATAATTCAACAAAAAAAATGAAAATATTATATGTCACTTGGGGCGGATTGGGGATGGGGATGATTTAAAAAATTAGGGATGGGGATGAGGATGGGGATGGAGGTTAATTTTTAAATTGGGGATGGAGCGGGGATGAGGATTAATTTTCAAATTTGGGGATGGGGATGGGGATGGCATCCCCACCCCCACCCCCACCCCGGCCCGAACCCACCCCTAACCCCCACGATCGTCGTTTCCTTCTCTTCATTGACGAAATTGCTTCCGTCACCAATTCCTCCTCTCTCTCCTCTATGAGAACTCGCCACCGCCCAATTTGAGTTTGTTAATTAAAGCTCGCATTAAATGGTGGGTTCAATTTGGTTCAAATTTACTATTTATTATTTATTCAATAAAGTTTTAAATATTTTTAATTATTATTATTGTTTTCATCATAATTTTTAATTATTTTTATCCTCGAGAGAGGGAATTTGTATTTTTGTTTAACTTCAGAGGATAAATTGTTAAATATTCCTTAATTTTATTGCACGGTTTTATTTCCAATAATACCCCTATTCCGTTTAACTTAACGTCAAAATTCAAAAATCAGGAGATAATTTGTAATTTCAAATCTTGCAAGGGGGAATTTATATTTTTACTTAACCTCGGGGAGTAAATGAATTGCTAGTTTACTTAATTCTATTTCTTTTAATTACCTAACCAAATTTAACTCAAAAGATAAAAATAACTTTCAAGATAAATTACTATAACCAATATTGCTTGTTAGTTGGACACTAGACGAGTGACTCATCAGCTCAGTTGATTTGCGCTTGTTAGCTTGACATCTCTCATAACGAGCGTTCTCTATCAAGTTGATAATATTCTCTATTAATATGTCTAACAACTTATTTACAATGTGTGTTATTCATAAATGATAAATGAAGGCTCAACTTGGTTAGAACTTAAAATATATATATATATATATATATATATGCTAAATTTTGAAGCAACCCCTTTAATTTGATTGTTTTATCATATCTATACTTTCAAGCATGAATCAACTTAGCGAAGCACCATCAAATGGAGCATTGAAAACTGCTGCGCTGATCTCTTCAATCTTCAACCACCACCTTAAGAAAAATTATATTTGACACTAAAAGACCATCAGCTTACACTGGAGATAAGCAATTATTATACTCTTCACTCAACGAAAACCTCTGATCACTCGCAGATTAATATTCACATTAATGAGAGAATGATCAATAATTCCATTTTATGAACTGCTAACTCCTAATCAGGTTTTCTATTTCCCCGGAATGGAAACCTCTAGAGAAATTTTCAGAGCTTTAATACCTGTTTATGAGTCCTCAAAGACGATATAAACTATATATGGGTATAGAACGCCCAGTAACAAAATGACATGCCACTTAGTCCACACATAGCCCAACAAGGGCCAGTTTGTATTTTAAAAAGTTGGTTTATAAAACACCCTCACACTTTTTCTTTTTTTTTTTTTAAGTTAATTTTTCCTATAGCAAAGTAGAAGCTACTTATTTCTACAGCAACAAAAAACCCAAATTGGCCCTAAGATAGCTACAGGATGTGCAAGATGAAGTCTGGTTCAAGATAGCTGAAAGGATGAATGCTTACAAGAGCTAATAGATGCTACTTTGCCAGAACAAAACCACACAGATGAATAATATGAACACCAGGCACCCGAAAGGAGGTTAAAGAAGCAAGCTCTATCTTCAGGCCTAGAATTAAATCAAATCCAAATCTAGATGACTAAACTGATAAGGCTAATACTCTTAACCTGTGGATGCATGGCATTTAATACAATGCCAGTAGGTCCTGGTTATATTTCTTGGAGGAGGAATTGACAAAACCGAGTTGAAGAAAGGATGTCCAAATTAGCACCAAACTTGGATTTTTCATGCAAAACTAAAATACAGTCTTTATAGCATCAGCGAACACAGATTATCAAAATATAGACATGCTGAGAACCAAACTAAAGCATTACTCCAGCAAGCTGAAAACTCAATCCTTCCTGGTCACGATCTCGTTTAAAAAACTTTAAGAGCAAAAATAGAAGTCAAGGAACAAGAGGAAAGGGGAAACAGACAAAGATCAGAGTTAATAACAGAACAAGCATCATAAAGCTATTACATCAAGTATACAGTTCAGAGTCAAAAGGATAATTCTTAATCTGGTTGAATTTTGAATAGCTATCCTCACCAACATTTAATCTCAACTCAACGCTCGGGAGCACATTCCTATGCAAGAGAGATTTAACCAGAGATATTGCAGAACTACCATATTCAGGCCATGAGACACAGAGAGTTCCCTTGATGTTGTTCAACTGACATCGACCCAACAAAGCAGCTGCCAGGCCATCAACCATACTTCCAGATGGAAAGTAGTCTACATCCTTCAGCAATGAAGAATCTCCTTTTCTTTCAGACGATGTCTCCAACTTGAAAGCATACGTATCATCTGGCGAGAGCTTACCACGGAAGTTCCGGTTCTGAACAGAATCCAAAATCAGGGCCCTATCAGGAACAATTTGTTCACCAACCAGCACCCTTGCAACCACATGGGATCGCTCAGCAGCAACGGGACACTGAATAGCTACAACTATAATGCTATGATCTGCATTATCAAGAGCATAGATATTGCAGGACTTGTCTCCAAGGGAGGGTTCGATAGAGTTGCCAGAGAAGGGGATCTCGGGGAGAATGAGAGTTCCAATTAGGTTTTTAGAGGGAATGTGGTTAAAGAGAAAGAGGGATGGAGACGATAGGGCGAAGATGAGGAGAGAAGGGCGAAGAGGTAGCTGAGGCCTGGGGCTAGAGAGCAAGAGGAAAGGAGAAGGAAGAGGTGGGGATGGAGGAGCAAAGTTGTGAAGATCTTCCTGAAAGAACCTTGAAGGTGGGGGAATCTCTGTAAGAACATCTTCCATTGTTTATATGTAGTTTTCCCTAACCCTATCAACATAACAAGAAAATTATATTATAGCATGTTATCAGCATGATATTTCAAAAGTTCAATCATCCAAGACAACAGCAGCAATCAAAATAGATGAGTGGTCCCACCAAGTCAATCAAGAATTATGAAGCTTGAGATATATGCAAATTAAAGTTTGTTACAGTTTTTGGATCATGGATACGTGAGATGAAATAGTTACGTTCACGAGCCTACTTGGAGAGAAAGAGAATCTCCTTCCAGTGAAAATAAATCAATAATTAAAAAAAATCAAGATCCGAGAGAGGAGATGATGCAACTTACGAACCGAACTGCGTTTCTCTTCTCTGTAGTGAACGCTGCGTCTGCGTTTCGAGGAGAGGAAGGGCGCTTGTGGAAGAAGTTAATAAATTGGCACTCTAGGAACCTGAGAAGGGGGTTAAGAGAGGGGACTGCAACCGGAAATCAGAAGACAAACAAAAATGTTGCCCAAAACGACGTAGTTTACTTAGAGAGGTTAAAGCCAGTTAACTCCAAGGATTGATTGACCGCGACCAAAAGTCCAGACTTTTAAAAACTAATATTAAAGCAAGAACTTGCACGACTGATGATTAAAAAAAAAAAAAGTGTTATATGAGCCCAATATAATTTATAAATCTTTTTTCTAAGTACATTCGGTATTAAATTCTTAGAAAATTAATATTTCATCTAAAACTTATGAATTGCTATAAAACGAATACTTATAATCAATTTTAAATTAATGAATCAATGTTCACAACATAAAAAATGCAATAAAACGAATTTTGATTAAATTTAGATGAATATTATGTTTTGTCATATAAAAAAAACTGTTTTATGGACAAATCAAGTAGGTTGTAGATTTTTTTTTTAGAAAATTATAGAAAATTTCTACTCCATATAATATTTATTAGACTATTGGGTTTCTATTTTATATGCAATTAATTTTAAAAATATTTATATGGTCGTATAAAAATTAAATTATTCAAATTTTAAAACAATGATGGTACTTAGAAAAGGGTTGCAGAGGGTATTGTTAGGGGTTCATATAGCCCAGCTCTTAACAAAAAAAAAATTGTCAAATGCACAATTTAGTATTTATGTTAGGATTGTATTTCAATTTTATTCTTTAAATAGTAAATAAATTAATATTTATTCTGTTTACGATGACACATTCTGGGTTTAATTTGCACAGGTTAATGGATTTAGGGTTTGTTTTATTTCCTCAATTTATCATTTAACACTTAAAAACGATCAGAGTTCAATTTTAAAATTTTTATTTGTTTCTTCATTTGTGGTACTTATTTTAAGTAATATATCACTTAGAACTAATAAGAAAAAATTTATTACTTTTTCTAACCACTACTATAACAAGAAGTTAAAAATTTCCTCTTCTAAATATCTTTATATATTAAAATAATATAAATTTTAGTTAATTTTTTTATATTAATAAATTAATAAATAAGTGAAATTCTAGTATTTCACCATTGACCGCCTGATTCGCCGCCCACCACCGCCCGCCATCGGAGGTGGCGCACATTCAGCAACTCTTCTAGAAAGAAATTTATCGTTATCAAGTGTTTTACCCAGCCCTATAGTTTTCATTAGCAACAGTAGTAGATATTTCCGACAAAAGATCAATAAACATGTGGCAGGCGGATCTTTGACTGCATTTTTCGGAGTTATTATACGTTTATAGCAAAAAAAAAAAAAAGTGTTATAACTAGGTAGATCGTCTTCAGACGATCAAAATGGTGCCGGTAGTGCTGGATATGCGGGATAGTCACATACGAGCGGCAGTGGCGCACGGCGGCAGTGTTGATCGGACAGCGAATATGTGACTGAACTTTTTATAATAATTTGATAGATTTTAGAAAGTATTTATAAATATTATTTTAATTTATTAAAAGAAAAAATTTTCTGAACAATTATTAATTTGTGACTGTTTTTGTATTTATTATAAAATTGTTATCTTATTTATTATTATATTTATAATTATTATATTAAAATATGATAAATAGTTTTTATATTTGGTAAACTTTTATTTATTTTTATTAATATTTCAAATTAATTTTGTGAATAATTTAATTTTAAGATATATAATATATTATAAAAATATTTTTTAATTTTCATAATAAATAAGAATAAATATATTATATTCAAATTATTTTAACAACTTAAGATTTATTGAAAAATTGAAAACAAATATATTATAAAGTGATATAAAAATAAGTACCGAAAAATGTTAAAAAATAATAAATACTAATAATTGTTAAGTGAAAAAAACAAATGGTCCTAGGTGATATATTTCTCTATGCTATTCTATTAAAGCCTTAAGACTCCAATTTGCACAGCTTAAGGATGAAGTATACTCAATAAGAAAATAAATAAATAAATGAAATAAAATTACCACGTTATTCACATAACATCTAATAAAATTATATGTCGTGTTATATAAGTACTTTATTTGTTTATTTATGTTTATCGTACAGAGCTTTGACATTTAATGCCTTGTCATACAAAATTTGCATATTCAACACCCTTATTTATCTAAAACGGTAAAGCTTTCTCTTAAAACTTAAACCAGCCCAAGGGCTTTGTTTTACTTTTATTTTAATAAATGGAGAAGATTTTGCATTACTACACCAATATGGATATTTAAGAGGTAAAAATTGCAAGCCAAGATTCGACAAAATTGATTAAACCAGTGATTAGAACCCAACAAAAATTTCATTAAACAATAACAATCTTGCTCACCCAGGTACGCCTTTCAATTGATTATCAAGTAAAACAGACTTTGATCCGAACCAAAGGTTAGTTCCTTGGTTGGTTACAAAAAGAATTGAATGCATTAAGAAACCCTCACAACAGTCAGGCAGCAGCATCAAGTATACTACAGTTTCATGCCAAAGTAAATTTTCCTCACAACAAATCATTGGTGTGTCAGTACAAATCTAAGTTGGTGCTTGGCTGCTCCACTGTCTTTTAACATCAACAATTGTACACCTCTCCAGTTGCTACCCTTTTAACACTTGATCTTAAAAATCATTATACAATCCCTTTAAATTACAAAGGAATTCTTCAGATCACAAGTGGTTCATTTTCCAGAAAGAGCACATCCGATGTACAATCATGGCTGCTCCACACCTGCAGAAGACATAGCAGAATAGGATCTTTTCACTTCATCAAGGACCAATCTACGAAATAATGACTTACAGATTAACACATTGGGCAAGTTGGAAATATATGTCAAAATCTATTCCTTAAAATGTTTTCTGCTACACTATAATTTGCTATTTGGTGTCTTAATATCGGAGTCAAAATGGCCACTATAAAGTTTGAAATTACCTTCACAGGAGTCAGAAGTGGGTGTAATTACTGTTTCCTGATCAATCTTCGTGTTCGTTATCACTTTCAGAGTCTGCACAAATACAAGGGGACAAAAGAAAGAATTAGATACTGGAAAATATGAAGAGGCTAAGTAAATGCAGATAACAAATCATGCCCAAAATATCAGCTCAATAAAATTCCAAAAAAATGATTTATAATCTTAATATTCTTCACCAATTACCAAAATAGATAGTGCTAGTTGATATTGTAGAAATTCTTCTCAGAAACCTTGTTTATACCATATAAAATATGCATTCACCAATAGAGCCATTTCAAAGAACACATATTTCATCACCTGATCGAACATCTTCACTAACTCTGCCTCTTGCTTGGATTTGTTTAATAAGCATCCGGTATATCAACACCCACCAATAAATGTGAAGAACAAGTAAGCAAATTAAAAGAGTATTAAACACATAATAGTAGATTGGTCCGGTTACTGGGTGTTTTTCCTTGTCCAAGGTCAGAATAACTTCATAGCTGCCACATTAGGAAAAAGAAAAGATAATGATAAATAACTGGATATAAAAAATATATCAAATCATGTTACCTTAATACATATTTCATTTAGTTTCTATGAGAAGTCATGGGAACAAATTATTACTCTCTAGGTGAAAGAAAATGAGGTTACAAACTCATCTACCCCCAAAGATTGCAGCACTCCCAGCATAAATGATTGATTTTGAAAATCCTAACTTTTAACAAAATCTCCTTGATCAATACAGCACTGACAGGAAAAAGGTTTAACCACTATGCTCCACAACACAGCACAAGGGAAAACTTTGGGGTGTTGGAGTTTCATTACTCAGCTACAGCAATAGAACTCTCACAATGCAATATCATTTTATAATTTAATAGGCTCAATCAATTCAAAGTTAAACTAGAAAGATGAAGATGTAGGAACTGAAAAACTCCATTAAAAAAGAGAGAGAGAGAAACTATGAATTAGGCATCGACTTGAGCTGACCTTGTACTCCAAATGATCCAGAAAGGATAATAAATTAACCGCAGGATGATCCAAGACAAAACAAAAAGTATAAAAGCAAAGCTAGCAAATCCTTCTGCACCACTGTATTTGGACATCTTTCCCATCTCCAGAAACACATCACTGGCATCATGCAGTGCTAAAACAACCGAACCAACACGTGCAAATCTACAAGAAAGAGACATAATAGATACAAATTACAGTTTAAGATAATACTGTACAAGCATAAATATGCAGATTTTTTTTCTTTAAGGCGAATAGGATCCATTCTCCGTATAAGCAATATGATTATAGGCAAACACAATTCTGGACTTCAAATAAGGCCCTCCACAGAACTTTATGTCAATATCAACCACTCTTCCTCAGATATGTAATAAAGAGAAAGATAAAGCTGCAAACTCATTCAATAGAAAATACCTAAATATGTATGACAGCACAATAAGACTGACAGTTGCAACATGATGGCTCATGGACACCCCAAAGTCAGAACGCCTTGTTTCCCAGAACATCAGAGCAAATATGGAGTATGTGTAGAACCCAGCAGCATACATATATAATCCCTTCAATTTCAACCTGCAAGAGATACAATATTTTCCCAATTGAGTTGTAATGCAGCCATTTCAGAATAGCTCAAAGAAATCGTTAGTTTACAAGCATGGAGTTAGGCCACTAAGTCAAGAGAGCTACATATATAATTAGAAAAACTTACTTAATCTTTTGGTCTGGCCACACCTGATTTCCTGGCCCCACCCAAAAGTATTTTGTGTTCTTAAACCAAGGCTCATCATAAGTTACAGACAGGGCCAGAAGTTCTCCTGAAAGAAAATACACACATTTCCAGGCTGACTCTTTGAATTTTCTAATCTTCTTTCTCTCATTTATATCTTCAGCCGGCATCTGATGCCCCTTTCCAAAAATCAATCTTCTGGCCACTTTCTGTGACATGTAAATAGATTTCAGACTAACATAACAGATCCTTAGAAGCTATAGTAAAGTTTATATGAAAGAAATTGAACACATAGACCAAGCACCCAAAAAAACAAAGTCATTCACATTTTTTTGTACTTATTTTATTTCCATAACCGTGGTTTAAGTCCAAGGGACCTTTGCAGGGCGCCACCTACACATGGACTGGGTAAACCACAAAATGTACTGTGCGGGCATGGCCCTAAGGAGTTGGTGTCAATGAGTGTTGAAACTTGGACCTAATACTTCTTAGACATTAGGACTCAGTGACTTTACCATTGGGCCAACTACTTGGTAACAGAAGAGTTCAAATGAAAACAATTAAGAAAATAATTGATATAAAATGTTTTTATCTATCATACATCAACATTAGATACAAATTTAAAATTTATGTAAATAATTCAGGAGCCTTGACATCCTATTTTGGGCTTTTTATCTCTCATCACTGAAATACAAGAAATAAAGATAATTAGAAAAATGTCATATATAATGTACCTGGATAGAGATACATTAAGTTAACTAAAACATAATATCATCTAAAATTATGCAAAACTATCCAAGTCAAGCGCGAGCAACCTAAATTACCAGATATCGCATAAAAATTCAGCATCAACATAGATAGCAAACCACATCTCTCTTAGAAGGAAGAAATAGAATGAGAGAGTTGGCGGTAGAGGGCTGGAGTTAAGAAAAGGTCTGTTCTTGTTAGTTTTAGAACAATTTCTCTATAACTAGTCTCATGAGTACAAGAAGCCAATGACGTTATCTCTCTATTATAATCTGTATCTGGTAGTTATCCTTCATAAGGGTTCTCGTAGGAGCAATTTAGTTAGAAAACCCTCCCCGCGACTAATGTTTCGAAATTCATATAATTGACTAGGGAAGCATTCTTTTCACTTGTAACTTATGCTCGTAGATTTAAGCTTCTAGCAACAAAGTAGAAAAATTATCCACTTACACTTGCACCATAATCTAAATTTATTTTGATATGTTTACCTCACACTAGTCTTATTGATCTTGGAGTAACTCAATCAAAGATTTGTTCATATCATGCAAAACAATTAGAAAATTCCGTGTAAAAAACTATAACTTCTGGTAGATGTATGGTCAAGCAACAAGCCTGGGTTTGATCTTAAACAATTTTTATATTTCATAACATAATAACAGCAGGCAAAACTATTGAAGTTCCTAACTTTCAAACAATACGTAATTTCATTTTTGCAATTGAAATGACTATAATGAGCATAATCCCCACATCAAGTTGTCAATTCCAGGGCAAGCATGAATGAAAATGTTTTTCACTACAAACTGATTCAATCAAATTTTTTGAAACTTCATCTGTCTCATGATTCACCTTCTAACATTAGATCTTAAGCATTGCTAACATTGAACATAACAATACAAATCAAGTCGTGCTCCATCAAACCACATCAAAATCTACAAGCAAAAAACAATAAACTAACACAAACCCATCAAACAACATTCGAATCCCTATCTGGGCAATCGAATAACTCAATAACCCAGTTGAGCAACGATCCAATAAGCTCAAGTGAAACACAAACAAATTAGACAGAGACATTATAAAGACGGAAAAAAGAAGTACCTCGAATACGAATCTTTCAAGGAAGAATCGGACAGTGGGAAAGAAGAGAGCGAACAATGGAAGAACGATGAAATCTTCATAGGCTGGGTATGATTCCCGCTGCCAATCAATGGATTTCAGTAATTCAATAATACCCATTTGAGAAATTTTCCCAGAAAAAATTTCTAGAGAAACAAACAGGGGAAAGGGACAAGTTTGTAGCGGATCAGCAGTGAAGTTCAGGCAAAAATACTTGTAGTTTGGAGTGTGTTTTTAGTTGGGATTGTAAGGAAGAAAGAAATTAGACTTTCGTTAGATTCTAAAGAGAGTTTTTTGGATGGAATAGAATACATCAATTGGAGTCCAACCACTGTTTTTATTGGTTTTCTACTTGTAATTTTTTGTTTTGTCTATTCTCGATTTTGCCACTACTTCCCTTTTATTTGACGAAACTGCCCTTCCGTTCTGCGATAGATTTTGTTTCAAATAATTGCAAAAAGGACTAAAACTAGGGGTACATTTTAAAAATAAGTTAGAGGTCGTGACTCCAGATCCAGACCAGTATCTGACTCATACTTGAGAGACACTTCCCAGCCGCCGCTGCACCGCGCAGCAATGGCCAAATGGGCAGCAAGGCGACTAACAAACCCTTATTGATTTTCTAATATATTCATTTTATTTCATATTAATTTGGCACACATGTTATTATTTTTTATTATACTATTTGACAGTAAATATATTCAAAAAGACCCATAAATTGTTGAACGTTAAACACCAGTTATAAAAAGAGCGTAAATTTTTTTTAAAAAAGATAATCAATTTTTGTGCCCCCATCCTTATTTAAGAAATAATTTAGATATAGAAAATTTAGATGGCCTTACAAAAGAAAAATAATTCAAACATTTAAAATTTAGACATCATAATTTGTGGCGGCTGACAAACTAATAATCCGACGCATGTATTTTTAATTGCAGGTCTCTAATGCTCTCTTGGATTGTTGATTTGTAGATTGTAGTTTTAGTCTCTAATTTTTTTTTTTGAAATACAATCAATTTTAGGGAACCCCCTTTTCGCTTGGGGAACAGCTCAGGTACCATGTGACTCCAGACTGTTTCAGCTACGTGCAATATTGATTTTTATTTTATTTATTAATCTTAATCGTGTTTGATGTGATAATTAAATATCATATTTGCCACTATGCTCAAATTAACCCATTTGGTTAAATTTAGGTATTACAATACAAGATAACCCCTTAACATGAAGTTGAAAATGGATAAAATAAATCTTGAGGATAATATTTATATGTTGGGCAGCAAAGAAAAAGTGGGGTTGAGCCACTCGTGGTTGAATGGTGCAGAGTACAACCCAACTCGCTGTCACCCGTGTGCATTAGGTTAAAAATAGATGAGCCAAGTGTCCCTTTGTGCTTCAATAAGCCAAGTTAGGAAGGTTCAAGGTTCATTAAATTTGTGTTGGTTTTTTGTGTGATCAACTTAGAGAATGGAGTAATATCATTAGTACGATTAAATTCATATAATCTAATATCGTAAAATATCGATAAATAAGTGAAAGATGATGTGAATAATTAATAATAATAATAATAATAATAATAATATCAATTAATGAGATTGCCTCACTCACATTAGGATTAGATTGTATAATATAATATTTTAAGGATGACATAGGGCTTGCACTTGACCAATTCTTCCCAATAACCATTGTTCTAAGTTCATCTATTATTAACATTTTAAAATTTTATCAAAATTTTCTCCATAATTTTGAAAATCACAACGATTAATCAATTAAATCAATATGCCAATCTTTAATTTAATAAAAAATATAATTAAAATCAATAATTTTTTCGAAATTTTGATTACTAAATTCATTAATTAGTACCATTTGTATTAATCTCTGGAACAGTCTTTTTTTTTTTTTGTCCTTTCAAGGATCCATCTCTTTTGGAATAAATACAGAGAAAATAAAAAATATGAGAGACTTAATCGAGTATAAAATTGATTTGAGAGTTATTAACTATGGACATAAATATGTAAAAGATAAAGTATGTTAACAAAGTGATAAAGGCTGTTATGCACATTTTATATTGAAGGAAAGGAAAGAAAAGTACTTCTCAGTCTCAAACTGAGCTTTTCCTATTTTCTTCAATTATTTTGCCGAAGCACTACTTGTTAAACGTTTGGCAAGCTCAGATCCAAAATTTTTATTGTTTCCAAGTTAATTAAAGGTTCATTTGATATTGTAAATTACATTATATAATTATAATTTTATTTATTAAACAATAACAGTATTCTTGGGGTTATATTTTTTGAAGAGGATAGTTTCGGTATTTGATGCACTAAAAAATTGATTTTCCTAAAATCAGATTTTGAAAACTACCCATTTCTACTTTTGAAATCTAAAAAAAAAAATTGGATAATTAATTAATTCTTAAGACAAATAGTTTTGTAAAGATTTACCAATCACTTAAAGAATTATAAATTTTTAAATTTTAGATATTTAACAGCAATCTCAAACACTCTAAAACTTTTAAAAATAGGTTTTTTTACTTTGCAATTGTGTAGAATATTAATATCATTATTTTTTAAAAACAAATTATTTATCATTTAAAAAAAAACTCAGGTAGCTTTGTACTATAATATGTAAATTGTAGTCGACCACCACCACAAATTGCTTCGTAAACAAGATCCATCAATCACGGACTCTTCCATTTTTTTTTTTTTTTGGTTTTCTGAAAATACTTTTTCTGATTTTATTTCTTCTACCAGTTAAGCTTGGGCTTATGGGATTGATGCAACAACAGAAACTTGGAGCAATCAGTCTTCCACTCTCTGAACACAGCCCAAAACGCACAGTCCAATGCCTTAATTTATAAATATTTCAGTTTAATTTCCTAAAATTACCAAATATATTTACAAATTCCAACTTGGATCTATAATTTTGTGAAACCTCCAATTCAATCCTTATACAATAATGATAAACTCACAATTCAAATACAATAATGATAAACTCACAATTCAAATACAATCTGATGTGACAATTTAAATGATAAAATATTACTGGAGTTATAATTTCCTTCATTCATTTTTTATTTCTTCCTCCTCCAATGAACTTTTGTCATGTAGGCTGCTAGTAGACTTTGGGTTATATTTGAATTGTAAATCAAACACTACTAATTCTTATAAATGATTGAATATTGACATCTTGGTATATGCTACTAAACCAATCGCCTAAGAAGATCTATTATGTCTACGTTGATTATTGAATGAAATTTATTAAAACATGATATTAATATAATAGCATAGTACACTATAACAATTTGCTAGCTTAAAGTTTTTGGTGAGAACATAAAAAAAAAAATTCTTGAGTTTTTTTTAAGTCCTAAAAAATTAATTTTCTTATTATTATTTAGGCCAATATTAAGTTGTTTAAGAAGGGGTTTAATCGTTAGTCGAGTCGTCAAGTTGGTTTGTTAGATAACTCCAACTATTAAACAGTCATGAAGATAAGAGATGTTTGATATTTGTTAAACAACATATTAAACTGTCAAGTGTTATATTTGATTTCAAAAAAATAAGAGCATTTAATTTTTTTTTAAACGTTGTTATTTCTCAAATCCCTCAAAATTCAATTGTTTATTGCATTTTCGTAATTTTTTTGTTAACTAAGATGAAATAAAAGATCAAATATTGTTCATATGAATAAATAAATTTGAATGAAATTAGATATACAATAAACTTATAAAACTATTCTCACACAACTTAATGTGACATGATATTCTTAGATGTTACTTTCTAATGATATTATATAACATCCGATTGTGTGGAATGATTATGTAATATCCCTGTCTTATATATAAATAAAACTTTGAGTGATATATGAAATGTGCGATCCAACGGTACATTATATTAAATGACCATATATAAATCACCTCGCCAGTACTTTATTATAATTTGGTCCATCAAAACATGTTTGCGTGCCTAAGTTTATAAATGGTTGGGGCTATTTTTTCATAAACAAACCCGTGCTACACCAGCACTTTCACATATCCCAAATAAAGTGGAAGACATGAAAAACAACAAAAACAAAACATTGGCATGGAATATGAATATCAAGACTACCAATCTCTCTCAACGGAGTAAACAGTGTTCTGTGACGCCTAGAAAGCAACTCCCGTTGCTCATATTACAACATTTCAAGCAAAATCGCGGCGCAGGACATGTGGAAATCCCATTGCGTAGCAACTGTTAAACACCACATGACTCTTGCTAACGAGGTTTTTAATCAAACCGAGACGGTTTTAGCTCATTGGAGATTTTTTCACGTAAAGAAGTAAACGAAGAACACCGAAAGGACAGACATTAAATAGCCTACCTAGACTTTTTAGAAAGTCATATTACGGTATCATTGATGTATTAATATATCAATTTTTAAATTTGTATAAAAATTATAAATAAATGTGTAAAAATTGTAAATCAATAAGTAAAAGTTATAAATACAATTTTTATATACTCAGTTACAATTCTTTTAAATGAGTGTGTAAAAATTATAAATAAGTTTGTAAAAATTATAAATGAGTGCGTAAAAGTTGTAAATGAGTATATATAAAACTGTACATATTCATTTATAACTTTTACACATTTATTTATTACTTTTACATAATTTAAAAAAGTGCAGCACCAATACATTAGTTATACCTAGCCACACCCCTTTTTAGAACAAACAAAGGACAGAGACTTGCCTAACATGGCACAGTATAACCACTACAGGATGTTGATGGTTTATGGATATATATATATATATATAGAATTCATGTAACAGTTGTGCTTGTGGAGCTAGATCATACACGTAGTTGTTTATAAATCAAACTGCTGATCGACTCACCATGCCATTTGTTTTCAATCACACCAAATTCCAATTCCATCATGCAAGAATAATAATTCAACTGCAGTCTCGAAGCCTATTTCAATCAAATAGGCTTCGAGACAAATAGTTTTGTAAAGATTTACCAATCACTTAAAGAATTATAAATTTTTAAATTTTAGATATTTAACAGCAATCTCAAACATTCTAAAACTTTTAAAAATAGGTTTTTTTACTTTGCAATTGGGTAGAATATTAATATCATTATTTTTTAAAAACAAATTATTTATCATTTAAAAAGAAAACTCAGGTAGCTTTGTACTATAATATGTAAATTGTAGTCGACCACCACCACAAATTGCTTCGTAAACAAGATCCATCAATCACGGACTCATCCAATTTTTTTTTTTTTTGGTTTTCTGAAAATACTTTTTCTGATTTTGTTTCTTCTACCAGTTAAGCTTGGGCTTATAGGATTGATGCAACTACAGAAACTTGGAGCAATCAGTCTTCCACTCTCTGAATACAGCCCAAAACCCACAGTCCAATGCCTTAATTTATAAATATTTCAGTTTAATTTCCTTAAATTACCAAATATCTTTACAAATTTGCACTTGGATCTATAATTTTGTGAAACCTCCAATTCAATCCTTATACAATAATGCTAGACTCACAATTCAAATATAATCAAACGTCTACAATCTGATGTGACAATTTAAATGACAAAACATTATTATAGTTATAATTTCTTTCATTCATTTTTTGTTTCTTCCTTCTCCAATGAATTTTTGCCATGTAGGTTGCCAGTAGACTTTGGGTTATATTTGAGTTGTAAGTCAAGCACTACTGATTCTTATAAATGATTGAATATTGACATCTTGGTATATGCTACTAGACCAATCGCCTAAGAAGATCTATTATGTCTATGTTGAATATTGAATGAAATTTATTAAAACATGATATTAATAGAATAGCATAGTACACTATAACAATTTGCTAGCTTAAAGTTTTTGGTGAGAGCATAAAAAAAAATTCTTGATTTTTTTCAAGTCCTAAAAAATTAATTTTCTTATTATTATTTAGGCTAATATTAAGTTGTAACAACCATAATTTTTTTAGGGCTATAAAAGTCATTATGGGAGATTGGTCTAGGATAATAATTATAATTGTAATAATAATGATAAAAGAGAGTTTTATTTATATTTAAATTAGAAGAGATAAAATATTGGTTAAGTTTTATCTCTTTTGGAATACCTTCACCTCATCTAATATATAAGCAATATTATAGCATTAAAGTTAGGGTTTTGAACATGAAAGCTAGGTGGAGGCTTTGAAACTCAGAGAAATTTAAGGTAAGATCGTATTTCCCTTAGTTTGATATAATAATTATTTATTAGAAATTATTGTTGCCTAGATTTATACTAGGAATTCTACAGAGATTTAAGGAACAGCTTAGGATTTTTGAATTGATTAAGATACTTAAAAATTGATTTTCAATCTGATCTTTTTATATGTTATTATAGACATAAATATGAAGGTGTAAAATTTTATTTCACAAAACAATATCAAGATTTCAATTAATTATGAATTTTTGAATTTTCCACTGAAATCCTAGAAAATACTGTAGATTTTGGATGTTACAAATTTCTAAATTTTTTTTCATATGCTAGAGGAGTCAAAAATTTCTCAAACTTTATATACTGCTTTTTCAAGATGATATATATGTTTCTATAAATTTTCATGATTTTTAAACATGTAGAATAATTGTTATGAAATTTTGAATTTGAAATGTCTCAATCTAAAAATTCTAGACAGAGTTTACTTGTAGAAAATAAAAATCTTAAAAAAATAGTTTCTGGTTGTGAATTGCTTTGAAAATTTTTTATTTGAATAATCTATGTGTCTAGTTTTCCTCTGCAAAATCTTAAATTAATCAGATTAAGATATAAATTTCTAAAATTTCTAGAATCACCTCTATTCAGGGAATGAGACTTAGACAGAACGGTTCGTTTAGGAATTTTTAAGGGAATTTTGTAGAACATTTGAGGTGTTGAGTTTATGAATTTATCAAGATGTTTTCTGGTTATATCTTAGGACAATCGTTGGATAAGTAGGAGCTAGGATATTTCTCTTTTTGGATCGATCAAAGTAAGTAACATCATACATGTACTGTGATTAAAGTGTAACGTGTTATTACAGTATATCTTGATATATTAGAAAATATTTTTCTGATATATTATATGAATTATTTTCTATTTTAGAATATAAATTATGGAATTAAAGTTTTAGCAAAGCTTTTAAATTGATTCTCAAAAACCGTTTTCATATTAAAAACCGTTTTCATGTTAAAAACAGTTTTAGTGAAATGAACTTTTAACAATTTTTACAAAATCAGAATATTTATTAATCATTTTCTTGACTTCTTTTTTAGAAGCTTGATATTTTGATGAACTTATTATTATCTACGAAAAGTTATTAGTATATGTACTTTGACTATCGTGTTATTTGCAATGGTTTTTGAATGTTTTCACTCATTGTTCATAGTATCTGAATACTGTTATAAAATCTGAACCCAGCTGTGGTATTAGTGTGCACACGACTTTTTGGGCTGAGTCACCGCGATTACAGGTGACATATTGTCTGATTTTTGGGCCGGGTCACCGCGATTACAGGTGACATATTTTTGGGCCGGGTCACCAGGATTACAGGTGACATATTTCTGGGCCAGGTTACCGGGATTACGGGTGGCACTATGTGACATGAGTCGATAAATATTTTTTTATCTTTAATGATTGTGAATGATTTCTTTGATATTAAATGTTACAAATGCTTATAACTCCATTTTTATTAAGATATGATTCTGGAACTGAAGTATTAAACTATGAATTATATGATGTTTTATTAATTGTTTTAAGATATTAATGGTTATGTATGATTTTAATTACTGAGTTGATGGCTCACCCCTCGTCTCCAACATTTTGCAGAGTAGTCTTGAAAGTTAGTAGTTGGGCTTGCTGGTTGATGTCGAGACTTTAGTTCATTTTTTTGGAATTACGCAATAAGAAGATTATTTTTTTATTGCAATTATGTTTGGAACTTTAGATTGTTAGACTTTATTTTGATTAGAGAGACACTAAATGTATTGTTTTGTTCACTTTTTCCTAATAAGAAGGATTACTGAAGTTTTTTGTTTAGAGATTTATTATTAGTGATTTTCTAGCGTTTTAGCAATATTTGTGTTTCGATTTTGGGGCGTTACATAAGTTGTTTAAGAAGGGATTTAATCGTGAGTCGAGTCGTCGAGTTGGTTTGTTAGATAAACCAAACTATTAAACAGTCATGAAGATAAGAGATGTTTGATATTTGTTAAACAACATATTAAACTGTCAAGTTATATTTGATTTCAAAAAAAAAATAAGGGCATTTAATTTTTTTAAAACGTTGTTATTTCTCAAATCCCTCAAAATTTAATTGTTTATTGCATTTTCATAAATTTTTTGTTAACTAATATGAAATAAAAGATCAAATATTGTTCATATGAATAAATAAATTTGAATGAAATTAGATATACAATAAACTTATAAAACTATTCTCACACAACTTAATGTGACATGATATTCTTAGATGTTACTTTCTAATGATATTATATAACATCCGATTGTGTGGAATGATTATGTAATATCCCTGTCCTATATATAAATAAAACTTTGAGTGATATATGAAATGTGCGATCCAACGGTACATTATATTAAATGACCATATATAAATCACCTCACCAGTACTTTATTATAATTTGGTCCATCAAAACATGTTTGCGTGCCTAAGTTTATAAATGGGTTGGGGCTATTTTTTCAGAAACAAACCCGTGCTACACCAGCACTTTCATAGATCCCAAATAAAGTGGAAGACATGAAAAACAACAAAAACAAAACATCGGCATGGAATATGAATATCAAGACTACCAATCTCTCTCAACGGAGTAAACAGTGTTTTGTGACGCCTAGAAAGCAACTCTCGTTGCTCATATTACAACATTTCAAGCAAAATCCCGGTGCAGGACATGTGGAAATCCCATTGCGTAGCAACTGTTAAACACCACATGACTCTTGCTAACAAGGTTTTTCATCAAACTGAGACGGTTTTAGCTCATTGGAGATTTTTTCACATAAAGAAGTAAATGAAGAACACCGAAAGGACAGACATTTAGTAATATGTGGTTGATTTTAAATTATTTTAAATTTTGAAAAGAATATGTGGTTGAGATTGAATGTAAATTACATTGGAAAATGTGCAGTACAAAAAACAGGATTTGGATTCATAAAAGAACAGACCCTAAATAGCCTACCTAGATTTTTTAGAGAGTCATACTACGGTACTATTGATATATTAGTACATCAATTTTCAAATTTGTATAAAAGTTATAAATGAATATGTAAAAGTTATAAATGAATATGTAAAAGTTGTAAATACAACTTTTATATACTCGTTACAATTTTTTTAAATGAACATGTAAAAATTGTAAATAAGTTTGTAAAAGTTATAAATGAGTATGTAAAAATTGTAAATGAGTATATGTAAAGCTGTACATATTTATTTACAATTTTTACACACTCATTTATTACTTTTATATATTTATTTATAACTTTTACACATTTTAAAAAAATATGTCACCAGTACATTAATTATACAGTAACCACACCCCTTTTTAGAACAAACAAAGGACAGAGACTTGCCTAACATGGTACAGTGTAACCACTACAGGATGTTGATGGTTTATGGATATATATATAGAATTCATGTAACAGTTGTGCTTGTGGAGCTAGATCATACACGTAGTTGTTTATAAATCAAACTGCTGATCGACTCACCATGCCATTTCTTTTCGATCACACCAAATTCCAATTCCATCATGCAAGAATAATAATTCAACTGCAGTCTCGAAGCCTATTTCAATCAAGTGGAATTCTATCGTTTCCGCTGAGATGATTCTCGTAGTCCGTACGTGCATTCTTTCATAGGTGAATCACATCATAAATAATTTAATTAGTTGTCTAATCTAACATTTCTTCTAAAACTTGTCATGTTAAATTAATACCAAACCTATCATGTGATTATGTTTAGCATTACGGGTCATACAACAGAATAGCAATGTACTGATGAATGACTTTTTTTTTCTTTTTAAATAAAAGTTGTATGGGATTAAAAAAAGTTGTAAATGGGTTAAAAGTTCTTTTTGTTAAAAAAAGGGGCTGTACCAAGTACATCAATGTACTCCAGCCATTCTCAGATCTTTGCTTAGTTCTGTTGAATGGAATCCAAGAAAAAAGCATAATTTAATGGGAATTAGAAGGAATACATTCATGATTAAATTTGGCCATTGAAGCACATGCTATATATGCATAAGAAGGAAACAGCAGCGGTAAACCATAGTGAAGATTTTAATGTTGTCTCATATGGTTGGTGAACTAGAGCAAACAGGAGAATCAAATGATGAAACAAGTGGACAGGTTAGGACATCTTGTCCAATTATTACAGAGTTTTCAAATAAATGCATAGGCATGGAGCCCTTAGGCAAGACAAAGTGAGTCCAGATACACTCTCTAAAAGGAAATCTGTCAAGAAAATGAATAATACAAGGGCCCTCTTCTGATTAGCGTAAACAGATAATAATCCATGAGAAATGGCAGGGGGGAACCATAGAGAGCCTACCAAATGATATCCCTTAATCATGTTCTGATGGACCCAAATAACAACATAATCCAGGACAGTGAATGAGGAGAAATTGAGCACATAAACTGACAAAACTACATCAAATTCTTATTAATGTTTCAATTGAGATTTGATTTTTCTGTATTTAGGAAGGACTGATAAAGTTACTGTTGAATACAATATCTTCCACCAATAACACAAAATATACCATGCAAGCCACCTTTGTAGAGAGACTGAGGCGGCAGAAGTTAAAATGACCTTTCAACAACCTCATTCCATTCATCTTGATACAAAAGGCCAAAGCCCAGTTGGGTTCTTAGCATGTTTCACAGGAAAAAGCTGCTCTTTTTTGATAACTAGACACAGAATTGACTCTGCAAAATTAAAGCAATAGTGAGAGGCATCTCTAACACATTTAAGAACATATGTGGTAGGCCTTGTATTCCCTCTCGTTTGTTGAGTGGGGCTCACCTGATTTTCCACCTTAAAAGCTGCTGCTGTTTATTTATGAGAGGGACAGCGAAGTAAAGATTGTCGTATTTTCAGGTAAAAGGTCAAAACGGAGCTCCATCACTTTTTTTATTTTTATTTTTATTTCATATTCAAGACACAGATTTATCCAAATTTATATGATGTCGTGGCCTTTTTATCTCCAAAAACTTGTCTCCTAGTGCTTAAAAGCAAAGCAACAACGAAGATAGAATTTCGAGGCGGTAAATTTTACTCTGCCAATTCAATAATGAGGCTAGGTTGTATCTGTGTTGTGTGATAGATGTGTTGCTTTGTCCTGTGCGTAGAATGCTGCATGTGGTTGATGAAGGCCAGGACTCAGAGACATAAAGACACCAGGTAATTCAAAATTGCACATTTCAGGTTGCATTAGAAACATCTATCAAATTTCTCATTAAAAAGATTATGCCTTCTCGGTTGAGCTAGATTTTCAATTCTATATCCTCTTAATCTGATGGATCCTTCCAAAACCCTTGGCTGCAATGAAGAATGTAGCAGCAGTGTGTCAGGCTGGACAATGTATATTGGTTCTCCACTTCCTGAAAACGATAACTACCATGATTATGATGATGATCACAGTACTTACTGTCAAGAAGCAGACTGCACCATAGATAACGACGGTGACGACGACGATGATGCCAATGCTAAGAGTGATGATTCCATGGAGTCAGATGCCTCTTCTGGGCCACGAAGTAAGCTCCGTCTTGACAAGCATGCAACCAGTAAACTTTCCTCAAAAGAAAAACGTCACGAACAGAAGATGAAAAAAGATGAAAGGAGAATCAAAGTAGCAAGAGATGAGCCTGAGAGTAAGGCAAAAGGTGCCTCTGCCCAACCTCGAAGTGGAGCCAAGGTGAGAAAAGCCAACTAAATGGGCATGGAAATATATAGATTTGTCAAGTGTTTTTCCAGTTCTCCTTTAATGTTGTACAAAACTGTTTGTTAGTGTTTCATTGTGAATGTTTAATGTTGGGACTGTTTAGAACATGCATATAGGCTACTAGTTATGTCATTGTCAATATCAAAAAGAACTGATGTATTATAAATAAAGAATGTTCTATCAATGTAACATATATGAATGCACAAGACTTTATTCAGGAATTCTGCAGAATAATATGTTGCAAGAAGGTGTGGATGCTGGGTAGCGAACTGGTTGGATATTTTGGGATGTATAAGACAGCTTGGGATCGGGTACCGCTCACATCACAGATGGGATCGTGGGAGGGCTTTGGTTTCAATTTGTAAATTTGAAGCCAAAAAAAAAAAAAAAAATTGCAGAAGCATATACAATACCTAGTCATGCTCATATTTTCATGCACCATTAATTATAAAATCGAAAATTTATTATCCTTCTGGACAGCTTCATAAATTATGGTATAATAATACAATTACCTGAGGAAGATGACCTCCCATCTCCATGCATACCTGTTGTTTCTATATTTATAGAGAGGGTATTAGCATTTTTGACAAACTTGTCAATATGGGAGCCGATATATGTATAATCTTCACTTCAATGGTCGGATATCAAAGTTGCTTGTTCATGATTCCAACAATGTTCCTAATTACAGATCTCATAGTCTTGATAATTGTGTTGATATTTCCCTAAATAATATCTGGTCATGTAGGGTTTTGCTTAAAAATAAGTTAATAACAATAAAAAAGTCTTGCTCTTATGGAATGGAGATCTTTATTCAATTATTTTGGGACTCACATTCACTTCAATGCACATAAATTAGATTCAGTGTTCATGGTAACTGGGAGGGGTGTCCTGATCCCCAAGCGGTGTGTGAGACTGGTTCAGCGTCAATTTAAGCAGCTAGTCAAATAATAATAAAGCAGAATGTATGCATTCGAAACAAGCTCGATTCCTTTTTTTTTTTTTTTATTTTAAGCATGAGCGTTCATTTGTTTGGGCTAAAGAGAGAGAAAGAAAGAAAGGAAGAAAGAGGTCTATGAAACTAAAACATGGTCGTAAAAGAGTTCTTGGCAACATGATAGAATACAAACTGAGGGAAATATGCTACCTCCATAGAAGTAATCCCATTATAATGTCCCCATTGCAAAGAAAAATGCTCAAAGGAGTTAAAAACTTGCGATACTTCTAGGTGCCTTCAGTGTCTCTTGAAAATCACAACAGCCACCATCCTGTAGCGCGACAATTTATATGGCAGACAGGCACCAGAGTCGGATACTCTGCTCAGAGACTAACTTGGGTATATTCAATTTGGCCTGTCAAATAGAGCAGCTAAACACCTAAACTCAACACCATACAAACTCCAATCAAACTTGACACGGCTCCAAACTGAATATAGCAACGTATTTTTAAGCTAAGGCTATACCGAAAAGATCCTTTCTGGCCTGTGCATAGGGTACTAGTCACCTCAAAAGCATCTATTATTATTTTCACATTCCTAGACTAGCCATTTTTTTTAAATAATAAACAAATAGATTTGGTGAATAATGTAATCAAAATCTGATCATTCATTCAAATAGTGAAGGGCAGATCCACTGATCAAAAGATGTGGTGGCAGTCAACTTCACCAATTTGCTTCACAGCACAAGTGTACTAATCATATTAGAATCAGAAAAATTAGTTCAACAAAGTAGAGCTGTGTAACTGGAATAGAGTAACCAAATTAAAATAAAATTATGGGATGAATGTCTCGTGAAAGAAATCCATTAAAAAAAAAAAAGAAAAACTGTCATAAAAGTAACATTATTGGATTCAATAACAACGGTTCTTTGAGGAAGGCTATCACCAAAAAGAACACGAAATTCAAATTAGATCTTTGACTGTTTAGCTATCTTGAACCATTCGGTATGGAAGGATCCTGGTACATCAATCCTCTCATAGGTATGAGCTCCAAAGTAATCTCTTTGAGCTTGGACTAAATTAGCAGGCAGCCTTTCCCTCCTGTATGTATCAAAATAAGCAAGGCTAGAAGACATACCAGGAGTGCTAATACCTGAGTTGATAGCAAGGCAGACAACTCTTCGCCAAGCAGACTGTCGCTCAATAATTTCCTTTGCAAACTCTGGATCCACAAGAAGATTATATAAATCTGGGTTTCTGTCGTAGGCCTTCTTTATACGGTCCAAGAATACAGCACGAATGATGCAACCTCCCTTCCAAATCCTGGCCAGCTCCCCAAGTTTCAAGTTCCACCCCTTCTCAATGCTTTTTGCACGTATCAAATTCATTCCCTGTGCATAACTGCAAATTTTGGAGGCATACAATGCTTGCCTCACATCATCAATTAACTTCTTCTTATCCACAGTTTGCTCAGCTAGGATGTCACCCATGCCTTTTGATTTGAAGACTTTGGCAGCTTCAACTCTTTCTTCCTTCAAACCACTGAGGAACCTTGCATCCAAGGATGATGCTATAGTTGGAGCAGCGATTGACAACTCAGCAGCTTGCTGGACCGTCCATTTGCCTGTACCCTTCATGCCTGTTTTATCCAAGACCTTGTCTACCAAATAACCCTCTCCTTTGTCATCCTTAATTCCAAATATATCTGCAGTGATCTCAATCAAGAAGCTCAGGAGCTCACCCTTGTTCCACTCTGAGAAAACCTGGCGTAATTCCTCATTTGAGAGCTTCCCAACAGATTTCAAAACATCATAAGCCTCTGCAATCAACTGCATATCACCATATTCAATGCCATTGTGAACCATCTTAACAAAATTTCCAGAACCTCCCTTTCCAACATAAGTAACACAAGGACCGCTGTCAGGAACTTGAGCAGCCACCTTAAGAAGAATATCTTCTATGTGCTTGTAGGCCTCAAAGGAACCTCCAGGCATCAGAGAAGGCCCATGACGAGCACCCTCTTCACCACCTGAAACTCCCATTCCAAGATAAAGCAGACCCAATTCAGCCATAGCTATCTCTCTCCTTTCAGTGTTCTCATACCACTCATTACCACCATCAATGATACAGTCTCCTTTCTCCATGTAAACTGATAATGTTTTAATGGTCTGATCCACTGGAGTGCCAGCCTTTACAAGCATGATTATAACGCGAGGTTTCTGGATTGATTGGACAAAGGCTTCAGGATCATGGAAGCCATACAAGGGAAGATTTCCTTCTTGTTTAGCTCGTTCAGCCGTCTCATCAACTTTCAAGGTTGTCCGGTTATAAACGGAAATAGGGAATCCTTTCTCAGCAATGTTGAGAGCAAGATTTTGGCCCATGACAGCAAGGCCAGCAAGTCCAATTCTTGTTGGTGGTGCCATTTCTAATTTCCTGCACAAGGTATTTGGGTCCTGTTGTGACCGATGGTAATTGAACATCATAACATTTCTCAGTTCATATAATTTTTTCTAGAGATTGAAAATAATAATAAAAAAAGCCAAGATCCAAAAAGCATAGGAAATAACTTGGAGAAAATTTTAAGAGAAGGCCACTAGAATCTAAAAAAATAAAAAAATCAACACAAAAAGTCCACTATAAATTAATCCAACTTTTTGCCACAAAAAGACCTCAAAATTACTAATTCCTGCATGAAAAGATATATAACTGTTCAATCCATCTACCAGGTTTATGACATGGACAACATATCTCCATAGTCAATTAGAACAACAGGTTAACACCATCAATGCTTAAACAGAAAATTAGAACTTCTAACAAACATGAAGAGAAAAATGATATAATCCAGTTCTCACGAGAATACTTTAACTCGCGTCAACTATGTCAATAATAAACCAAAAGCAACAACAGCATAACCTAAAAGGGGAAACAACCTTTTAAGCACAGGTAATTGAGGAATATGATCAATGTATTAATGTGAGTATGTGACAACAGTCTGTCGATCCTATAAACCTCAAAGCTCATGCAATATAAAACGATGCAGAAGCATCAGCACAACGGCAATGGATACATAAAAGCCAACCCCAGATCAGCAATTCACAGAAAGACTTGAACTAAATAATGCAAAATCAAAATAAAAAGATACATTGATTTATACTGAAAGAGTAGAGGACACACCTGAAGAAACTGCAATAAAGTGAAGACTGCTTGAAAATGAACAGAACCCAGAAAATATAAAGATCTGGGTTTCCAAAAATGCGAGAACTTGATTGAAATAAATCGTTTCTCTCGTTTATTCTCTGCTTTGGCGTCTCTGTTCTTGGGGGCTGTGGTTGGTTTCACAGGGACCAACGGTGACAAAAATAGAACAAACCAACCGTCCACTGGCTTCCACTATTTCTTTATGCCCCTTTAACTCGTTAATTTTCAATGCTCCCCATTAGTTTCAACTTTTATACGTTAACACCCCCATTTCATTTGATACAACGTGTTGTAATTGTAATTAAATAAATTTTAAATTTTGCACAGGGGGTAGTAGGTGCGTATTGAGAATCAAACCACCAACTCCAATTGGTGGTTGAAGTTGAGTTTAGTTGGTGAAGAAAAAGATGTCACGATTTCCTAAACCCTTCAAACAAGTTGAAACATTGAATTGAAATATGAGCAAATCAAGCAATCGAAATCTACCAACAGCATTTCAATTCAATGGATGTCAATTAGACCATATTGGCTTCTTTAAAGCTTTCAAAAAATTGAGATTAGAATGTTCTAAAATGAGTTGAATCCACTTGCTCACGTCAAGGGTGAATTCATTGCATCAAATCATGTGGTCATCAAAATAAATAAATTAGAGTAATATCTTTTCCATTGGATTATACGGATTCAATAATTTATTAACTATAAAAATAAAAAACTTTAGAAATTGAAAAGAGTAACCAAATTTTAGGGGGTGTTTTAAAAAATTACAAGTTTAATATTTTAATTGAATGTATAGCCAAGTTAAGTGAACGATGTGATGATATAATTAATGATATAATTATTTTAAATTAATGTAATATTATTTGAGATGCATGATTTCTGGAACATAAATTTGGATTTAGAAGTAATATTAGTTTATTATTCTAGTAAATCAGTAATGCAAAACTTACAACCTATATACAATCTAAACTTTATAATATGATATGATAGTCTATATTATAAAATCATATTAGATATATAATTTTCCTTATTCTTTTTGTATTCTCCCCTCCAATAAATTTTTGCTATATAAATTATGTTGTAGAGTTTAGATTGTATATATGTGTAAGTCTAACACTATTGCTAGTAAATATGATACTTGAAGGACTATTGACCTATTAACAACAAAAAATATGTTAGGTTGTATATCTATAATTATTTCTATGTTTTAGCCAATATGTTAAGGAAAAAAAAAAAGAAGGGATTTAAGGTAAGTTTGTGGTTTCAAGAAATTAGTAAAATTGTATTAAATCCTTTTTTCAGCCTCTTACAATTTTCCATCATACCAAATGTTAAGATAACACACTATAATAATTTCCAAGAGAAAAAAATACATAAATTAGTACTATATATATTTACATTCCCTTTCATGTTTTTATAGATTTTTGAAATCAAAATACTGATTGAAAGATGATATCTAAATTTTAATCAATCAATGAATCTTATTTTGAGTTGATTCTGCCATGTTTTATAGATAAAGAAGGGATTTTTCCAAGTCATCTTTTAAAATTTTGTAAACATAGACTTTGAAGATATGTATTAAAGAAAATGCTTGCTGAAGAAAATTTAAAAACGATATGCTCCTGAAAATTTTAATATACTTGTAAGTGTTGAAAAATATTAGATATATTTTAACTTTTTAATTTCAGTTAACATAAAACAAGTTAATGAAGTCCATTTGGAAGTAAATGTAATATATACAAAAAAAAAAAATTACGAGTAAAATATTTTGTTTACAGAGAATACAATTAAAATAAAAATTTAAATCTGGTGTAATTGCTTACGATAATACATTCTCGAAGGGATGGAAAAGGGTGACAAATAAAAGCCTCTCTCGAACTTGGACTTGAAGGAGCCACATTTGAAGCATAAAAACATCAAAGGAAGCTGTAAATTTCTGAATCAATTTGTCGTCCACGGAATGATTTGTTTACAAGCCCCTCTTCTCTTCTTAAAGATGAGATTGGTAAAAACAGGTCCGAACATAATCCCAAAACCATTCCCATTCCTCCTCCGGAGCCAAAATCAATGCAGAAATATTCCCAATCAATAAACAAACCTGAAGCTGAGTCCCCTGCCCTTTCAGTAGTTGGTTCCCTGGGAGGTGATACACTTTGGCAAGATTTAGACAATTGAAAGCCACAAAGTCCAACGTTTGCTTCAAAAGAAGCTGCTGTGAATGTATCAAATTGCGACCCTCGTGGTATCTACCCCGTAAAGAGATTTGTGAGAGTTTTAAGACTGAGAGGAAGGTAAGAGAGGCTAGTTGTTGAGGAATGTAACCAGCTGAGAGCTGGTTCTGTGAAAGATCCAGTGAGCCAAGCTCCTTGAGTTTTCCTAATGTGACTGGAATCTGACCTTTGAGATGATTATTTGACATGTTGAGCACATAGAGTCCATCAAGATCTCCTAGAGTTTCCGAAATCTCACCATCAAATTGGTTCTTGGCTAGATCAATTGAGGTAAAAGACTTCTAGGATCTTCACCAATTCCGTGGATAGTACTTTGTTCATTACAGTCACCGAGTCTTGGTAACGCATGTTACTAAATTCGAAGTAACTAAATCCTAGAACTTGGCTTAGTTTTGTTTCACTGCCTGCTTCTTCATGCCCGTCAAGCTTTGGAACCATTGAGAAGGCAAATTACCGCTGAAATGGTTAGAAGAGAGGTCGAGCATTTGCAGCACTGTAAAAGCATTCCCAGTTTGAGAATTGATGGAACCACTGAAGCTGTTGGATCGTAAGATTACTACTCGTCGTCCGCACAATGTTTCGAACCAAAATGGAAATGAACCAATTAATTCATTTTCCCCAGTGTTTAGTACTTCCAGACTTTTAGAGTTGGATAATGATCTTGGTACAGGCCCTTCCAAGCAATTCTTACCGATATCAAGAATTCTCAGATCACATTCCTCTGCAATTACCTGGGGTATCATTAATTCATCTGTGAATATTTCAAATAAGAGAATTTTGACAAGAACTGAGGTACACCCCAGGTAAAGCTGTTTCCATTAAGATTGAGATGGGCGAGGAACTGAAGACGTAACAAAGAAGAATGGATTGGCCCGAGGAGATTACAATTGGATAAGCTCAGAACGTATAAGGCTAGAGAGCGTTGAGAGGATCTTGCCCCATTTGCTGCCAATTACTGGTTTATCGATTCCTTCCAGGTAAAGCTCTTCCAGATTAGTGAGCTTCTTGACAAGCTGTTCTAGATTTTGATTATGAAGTTTGATGGGATTCATTGCCATAATGGAAGGAAAATCCGAAAGATCAAGAATTACCAGCCTCTTAAGGGATGAAATTCCAAATGGAACTTGACCGGAAAAGCCTGAAAAAGAAAGGTTGAGATGGGTCAATTTTGAAAGCCTATTGAAGCCTGATGGACAATGAGAAGGAGATAAGAGATTAAAAGCCAAGTTTAGATGTCGTAGATGATGAAGACTAAAGAGGCTACTGGACCTATTGATTCCACCACTTATTGAGCTGTTGTTGAGGTCAAGGCCGATAGCATAACTAGTTCCAGGGTCACATGTGACACCATCCCAAGAGCAGCAGCCTGTTTTTGAAGACTAAGACAAAAGCTTTGAACTCTTGGAGTATTGGCTCTTTAGCCAATTACTTGTGTGTGCAAAGATCCCACTGGAGTGAAAGTTTTTGTGTTAGAAAGACTTGGGCTTATAAATAAAAGCCAAGTCTTCTCACTTATGTGTCCCATTAGAAATTCTCTTCCACCCCTCTATTTGTAAGGTCTTACATATAAGACCTCATAGTTTAAGGGCTTTTCATTAAGGACCTTAAAGTTTGTAATATTTGCTTTTTCTCCATTTGTTTTGGGTATTTGTAGTATTACCCAATTGTTTGGATAATTACAGTTTGACCCAACTATTTGGGTAATTGCAGTTTGACCCAATAGTTGTGGTATTTGTATTGTGACCCAAAAGTTTGTAGTTCTCTTTGAAGATAGTGGAAAGTTTCTTCAACGGCGCCCAAGGACGTTGGTATTTATACCGAACCTCGTTAAATCTTGGTGTTTTTCTATTTCTGCATTGTGGTTGATTGGTTGTCTCTTTAGTTGCTATTATATTCAATTATCTAGCATAGTTTGTGTTGTGCATTTGGGTTGTTTTGTTGGTTATCGCTTCCGTCGTGAAAAACAATTGGTATCAGAGCCTAAGGTTGTGGGTAGTTAGTGGCTATTTCATTAAAGCACTTACTACTATTCTGGGCTGTTGAGTTTGGATTGCTAGTTATTGAATATAATAGTTTGTTTGAAGCTTGGTTATTGGTGATTTGTGTATCGAGTTTATTTTTGAGAGGTAGTAATGGCATCATCGTCAACTTTACCTGAGAAGACAGTGACTGTGACAAATGCAAAAATAGATGTTGAAAAATTTGATGGTCGAAATAATTTCGGCTTATGGCAGAGTGAGGTGTTGGACGGGTTGTATCAGCAGGATTTGGATATTATTCTGGAAGAAACAAAACCAGAAGATATTAGTGCAAGAGATTGGGACAGGTTGAATATAAAAGCTTGTGGGTTGATTCGCTCTTGCTTGTGTAGAGAACAAAAGTATCCGTTCACAAAAGAGACATCTGCAAGCAAACTGTGGAAGGCACTGGAAAACAAATATCTGAAGAAAAGCAATGAGAATCGGCTGTACCTATTGAAGAGATTGTTCCGTCTCCAGTTGAAACCAGGTACGAGCATAAGTTCTCATATTGATGAGTTTAATAAGTTAATTGCTGATTTGTTAAACTTAGATGAAACCTTCAAAGATGAAATTAAGGCTATGCTATTGATTGGCTCACTTCTGGATGAATTAGATCATTTGTGCATTACTCTTATCCATGGGAAAGATAAACTGTCTTTTGAAGAAGTTTGTTCTGCTTTGTTGAATTATGAAATTCGTAAGAAAGATCAAAGGGAACATAGAGATGAGTCAGTAGATGCATTAACAGTGAGAGGACGTAGTCAAAGTAGGAAACCAGGAAAAAGGAGAAAATCTTGGTCGAGGGGTAGATTAGGAAAAGATGAGTGTGCCTTTTTTCGTGAGAAAGGGCATTGGAAGAAAGATTGTCCTAAGTTGAAAAAGAAAGATAAGGGCAAGGTTGTTTCTGATGCATGTGTTGTTGAGTGTGAGGATGATAGTGAGTCAGATATATGTCTAGCTGGTCACCCATCCACTTCTAGTTCTGATGAGTGGATTATGGATTCGGGTTGTACTTATCATATGTGTCCACATAGGGAATGGTTCTTTCAGTTTGAGGAACTTGATTGTGGAGTTGTGTATATGGGTAATGATGATATTTGCCATACTGCTGGGATAGGTTCGATCCGTTTGAGGAATCATGATGGATTGACTAGAGTTCTGACAGATGTTTGGTATGTACCGAAGTTGAAGAAAAATCTCATCTCTTTGGGAGCCTTGGAATCTAAAGGTTGTGGTATATCTATTCGAGATGGTATTCTGAGGGTCACTTCAGGCGCTCTTGTGGTATTGAAAGGCACTAGGAGGAATAACTTGTATTACTATAATGGTAGTACAGTTATTGAATCGGCTGCTATGGTTTCTGATAATGATACAGATTCAGAGATCACGAGACTGTGGCATATGCGTTTGGGACGTGCAGGTGAGAAAGCCTTATTCAGTTTGGTAAAACGAGGCTTATTGAAAGGTGTAAAGACCTACAAGCTGGATTTCTGTGAGCATTGTGTTTTGGGAAAGCAGAAGAGAGTGAAATTTGGCACCGCTATTCATAATACCAAGGGTATTCTTGATTATGTTTACTCAGATGTGTGGGGACCTACTAAAACCGCATCTATGGGAGGTAGGCATTACTTTGTTACTTTTGTTGATGACTTTTCCAGAAGAACTTGGGTGTATTGTTTGAAATCAAAAGATGATGTACTTGGTGCTTTCCTTAAATGGAAAAAGATGATTGAGACACAGACTGGCAAGAAGATCAAGCATCTAAGAACAGATAATGGTGGTGAGTATTGCAGTGATCAGTTTTTGAAATTGTGTCGAAACGAAGGTATTGTACGTCACTTTACTGTTAGAGGTACACCACAGCAAAATGGGGTGGTAGAACGCATGAACCGGACATTGCTGGAGAAAGTTCGGTGTATGTTGTCCAATGCTCGGTCGGGCAAGGAATTTTGGGCTGAGGCTGTGACTTATGCGTGTCATCTCATTAATCGTCTACCTTCCGCTGCTATTGGTGATAAAACTCTATTGGAGGTATGGTCTGGACAACCTGTTTCTGATTATGATTCTTTACATATTTTTGGTTCTCCTGCATATTATCATATGAAAGAATCTAAGCTGGATCCTAGAGCCAAGAAAGCAATTTTCTTGGGATTTGCTTCAGGAGTAAAAGGATATCATCTTTAGTGTCCTAGTTCGAGAAAAATTGTATCCAGTCGAGATGTGACATTTGATAAGTCTTCAATGTTGAAGAAATCAGAAAACCAGACAAAGGAGAATGGTACTCCACAGCAAGTGGAGCATACTCAGCAGTAGGTGGAGTTTGAAACGACGACATTGAACCCAGTTAGATCTGTTAAGACAGATGATAGTACTTCTATGATAGAGGAGGATTTGGGAGATGATGGTGAGGGTTCTTCTCAGGAACCTCAACAGCAACAAGAATCTATTGCAGTTAATAGGCCAAGACGTGAGATTCGTAGACCTGCTCGATTTGCTGATATGGTGGCCTATGCACTTTCAATTGTAGATGCTGATGTTTCTTCCACTTATAGAGAGGCAGTCAGATGTTTTGAAGTTGATGAGTGGAAGACAGCTATGAGCGAAGAGATGCAGTCTCTTCAGAAGAATAAAACTTGGGAGCTAGCTCAACTACCGAAGAGTAAAAAGGTAATTGGATGCAAATGGGTATATGCAAAGAAAGATGGATTTCCTGACAAGCATGATGTCCGCTACAAGGCAAGGTTGGTGGCTAAAGGCTACGCTCAGAGAGAAGGAATTGACTACAATAAGGTATTTTCTCCAATTGTGAAACATTCTTCCATTAGAATTTTGTTGGCCTTGGTAGCTCAGATGAATATGAAACTAGTTCAATTGGATGTAAAAACTGTATTTTTACATGGTGACTTGGAAGAGAAAATCTATATGACTCAGCCAGAGGGATTCAAAGTTGTTGGTAAGGAAAATTTGGTATGCAAACTGAAAAGATCGCTTTATGGTTTGAAGCAATCTCCCAGACAGTGGTATAAGCGATTTGATCGGTTTATGATAGGTCAGAGGTACACAAGAAGCAAATTTGATAATTGTGTGTATTTTCGGAGGCTACATGATGGTTCTTTCATTTATCTACTCTTATATGTTGATGATATGTTGATAGCTTCGATGAATGTCCAAGAAATTGTAAAGTTGAAGACTCAGTTGAATCGAGAGTTTGAGATAAAAGATTTGGGAGAAGCTAAGTAGATACTAGGCATGGAGATTAGCAAAGATAGAGGGAGAAACAAGATTTGTTTGACTCAGAAGCAGTATCTGAAGAAGGTATTACAGCGGTTTGGCATTACAGAGCAGTCAAAATCTGTAAGTACCCCACTTGCTCCTCATATGAAGCTCAGTGCATCTTTATCTCCTAGTACAGATGAGGAACGAGAGTATATGTCTCGAGTTCTGTATGCTAATGCAGTTGGTAGCCTGATATATGCTATGGTGTGTACAAGACCTGACATTTCACATGCAGTTGGAGTTGTGAGCAGGTACATGCATGATCTTGGTAAAGGATATTGGCAAGAAGTGAAATGGATTCTACGGTATTTGCTGAAAACCGTAGATATTGGCTTAGTCTTTGAGAGGGATGATACATGTAGTCAGTATGCTATTGGTTATGTTGATTCAGATTATGCTGGTGATTTGGATAAACGTCAGTCGATAATTGGTTATGTGTTTACTCTTGTAAGAGCACCAGTGAGTTGGAAGTCTACTTTACAGTCTACAGTGGCTTTGTCTACTACAGAGGCAGAGTATATGGCAATAACAGAGGCTGTGAAGGAAGCTATTTGGTTACAGGGATTGCTGGATGAATTGGGAATTAGGCAGAAGAAGATCAGTCTTTATTCTGACAGTCAGAGTGCTATCCATTTAGCGAAGAATCCAGTGTTCCATGTTCGTACGAAGCATATTGATGTTCGGTATCATTTTGTGCGGGAGATTATTGATGAAGGAAGAATCTTACTTCAGAAGATTGAGACTGCCGAGAATCCCGCAGATATGTTGACTACGGTTGTGACAGCGATCAAGTTCAGTCATTGTTTGGACTTGATCAATATTGTACGAGTTTGACTGCGCCATTGGACGCATTTAGAGGCGTTGCAGTTGTGATAGAGAATGTGGGAAAAAGAAGAGTCTTGCGGTGGATTGGCTAAATCGCCAAGGTGGAAAATTGTTGGAGTATTGGCTCTTTAGCCAATTACTTGTGTGTGCAAATATCCCACATGGAGTGGGAGTCTTTGTGTTGGAGAGACTTGGGCTTATAAATAAAAGCTAAGTCTTCTCACTTATGTGTCGCATTGGAAATTCTCTTCTACCTCTCTATTTGTAAGGTCTCACATATAAGACCTTATAATTTAAGGGCCTTTCATTAAGGACCTTAAAGTTTGTAATATTTGCTTTTTCCCCCTTTGTTTTGGGTATTTGTAGTATTACCAATTGTTTGGATAATAACAGTTTGACCGAACTATTCGGATAATTACAGTTTGGCCCAATAGTTGTGGTATTTGTATTGTGGCTTAAAAGTTTGTAGTTCTCTTTGAAGATAGTGGAAAGTTTCTTCAGCTTTGAAGATAGTGGAAAGTTTCTTCAGCGGCGTCCGAGGACGTAGGTATTTATACCGAACCTCGTTAAATCTTGGTGTTTTTCTATTTCTGTATTGTGGTTGATTGGTTGCCTCTTTAGTTGCTATTATATTCAATTATTTAGCATAGTTTGTGTTGTGCATTTAGGTTGTTCTGTTGGTTATCGCTTCCGTCGTGTATAACATGAGCCACTTTGAGGATCGACGGACAAGCCATGCTTAAATTGTAGTAGCAGTGATGTTTGGTCTTCAAGGCACTAGCTGCAAACTAAACTAGAGAGAGAGCAAAATCCAAGGAAGAATTTCGCGAGCCATATTTATGCCTGGTTTAATTTATTCATAAATTAAGATGAACAGTCTCAATATGTGTTTTTTCTTTAAATGCGTATTTTTTTTGGTATAGATTAATGAATATGCATAATTTATTCCTGGTTCTAAACACTACCCAATTATGATTACGAAATACAATCATACTTCAAATATGCGGGCCTGAAGCTATACAATCAATGAATTCATATTAAGGTCGATTAAAGTTGAATCAATGAGACGACCAAAACATTTCATAAGTCAAAAAGTCCTTGGGTATGGGCTTAAGAAGATTAAATGGGTTTGGTAGGTGTTAATGCACGATTTTCGGACGGCCGGAAAGCGGGTCGGAGCTCGAATTGTACGTCGGGTCCAATATTGAGAATAAAGAAAAATAATCAGGAGTGCCGGCGGTGATGCCGGCGAAAACCCTCCGACGCTCAAGTCAGTTTCCGGCACTTCGAAATTTTCTGAGAGAATTTCCTAGAGAGAGAAGCTCTCAAAAGCAAAGGAAATTTAGAGAGAGAATGAGTTCAGAAAAGCGTGTACATACCTTGAGTAAAAATTTGGAGGATTTATATAGGTATTAGGAGAAGTCATTATGGGACCCAGATAATAGGCCAAATAATGGGCTCTAATAGTGGGTTTAGATTTAATTGAGACCCAGTTATGTTATGGCTATAACAGTAGTCCCCCCAGGCCTAAGTTGACTAACGAGTCGATGTAGGGACGATTAAGTCATTCATGCCTATAAATTAAATACTAGTAGGAGGCCCAAAGGGTGAATTTTATCATACATATAAGTCTAATGTGACTTGAACCCTAGGTGGGCGTCACAGAGATGGAAATTATATAATTGACAATTGTTGATACGGACTTTCCATCTATATATATAAAATCTATTTTATATCTTTACTGTCGCTGCCCTTCATAATAAAATCTCTAATATGTCGCCATAAAGTAAGAAGTCAAAGTTGGGAGGTGATCATTAGGGTGGCCGCACAAGGTGTTCCAAACAAACAAGAGGTAAACTTCCCTTCTCTTTTCTCTCTTTAATGGACATTATTCCTTTGGTTTTTACCGCCTCTCACAAAAAGTTGTAGTAGGTAGGGCTCACTCCAAAGTGGAAGTACTCAAAAGTCAAGTAGTGTAGGCGATTCAGAGTAAGCAATCTGACGCGGTAGGCTCACTATTTTAATTCTCCGTTTAGATACTGTGAGTGTTCTTTTTTCCAATAGTGCATGTTTGAAAATGCTTTATTGAACTAATATGGACAATGACCTACGCAAATTGAGATATTTACATGCTTTATATTATAAAAATATATACAAAAGTGGGTAGGTAATGAATGACCTGAAGCATTCAAGCATAATAAAATATACTAGTTGTTAAAGCATGTTGATATAATATATTATATTTCATAAAGCATGTGTTTGTGTAATATAATAATGGATGGTAGGTCATGAAGAATATAGATGCAATAATTGTGTGAAAAAGCATGCAGCACGTACTGGACTTGTGTTGACCCACCAAAGACATAATGTCCACACAACAAAAAGCAAAATTATGGAGCCAAAATAAAAGCTAGACAAAATAAATGCATGCAGACCCGTAAACTTGTTGGAGGTGGCATGCAGAATGAAATGAGTGTGGAACTATTTGTGATATAGTGAACCTATTATAGCACATGGGCTTAACCGAAACAAGGTGTAAATGCATGGCTTTGTGCCATTGAAGTACTGTTTGTGTGGACCTGGAAACATGATTGGATATTGGAGACAAATTTCATTATGCATAAATTTTCTCATCACCAGGGAGAGAAGCTTGAAGTGAGAAGTTGGATGCTGCAGCCATGGACAATAAACGAACAATCCATGACTTTTTCCTAGGAAATGATATATTCCTTGGTTTAGAACAAGCATTGATGCAAACTCCTTTAAGTTATGCATCATGAAACCATAGTTACAGTAGGGCTGCCGCCCAATATCCCTATTGTGCAGCGATGGCTGGGCTTGTATTGGTGTCACATTGAAGCATCATCTCAGCCGCTACTGTGGCCATAAATTTCCTCTTTTAAATTCTCTACGTATAATATCCTATGTGTGTGCATGTGGTTGTGCAAGAGCATGCCTGTGTTTGCATGATTCTTCCATTATGTGTTCGGGTATGAAAGAACATAAGAGAGACTAGAAACATAAGAAGCAATCGGAGGGGTTGCCAGAACTTGTGTCTTTTTAGCTTGGGGAGTATGAAAGAGTGAATGCTTCGAAAGGGAGGTGAGAAGACAAGCTACTGGCGAGTGATGAGGGGCGAGGGGCGAGCTCCCAAAGGCGAGAACCGAGCTTAAGCGAGCTACCAAGGGCGAGAGCCGAGCGTGCAAGGGGGAGGAACGAGCTCCCAAAGGCGAGGTGCAAGAGGTGAAGTCCTAAGAGAGAGCAGCAAGCATGCAGGAACGAAGGCAAGCATGCATGGAAGTGAAAGGCGAGCTTGTACGTGATGGCCGAGAGGCGAGCTTCCAAGGGTGAGGGGAGAGCTCGCGAGGGCGAGAGCACGCGAAGGGAGAACCCGCGCGGGGCGAGCTGCGTGCGCAGGGAAGGTCAAGCTCGCGAGGGCGAGCTGCATGCCGCATGCAAAGGGTAAGCCCGCGCGGGGCGAGCTGCGTGTGCAGGGAAGGTCAAGCTCGTGAGGGCGAGCTGCATGCCGCATGCGAAGGGGAGACGTTTACGTGAAAAGTCGTGGTCCTGTTTCTATGTAATTTCCAGTCATAGAGGCCTCGCTGTAATTTTTTAAACTTCAGTTTTAGTTGCAAGGGTCTGTCTGCCAGTTTTTAAAACTTCATTTTTAGTTGTAGGGGTGTTTCTGTAACTTTTAAAAACTTCATTTTTAGTTGTATGGGTGTTTCTACAACTTTTGAAAACTTCATTTTTAGTTGCAGGGTGTTTCTGCAACTTTTGAAAACTTCATTTGCAGGGGTTTTTTTGCCACTTTGGAAAACTTATGAAGAGGGGTTATTTTACAAATTTTGGAAACTATGAATCGGGGTCTTTTTTAGAAATTTCGAAAACTATGAATAGGGGACATTTTGCAAGTTTCGAAAACTATGCACGGGGGGCATTCTGTCAGTTTTGAAAACTATGAATAGGGGGCATTCTGCAAATTTTTCTTTTTTTATTTTATTTTTTTTAAAGACCAACTATATACTTTTGGTCAAGGACCAACTTGATATTTTTCTTTTCAAGGGTGAAAAATATTTTTCAAGGGCTATTTAAAAAGTTTTCAATATAGTCCCTTAGCATTTCTTTTCTCTCATCTCTTCCCTTCCTTAGTAGACTTGGTTTGATGACTAACGACTCCTCTTTAACTGTGCAGATGGCTAGAATTAAAACTGTGATAGTGCTACATGGGGAACCAAGTCATCAAACCCAGTCGACAAGGAACAATGATCTTGCGACTAACCGTAGAGAGGTTAATGAGTTTTATCAGAACTTTTTCGGTCAAAATCGTGAGTTAGGACGTAATTTTGTTAATCACAATGTGGTAGATGCTGAGGGGGAGAGTAACCAGTCATCCTCTTCTACCTCAGATAGTGATCCTGAAGTTGAACACTGGTGGGTAGTCAAGCAAGGAGATTCTAACTCATCATCTTCATATATAAGTATAAGTGAGCTTCTTGCAACTTGATCATAAATGAGTCTTTAAAGATGAACGAATTGTAATGTGATAAATCGAATACTTTATTGGTAATCTATTTATAGGTCTCCTATGGGAGTTGTCACACATGCATAAGTCCTTAGAAGGAGTTATTACATATATAAAGAGATTATGGATAATATATTTATTTTAAGTGCTCAACATTTCATCGATGACGAAGCAACCTCCCATCCATGGTGACCAGTCTGTAGGTGCCTAGTCGGATGACTGCTTTGACTCAATAAAGACCCTCCCAGTTAGGCCCCAGTGCTCCATCAGTGAGATCTTGAGTACTTTGTAGTACTTGCCCATTTAGCTTATGCCCACGAAAGGTTCTCCTCGAATCATCAATAGCTTATGTGCCTTCTCTTTAAAAGCCATGTTGTAGCATTCTCGAGAGGCTCGTTGTTCACCTCTAACTTCTCCTATCCCTGAAGGTGTTGGAAACTTCAAGATATGATGATAGACACCTATTACTGCTTTGAAGTCATAAAGTGATGGCCGTCCAAGAATGGCGTTATAAACACTTGGATGATCTACCACGAGAAAATTCACCATCTTGGTTGTCTGTAGGGAGCCTTCTCCCAAGGTCACAGGTAACGAAATTGCTCCTTCGGGAATAACCTTTCCTCCAGCGAATCCCATCAGAGAAGTTTGGATGCCTCTCATATCTCTACGGTTAAGACCCAATTGATCAAATGCATCCAATGACATTATGTCAGCTGAGCTCCCGTTGTCAATCAATACTCTTTTTAACCTTTTATTGGCTACAATTACGGTGAGGACCAAGGCATCACAATGAGGATGATGGATACCATGAGCATCTTGAGATGAAAAAGAGATAATGTCATGATCCCTAGCATTGGTAGATGAAGCCGTCAAGTTGACTTCATAATGAGGGAGGTCATATCTTGCTTGCCTAGCTAGGTGCCTTCGGGCTTGGACACTTGGACCAGCCACTACTCCCCCAAAAATCGTGGTTACTTCTTCTAATGGTTCTTTCCCTTTGTCATTCTTGCTAGATGGTTCGGGGGGGCAATAAATGTATTCTTGTAGCTGGCCATCCTTGATAAGACCCTCAATTTGTTTCCTCAATTCAAAGCAATCTACAGTGTTATGACCATAAGCCCGGTGGAAATGACAAAACTTTCTCTTATCTCTTGCTATTGGATCCGACCGTAAAGGGGCAGGTTCTTTCAGTAGTCCTTTATCTTTGATTTCTTTCAAGATATCATGCTGTGGCATGTTAAGTAATGTGAAAGTACGGTGCTCCTCTTAGGGTCGATCATTATGCTCTTAGCAGGGTTGGGTGGATGACCCTTGCAATAAGAGACCATCATTTCTAAATGTATCTCGCACTGAGCGTCGGTCTGAGGTTGATCTCTGATTTCTATCATGATGCTCTCTCTTGTGATTGTCATACGGCCATCCATCTGTACGTGAGGAATTAGGCATCATCGGAGTCTGCCCAGGGTAGTTTGCTTGATAAATTTCCTCTGCATCGGCATGGCTAGAGATCCTTGCCAATGCTTCTTGGTACGTGCGTGGGAGATTAACAGAAAATTCCCATGCTAGAGGGAGCTCCCCTTTGATTCCTTGGACCAAACTTTGCATAGCATAACCATCATTAAATTGATCCACTCGAGCAACCTCCCGCTGGTACCTGTCCACAAATGCACGGAGTGATTCATTATGACCCTACTTGATTGAAAGAAGGCTCTGTGCTCGACGACTTCTTGTTTTCATATTGCCAAAGTGTGTGAGAAAACTACGAGCAAGCTCATTAAAGCTGGAGATGGATGAGGCTGATAACCTCCTATACCATTGCTTAACTGATCCTCTAAGGGTAAGAGAGAAAGTTCTACACATTATTCCCCTTGAGACCCCTTGTATCTCCATATGAGAAACAAAAGAGTCTAAATGCTCTCGGGGGTCAGTTATCGCTTGGTAAAGCTCAAGCTGTGGCATCCGAAATCCGTACGGGTATCTTTCCCTAAGAATATCTTTAGCAAAGGGTGACTCCCATTGTGGACGACCATCCTCTTCTCCTTCTGAACGCTTAATCAACTTCTCCAGTTTATGAATTTTCTCATCCATTTCTTGCTTGAATTCCGCATAATGATTATCTGATGTTTCCTCTTCTGAGACATCCATTGGAATAACATCTGGGTGATGATCCTTACTTCGAGGTGGTGAGTTGGGACGATTTCTTTTTGATTGGAAGTTGCCCCTTGGAGCGTAAAGACCATGATAAGAATAAGCTGGCTGATCAACATTACTTCCTTTTGGTCCTTGCTCGACACTTGTATGACGCTTTTTATTTAAAGAGTGACGAAGGTTTACTGCTTCCAATCGTTATTCAGATATGATGAGTGGAGGAGGAGGGATCTTTGGGCGACCATCTCCTCCCTGAACAATAGGATGGGAAAGATTTGGTTGAATGACCTGCTGGAGAGGTAATCCAGTGGTTTGGACGACCAGGTCAGTATGTCCACCGACATCAGTTGGGACATTAGCTACCATCATAGCATTTCTTGGGGTGTTTCCAGCAGCATTTCCAACCTGTTGAGTACTCTGTCCAAAAGCTTGATTGAACATGGTCACCATGCGGTTCATTTGCTCAGCAAAATTCCGCATGGTATGCTCCATGGTAGTCAATCGACTCGTCTTGCCTTTCTTTGGTCTCCTAGGTAGAAGTCGGGGTTGCTTGGGATTAAGGGCCATCCCAGAGGATATTACTAAAACTCCCCCAGTATTAACTACCTTTCGACGTCGGGGAGGTGCTTCTACTTCGATTTCTTTGTCAACCTCTAGGGAGGTTGAGTGTTGGGATGCATGACTCATGATGTGTTTGATTATGTTCGGATGGGAGTAATAACTAAAGAGGCTTAGATTGTCGTTCCCACAGACGGCGCCAACTGTTGATGCACTATTTTCGGACGGCCGGAAAGCGGGTCAGAGCTCGAATTATACGTCGGGTTCAATCTTGAGAACAAAGAAAAATAGTCAGGAGTGCCGGCGGTGATGCCAGCGAAAACCCTCCGACGCTCAAGTCAGTTTCCAACACTCCGAAATTTTCTGAGAGAATTTTCTAGAGAGAGAAGCTCTCAAAAGCAAAGGAAATTTAGAGAGAGAATGAGTTTAGAAAAGTGTGCATACCTTGAGTAAAAATTTGGAGGGTTTATATAGGCATCAGGAGGAGTCATTGTGGGACCTAGATAATAGGTCAAATAATGGGCTCTAATAGTGGGTTTAGATTTAATTGAGACCCAGTTATGTTATGGCTATAACAGTAGGAATTCTCAAAATCTTAGACATAGCTATGAGGATTTATCCTCGAGCCACCGGAAAAAGACAAATCAACGTATTTTAGCCGCTGCCGACATCATGAATCTTTATTTCTTCATCTCTTTATCTCTATTGTTGAGGTCCCCAGTAGAGAATCAATGGACTTTTGACAAGTGCTCAGTAATAAATTTAATGGGGAAGCTCTCCTATCTTAAAACCTGATGTAGGACGTATTAGATTATAAATTAGGAATTTATAATTTTGATTTTAGGGATTTTAATGAATTAGGGATTTTGACTATTATTAGGGATTTTGACTTCCTAAATCGGGAGTAATCCTAATTTGAGTCATTTTCCTAAATTAATAGTTTACTATTTTATTTAGGATTTAATTTTGGTAAATTCTAGTTAAACTAGGATTATGATTCTATTTCCTAATAGGATTTTATTTCCTAGTAGAACTATACTTTAAGGTCCTATAAATAGGAACCTTCAGTTATGTTATTTTCAGACTTGGTTGTTATTATTTTTTGATCTTTTAGTAAAAAGATTATTTCTCCCTCAATTTTCACTCTACTTCTTCCCCAAATTTCTTCTATTATTTCTCCCATTTCCTCTGTCTACATATCCCTCCATTTCTGTTAATTTGAGGAACCTCGTTCCTCATCAATTGGTATCAGAGCGTGGTTTTGATCCCCTCTTATACTATTTATCCTTTAATTTTTGTTCAACCCATAACCCTTAACCTCCCACCACCATTAACTTACTTTACCCCAATTTCATCTTCCATCACCCCTAAAAAAAAAAAATATAGTATAGTTACTGTTCATCGACACACTGTTCATGAGTGTTACTGTTTACAGCGAGAATTGTTCACCAGAAATACTGTTCGTTGACATACTGTTCACGGAAGTCACTGTTCACCACAGATACTGTTCAGCGAAGTTACTGTTTATCAACAGCACATAATTCGGTTTGAACTTTCCGCCCCTTTGACTTTTGTTCTACTTGTTGATTTTGTGGGTATTTGAGTAATTTTGCGTCAATTTAGCCAAATCTTATCCCATTATGATGACTAGAAGTAAGAGAAATCAAACTGAAGACCTTGACACATCCGAAACCTCAGTCCAACAACTTGAAATACTAGAACCACTCCAGCTAATGATACAAGCCTCAGAAAATAGGACAAACATTAGGATAGATGCCTTGGAAAATAAATTGGAAAACAAAGTGGCAGAACTAGTAGCAATTGTGAAATCCTTACAAGCTTCTTTTCTCACCATACAAGGCCCTAACTTGGAGCCATCCCCTAGGCATAAGGATAAAAAGGATAAAGGGATTTTGAGTACAACTCCAAAAAAAGAGGAAACTCTTATAGGTGAAAATAATATCTCTAAGTTAGAAGTTGATCTTGAAAAAGCCGAAAGTAGTGAGGAGGGTAGTCGTAAACATGTTAAGCATAGTGATAAAGCATTAAAAGATGAGTATGACAATGTCACTAAACATGTTAAACAAGATATTCCTGAATTTGATGGTAGGATGGATCCTAATGCATTCTTAGATTGGGTAGCTGCTATAGAGGAATATTTTGGGTGGTTTAACATATCGGATGAGTTACAAATTCGTCTTGCTAAACTTAAGTTGGTCGGGCTTGCAAAACAACATTGGCAAATTGTAGAGCGAGAGGTAGAGCATGAAGGGAAAGTTCTTCCTTGGGATGACATGAAGTCTAGGTTACACAGAAAGTATGTACCCCCTACTTACAAAACCCAATTGCTTTCCCAAATGTTTAATCTTAAATAAGGATCTTTGAGTGTCACTGATTACCTACATAAGTTTAATAATCTTATGGTTAGGAGTGGGATTTCTGAAGAGGATGACATCACTAGGTCTAGGTTTATCCATGGGCTCCGCTTTGATATTCAACGACTAGTTAATTTGCATTCTCCAACGACTTTATATGAAGCCTACTACAAAGCCATTGAAGTAGAACATTTTCTTCAATATCCTAACCCGAAGCAAACTCCCATGCAATCACTTTCACCAAGATCCTTTGAGAACTCAAACACTTTTTCCCAACCCAAGACTACCCAAACAAACACAAATAGGGAAAGGTCATTTGCCAATTCTAGTTCTTATCCTAGTAATTCCCAAATTTTGTGTCACCATTGTCATGTCAAAGGTCATATTGCTTCTCGTTGTCCTCATCGCACTTTAGTGCTAGAAGAAATACATGACCCACCCATATGAGAGGTTCTTGAATCTTTAGAAGCTACTGATGAAGATTTAGGCTTAGATGATGATATACCTCAAATTAATGTTGTGAGAAATATTTTAGCCATGCCCAAAAAAGAAGATTGGAGACGTAATAACATTTTCTATACTTTCATTCCTTGTAATGGAAGGGTTTGTAAGATAGTGATTGATAGTGGAAGTGCTATGAATGTGGTTTCTAAATCCGCAATTTCTAGGCTACAACTTACAACCGAGCCCCACCCACATCCTTTTAAAGTAGCTTGGATTGATAAAACTTCTTTGGATGTCACTGAAAGGTGCTTAGTTCCTCTAATATTTGGATCTTATCATGCCAACATATATTGTGATGTTGTTCCTATGGATGTAGCTCATATTCTTCTTGGAAGACCTTGGCTTTATGACATGAATGTTACCAATCGTGGGAGAAATAACACCTATACTTTTTCTCACAATGGTACAACCATCACTTTAAAGCCTGCCAAGCCCACTACCCAAATGTCAAGCAACCATAGCTCTTCAACTTTGCTTGTTCAACCTATGCCCATCCCTAGGCTTGAATTGTATGCTTCTTTATCTCGTATGCCTATGGAATTAACTTTTAGTTCAATGGTTAAAGAGGAAGAATTGTGTGCTTACCGAGGCCATTCCAAGCCTCCAATGCGTTCTTGTCTCATGCTTGCAGGGCCTATTGTCTTGTCCCAGCTCTTGAAGAATTCATGCTATGTTCGTGATATACTTGGCCGTTTTCTTGTTCGTTTGGCACATCCACCTCCGGCGCTTTGATAGAGTTTTTTCTAACCAACTCGCCAAGAGTCGAGTTTTTCAAGAGGGAGAGAATTGATGTAGGACGTATTAGATTATAAATTAGGAATTTATAATTTTGATTTTAGGGATTTTAAATGAATTAGGGATTTTGACTATTATTAGGGATTTTGACTTCCTAAATCGAGAATAATCCTAATTTGAGTCATTTTCCTAAATTAATAGTTTCCTATTTTATTTAGGATTTAATTTTGGTATTTTCTAGTTAAACTAGGATTACGATTCTATTTCCTAATAGGATTTTATTTCCTAGTAGAACTATACTTTAAGGTCCTATAAATAGGAACCTTCAGTTATGTTATTTTCAGACTTGGTTGTTATTGTTTTTTGATCTTTTAGTAAAAAGATTATTTCTCCCTCAATTTTCACTCTACTTCTTCCCCAAATTTCCTCTATTATTTCACCCATTTCCTCTGTCTACATCTCCCTCCCTTTTTGTTAATTTGAGGAACCCCGTTCTTCATCAATAATTGATGTAGGACGTATTAGATTATAAATTAGGAATTTATAATTTTGATTTTTGGGATTTTAATGAATTAGGGATTTTGACTATTATTAGGGATTTTGACTTCCTAAATCGGGAGTAATCCTAATTTGAGTCATTTTCCTAAATTAATACTTTACTATTTTATTTGGGATTTAATTTTGGTATTTTCTAGTTAAACTAGGATTATGATTCTATTTCCTAATAGGATTTTATTTCCTAGTAGAACTATACTTTAAGGTCCTATAAATAGGAACCTTCAGTTATGTTATTTTCAGACTTGGTTGTTATTGTTTTTTGATATTTTAGTAAAAAGATTATTTCTCCCTCAATTTTCACTCTACTTCTTCCCCAAATTTCTTCTATTATTTCTCCCCTTTCCTCTGTCTACATCTCCCTCCCTTTCTTCTTTTTTGGGCATGGCTAAAATATTTCTCACAACATTAATTTGAGGTATATCATCATCTAACCCCAAATCTTCATCAGTAGCTTCTAAAGATTCAAGAACCTCTCCTATGGGTGGGTCATGTATTTCTTCTAGCACTAAAGTGCGATGAGGACAACGAGAAGCAATATGACCTTTGACATGACAATGGTGACATACAATTTGGGAATTACTAGGATAAGAACTAGAATTGGCAAATAACCTTTCCCTATTTGTGTTTGTTTGGGTAGTCTTGGGTTGGAAAAAAGTGTTTGAGTTCTCAAAGGATCTTGATGAAAGTGATTGCATGGGAGTTTGCTTCGGGTTAGGATATTGAAGAAAATGTTCTACTTCAATGGCTTTGTAGTAGGCTTCATCTAAAGTCGTTGGGGAATGCAAATTAACTAGTCGTTGAATATCAAAGCGGAGCCCATGGATAAACCTAGACCTAGTGATGTCATCCTCTTCAGAAATCCCACTCCTAACCATAAGATTATTAAACTTATGTAGGTAATCAGTGACACTCAAAGATCATTGTTTAAGATTAAACATTTGGGAAAGCAATTGGGTTTTGTTAGTAGGGGGTACATACTTTCTGTGTAACATAGACTTCATGTCATCCCAAGTAAGAACTTTCCCTTCATGCTCTACCTCTCGCTCTACAATTTGCCAATGTTGTTTTGCAAGCCCGACCAACTTAAGTTTAGCAAGACGAATTTGTAACTCATCCGATATGTTAAACCACCCAAAATATTCCTCTACAACTTACAACCGAGCCCCACCCACATCCTTTTAAAGTAGCTTGGATTGATAAAACTTCTTTGGATGTCACTAAAAGGTGCTTAGTTCCTCTAATATTTGGATCTTATCATGCCAACATATATTGTGATGTTGTTCCTATGGATGTAGCTCATATTCTTCTTGGAAAACCTTGGCTTTATGACATGAATGTTACCAATCGTGGGAGAGATAACACCTATACTTTTTCTCACAATGGTACAACCATCACTTTAAAGCCTACCAAGCCCACTACCCAAATGTCAAGCAACCATAGCTCTTCAACTTTGCTTGTTCAACCTATGCCCATCCCTAGGCTTGAATTATATGCTTCTTTATCTCGTGTGCCTATGGAATTAACTTTTAGTTCAATGGTTAAAGAGGAAGAATTGTGTGCTTACCGAGGCCATTCCAAGCCTCCAATGCGTTCTTGTCTCATGCTTGCAGGGCCTATTGTCTTGTCCCAGCTCTTGAAGAATTTATGCTATGTTCGTGATATGCTTGGCCGTTTCCTTGTTCGTTTGGCACATCCGCCTCCGGCGCTTTGATGGAGTTTTTTCTAGCCAACTCGTCAGGAGTCGAGTTTTTCAAGAGGGAGAGAATTGATGTAGGACGTATTAGATTATAAATTAGGAATTTATAATTTTTATTTTAGGGATTTTAATGAATTAGGGATTTTGACTTCCTAAATCGGGAGTAATCCTAATTTGAGTCATTTTCCTAAATTAATAGTTTACTATTTTATTTAGGATTTAATTTTGGTATTTTCTAGTTAAACTAGGATTATGATTCTATTTCCTAATAGGATTTTATTTCCTAGTAGAACTATACTTTAAGGTCCTATAAATAGAAACCTTCAGTTATGTTATTTTCAGACTTGGTTGTTATTGTTTTTTGATCTTTTAGTAAAAAGATTATTTCTCCCTCAATTTTCGCTCTACTTCTTCCCCAAATTTCTTCTATTATTTCTTCCATTTCCTCTGTCTACATCTCCCTCCCTTTCTGTTAATTTGAGGAACCTCGTTCCTCATCAAAACCTTAGCTATGAGAGGCAAGACGATGGTAAAAATATTTAGTTTGTCTTATTCACACAAAATCTTTTGTAAAATGCTCTCCTTTCCATCATCTTTTAAATCTTTTTTCTTGGATCGCTTTGAAAGAGGAAATGAGATGAAGACTACTTGTACTATTTGGCCTTATTTCCATCCTTCAAAAATTCTTAAACGTACTTAAAAAGTTCATAATAATGAAATGATCTTAAATATATGAAACAATGAAATTATGTATAATGTCTCAATTTTAATTTCTTTAAATTTTTTGTGTAGTAACAAGTTAAAAAGTTTTCTCGACCCAAAAAAAGATTGCAGCTAAAAAATTCATATGAATCTCGTTTCCAACCCCAACGAGCTTCTTAACTTAAAGCAGATTAAATAGGATAATAAGAATGTTGTTAAGTCGCAACAACTTCTTTATTATTAAGTAATGACAGTTATATATGCTTGAAAAACTATCTGACTACCAGCAAAACCAACAAACTAAACACAGAGAACTAGGTTTGTATTGGAACCCGAAATTGATGAGAATCTGCTAAGCGACAACTAGCTAGCAAGAAGGGACAAAATTTCAACCATAAGCCAGACGGCTACATCAACTTCCAAGGAAAGGCCGCTGACAAAAACTTAGAAATTTTTGAATTAATTAATTTCTTTTCCATTGATTTATTTGTCTATGAACTCTTCTTGATCTCCTCTTAAAGGTGACATTGGTAATAGCAAGTCCCACCATAATCCCGATAACCATTCCCATTCCTCCTCCAGCGCCAAAACCAATCCAAAAATACTCCCAATCAGTAAACAAATTTGATTCTGAGTCCCCTGCCTTTCTAGTAGTTGGCTCCATTGGAGGTGATGCACTATGGCAAGGTTTAGACAATTGAAATCCACAAAGTCCAATATTTCCTTCAAAAGAGGAGGTTGTGAATGTATCAAGCTGTGGCCCTCCTGGTATTTCCCCTACAAGGGGATTCTGTGAGAGGTCTAATACTGAGAGGAAGTTTAGGAAGTTTAGTTGTTGAGGAATGTTACCTGAAAGCTGGTTTTGTGAGAGGTCCAGTGAGCCAAGCTCCTTGAGTTTTCCAAATGTGACAGGAATCTGACCTTTGAGATGCTTATTTGACATGTAGAGTACATAGAGTCCATCAAGATCTTCTAAGTTATTCGAAATCTCACCTTCAAATTGGTTGTTGGCTAAATCAATAGAGATAAAAACTATTAGGATTTTCACCAATTCCATGGATAATCCCTTGTTGATTAGCGTCACAGAATCTTGGAAATGTAAGATAATTATTTCCAAATTATATCTAAGCACTTGGCTTACTTGGGAATCGTTTGCCTGCTTCTTCATGCCATTCCAGCTCTAGAACCATTTAGAAGGCAAATTACCCCTGAAATGGTGAGAAGATAGGTTGAGTATTTGCAGCATTCCTAGTTTGCGAATACCTGATCGAATCACCAAAGTTGTTGGATCGTAAGATGATAGTTGGGACAACATTTCAGCCAAAATAGGAACGAACCATTTAATTGATTTTCCCCAACTTTTAGGACTTCAAGACTTTTGCAGTTGTGCAATAATCTTGGTAAAGGCCGTTCTAAGCGATTCTGACTGGTATCAAGAGTTCTCAGGTAACATTCCTCTCCAATTAGCTGAGGTATGATCCCTTGAAACTCGTTATTTTTAACATTTAAGATCTTCAAGAAACTATGCGTGATGGAATTATTCCATTGAAGTGATTGCCTGAGAGGTCAAGAACTTGCAAACTGCCGGCTTCACATAATGATGGAGAAATTTCTCCACCAAGATCGTTGCCTGAGAAGGAAAAAAAAACAGCCGAGTAAAGGTAATTACTGATGTTAGCTGGTATGGTGGACGTCAATTTGTTTTCCGAGTAATCCAAGATGATAATATCACTTGGTGGGATAACGATCCTTGCAACATGTTGGAATGAAGATCGAGAATTAGCAAGGAGGTTGCTCAAGATTCGGACCTGGTTTTTCAAATGCTTGTAGCAAATTGTGAGAAAGGTTTAGATGAAATAAATTCCCATTTCCTAGTTCCAAATCCAATTTGGTATGTCATCCTGGATTCTGTTGTTCGAAAGGTTTAACCTGGTTAAATTAACCATATTTGTCAAGAAATTTGGGATTTGAGTTATATTACAAGAACTTAAATGTAGTGCAAATAGTGTGAACAATATTGTCGAACTACTACCACTGCCACTTAAGGAGAAGCTATTGTTGGATAGATCAAGTGTTGCAAGTTCCTTGAGATCCCGTAACATGTCGGTAGTTATGGAGCCAGTAAAGTTGTTAGAGGAAAGCCTCAAGAGTTTAAGCCCTCTGATTTTGAAGATTGACATGGATACTGGACCTTGCAATCTGTTATGACTCAAATCTATCTCTATCAGTGAGGAAGAAGATGCATTCTTAAATTCTTTCAGCTGCCCATCGAACTTGTTTTGATCAAGCAGTAGAACCTTGATTGACCGTTTTGTAAAGAGAGACTTGGGGATAATTTCCTCAAGTAAATTGTTCCTCATTTTCAAGAATTTCAAGACTGTTAAGCTCATCACCGTAAAACAAAGGGATGGTGCCTGTAAAACGATTATGAGAAAATTTCACACAAATTACCCTCTTTGATGAAGAAAGTAATGGAAGTAATCCACTGAAAGTATTTTTTGAAAAGTCAAGATAGTTCAGCTCAGTAAGGTTTCCAAATGAAGATGGAAAAAAATTCCTATCGGAAGTATCAAATCCTTAACAAAGGCCAAATTATTTATTGATTCTGGTAATTTCCCTGGAAAACTAGTCTCCGAGAACTCAACAACTTGAAGTTGCCTGCCAAGTGGAAACTCTGGCAAAGACCCTGTGAGATGTGAATTTTCAGACATGTGAAGATAGCGGAGCAAGGGTATCAAGAAAATACTTTTTGGGAATGTACCGTACAATCTACAAAAGATGAGATTCAAATAATTCAAAGAGAAGAAATTGGCCAAAAAACCAGGAACCTCTGAAGAAAGATTGTTTCCACCAAGATTGAGATGGGTGAGGAACTGGAGTTGTGATACAGACGAGTGGATTGGCCTGGCAAGATTAGAACAAGACAAGCAGAATGCGAAGGTTAGAGAGTGTTGAGAGGATTTGACCACGTTTGCTACCGCTCATTGAGATATCAATTCCATCTAGGTAAAGCTCTTCCAGATTAGTAAGGTTCTTGACTAACTCTTCTAGATTTGGATTCTGAATTCAAAAGTGGAAAATCAAGAACAACTAGCGGTTTAAGGGATGAAATACCAAGTGGAACTTGACCGGAAAAGCCTGAAATTGAAAGGTTGAGACGGGTCAAGTCGAAAAGCCTATCAAAGCCTGATGGATAAGGGGAGGGAGAAAATAAGGTATTAAAAAGCCAAGTTTAGATGTTGTAGATGGTGAAGACTGAATAGACTAATCGAGCTATTGATTCCACCACTTATTGAGCTGCTGCTAAGGTCAAGGCCGATAACATGACCAGTTCCAGGGTCACATGTGACACCTTCCCACGAGCAGCAATTTATTGTTGAAGACCAAGACATAATCTTTGAGTCGCTTTGAGGATCGATGGACAAGCCATGTTTAAATTGTAGCAGCAGTGATCTTTGGTCCTCAAGGCACTGGCTAAAAACTAAACTTAAACTAGAGAGACAGCAAAATCCGAGGAAGAATTTCGAGGGCCAAATTTTGCAGGAACATAGAAATGGATTGCCCATCTCGAGATAGATTTTGTTTCAAGAAAACACACAAAAAAGTAATATAATACCATAGGTATACCTATATGTGGACAATCTATAATGTTCATTATGAAGTTAGATATTCTTGGATCATAGGATTAGAGAGTCAAAAGTCCTCGATCCAAAAAATGTGTTTCATGGAATTTAGTTTTTTTTTTTTTTGATATAATTTCATTTATGAAATCCAATGCATAATTCAATTGTGGTGGCTAAAAGGTGAGCAATCAATTATTAAATAATATTTCTGTTTTATCTAAGTTGAGAAAATAAGACGACTGAAAGATATCATAATTATTTTCTAACTTTCAATTGATTTGAGGAGGTTCTACCCTATAGAAACGCTTACTAATGGAACTTCACTTTCTTACGTGGAACTTCCATTGTAAATAGTCATGACTAACAAAACCACAATACTATTAGTTTAATTAATTAGTGTTCAAGCCTTTAAGTAGTTTCCATGCAGTAGCTCAACTTCTGACCAATATGTTCAAGTTTACTTTTCTTAATCTTCATTACCCGATTCAACTAATATCATCTAGAATTGCATACAGAATACTTGTTTATGCAACCCTTTTTTTTTTCCCAACCGTTAGATTTAGCAACCTCTCACTCACTTTCTCCCGCCAAATTTTGTATTCTCTGTCAATACACGTAGCCAACCAACCAAGCAACCAACAAAGCTTATCTTATGACTGTCGATAACCACCACAAATATCTCCTCTTCTTCGATTTCTCAGCTTATCATTACCAATGTTGCTACGTGGCGTTGTCTCCACTCCACTCCCCTTCCTCCGCCTCAAAACGACCCCAACCGCCACCGTTTCACCTCAAACTATCACCAGCAAGTACTCCATCTCCGACCAGGAACTCGAGTCCCGCGGCTTCATTCTCCGCCGCACCATCTCCGACCTCAACATCGACCACCTCAACTCCGTGTTCGTGGCCGTCGGCTTCCCCAGGCGGGATCCCGAGAAGATAAAGCTGGCCTTGGAAAACACCAGCTCCCTGCTGTGGGTGGAGTACGAGAAGACCCAGAAGCCGGTGGCGTTTGCCAGAGCGACAGGCGACGACGTGTTCAACGCCATAGTGTGGGACGTGGTGGTGGACCCGTCGTTCCAGGGGATTGGGTTGGGAAAGGCGGTGATGGAGAGATTGATTGAGGAGCTGTTGGGGAAAGGGATTTGTAATATAGCTCTTTACTCGGAGCCCAGAGTGTTGGGGTTTTACAGGCCATTAGGGTTTGTGGCGGATCCTGATGGGATTCGGGGAATGGTTTATTCAAGAAAAAACAAAAGCAAGAAATCATAAATCAATCTCATTTTTTCTGTTTCTGCTCTGCGTTTTCGGGTTGTTATTAATAAAAGGAAACGAAAAAGTGAAGTGTGTTAACCAGTTTGTTGTCTTTAGAAAAAGTGACTCAAAACACTTTGATTAGTAAATTACCAAAGGGGAATCAATCGGAAATAACTTTGAAATCTTTACAAGAAGCACATAAAGAGAAAGGGGAAGAAATTCGAGTGATGGATTACCTTTCTAAGCTATTCCCCACTTTCCACCTTAGGATTTTCAAATTTCAATTGTTGTCGATGCAGGGGCTAAATGTCAGAAATAAAGAATGGTTGAATTTCTTCAATTACATTTATTACTGAATGCTGGGGGAGTTTTACTTTCAAAATTTTGGTACAAACAAACCACAATAGGTTACAGTGGGAACATAATCCACCAACTAGTTCTCATGGCAAACTGCAACAAAGAAACTTCTCCCACTCTGATGTTTCTGTTCTCCAGCCTAAAGGAATTAATCAGCTTCTCAGATTACCCAGTATTGCCTCACAATGTATTGCTTCAGATTGAAAACAACAACGGTTAAATTAGCTGGTGAAATGGTGAAATCTACACAGGAACAAGCTTTAGTGTCAAATCAAATTAGGCAGGCATGGTGGAGAAACAAGTGTGATGATGATCATGAAGAGTAAGGGAGATGGTAATAGACTGTAAGGGGGATTATCAAAACTAATAAATTACAAAAAGTTATTACTCTCAGCTGTTGCTCTTCATTAACCTTTTATTTGTGCTTACTCTTCCTCGGTTCAAACAAAGGCCTATATCTACAAAATTAGAAAGAGATTTAGCTCCCATCAAAAAAGGGAGTGTCCTTTTTAAACTAAACTCCACACACCCAAGTCCAAGCGATTCAAGATGCCTCTCTCACCTCTCTGAAAGTCAAAATATAAGAAAACAAGAGTTTAGATTCATTATATTATTGGCCATTGAAATTCTAACAAGGACAAATGTTAGGATCCAGAGCTGATTCAATTCAAGCCACCGTTACAACTATCTTTTTAGTAGGATCGTATAACTGGTGAGCAATTGCAGTAGCACCCTATATATAATATCATAAGCAACCCAAATCCACCAATTGCTTCAACAAAGTACAGCGGAATAATTATTGCTTAGTTTATCTACCTAAACTAAGACGTTATTCGATCCCATTTTGTTTCTATATAGTATAAAAAGTTTGTATTATAGTTATAATTTATGACTCCAATTCAATGTTAACAAAATGAAAATCTCTTCTGAACGAACCAACAAAAATAAAGAGCTTGAAATTGAAATGATATAGAGTAATTAAGGATAATATTGAAAACCCAGCAGAGAAGCTAATAATCGAATAAACGCGTATGATGTTGATGTAGTTGAAATTTAGAAGAATACCTCCAGATATGGATCACGAAACTTCCTTGATGTTATGTAAGAAAGCAGCTGAGCAGAGAATGGAAGCAATGAAAGCGAAAATGCCAAAACCAATCATTAATGAAATCCCTGCCACCACCAAATCCAATATGCTCTGCAAACTTAACCCCATCAAAAGCATCATCTTTTAATTTTAATTTTAGTAGTAGTCTCAAAAATTGATCTTGAGAGAAATTTGAGCTGGTTTTTTTTTTTTTTTAGAGTGGACAGATGGAATCAAGAGGTGAAAATGAGGGAAGAAGAATAGACAAAGAAATGGAGGTTGTCGTTGTGGGCTTGGGCCTCATCAACAACTGCAGAATGGATATATGATCCGTTCTTGGCATTATATATATATATATATATTAAAAAGCAAAGATAACTTTATATCAGGTTTGACTTTAAGACAAACGACTTCATCTTTATTTCGCTTAGAAAAAAAATAGATAAAGAATTTTCTGGACTTTTTTTTTTAATTTTAATTAATAGAGAAATTAAGTATTAACCTAGTTTGTTATGAGTTTTATCCCCTTGGTAGGGACATTGACTAATGATTGGGCTACAGCCTAAAATTTAACAACTTTTAACCAACTCATATGCATATTAATCCATTTTGCAGGCTTAGCGTTCTAGAATATTATTAAAGAAAAAAGACAAATCACGAATGCAACATAATGGATTGTATTGGGAGCAAGGGTTAAATCTGATCAAGATCAAAGAAAAGGAAGTAGACATCTGGGAAAGTTAAATCGTGGCATTGATGATTCCAATGAAAGCGGCATCGATGTCATCAATTATCAGTCGATGAGGCTGTTATTACCTTGTAATGAATTCCACAACTTCCTAGTTTTCAGTAACTTACCTTCGGGCTATGCAACTTCCTACGTGGGCAAGTATATATCAGAACTTTTACCCGCTGATGGCACTCTCTTTGCTGTCTGTTGAGTGCCAGGCCACCCAATTCATCTCGTCCTCTCTGCCAAGTTGCCAAGAGATCTCTTTGCCTTCACCTTCTTTTACATGTTAAACTCTCATCTTACTCTTAAATAAATAACAACCTTTTGTACAGCACAAAGCAGTCTATACTTTTTGGCCTTTGCTGGATTTTTTTGGCCTTATCCCTTTAGTCTTTGAATTCATAAAGTTGTGCCAATTTTTTTTGCCTCCTAATAACATAGTTCCATGGATATGTAAATTTGACTCACAGTTAAATCTATTCAATTCCTCTTAGAAGACTCTGAAAAGATGGAAAAAAAATGATTTAAATTTATCCCCAAATGCAACAGAAAAGTAAGAAAAATGAACCAATACACCAATTAATAACAGTTTCGGTAGTTGGTCTATATATTACAGAAGAAGTGTTGCTTATATCACAAACTCCAGGTGTCTGGTGACACTTAAGAAGAAGAAAGACATTTTTGTTTTAACTTTATTTAATGTTTCAGCTATGCAAACAGAATTTAATTCACAAAAAATAAAGCCTGGTAGTAAGAACATTTTTAATTATATTTTAAGCTTTTAAAAAGTCTCCTCTTAGCAAGGTTACAAGGTCATTTTTTCCTCTCCAAGTCCTTTGTGGCAGTGTCTCCAATATTGCAAGGAAATCATTCTCAACAATCAGCTGATTATCTTATCTGTGACTGCACAGCACAACTTATCATCCTAGATTTCTTTTCCCAATGCAAATCTGCAAGCAAATTGCTTGTTTCTGTAACTGACCACTTGCTGCAAAGAAACTGGAGTCCAGTAGCTTTAAAAGCTAGCTTAGCAAGTTGGCATTGATCATTGACAGCATTCTATCAAGACAAGGGGCAAAACTACTTCTCTTCTGATGATTCCTCCTCAATTATGAATGGAGGGATGAGAGCCATAATAGCTTAGGCCACAACCATCACACCAAAAAATTGGAATTCATAATTACTTATCTTCCATGTTGATGTGGCAGAATCAAGACTTTTGTGTGTGCATCCCTCTTTGATAAGTGGGCATCATTTGCTTGCCGACAAGAGGGTTGGCTTAGGTTTTCTGCTTTGTTGATTAGTGCACAGCATTTGCTTGGCAAAGAGAGGGTTAGCTGAGGTTGGCATAGGTTTTCTCCTTTGTTGAATGGTGGGCAGCATTTGCTTGGCAAGAAGAGGATCAGCTAAGCTTGGCATGAGTTTTCTCCTTGAAATGGGCTCTGGTTCCTTAATGTCAACAACAACAGCATCTGAAGTCACAAAAATCTTGGCCACAGATGCTGCATGCTCCAGACAACATCTAACTACCTGCTCAACATCAAAAGAGAAACAATTAATTTAAGCGTAAATCAGTAAAACATAGGGAACCTGGCATTTTTTCCCAACCCCACATGACTATCTATTATGGCTAGCTATAGTTGCATTCATATGCAATCTTATTTCTCATACCTTAGATGGATCCATAATTCCTGCAGCTACCAAATCTTCATAACGGTTTCTTGCAGCATTGAAACCATACCTTGTGTCATCACTAGAAAGCACCTGCAAGATGTAAAGGTTAGCTCACAATATAGCATTTTGTGGATTCAAACTCCCAAAAAACTAGAAAAGAAACCAATATTTTTTTCATATCTCCATTAATGGAGTAAAAGAAATGATGCATGGATGTGTTGTGACCTTCTCTAAAACAACATTGCCATTGACACCTGCATTTTTGGCTATTAGTCTTGTGGGATAGCTTAATGCTTTCTTGAAGATCTCAGCTCCAATCTGCAGACATTGGTCCAAATAAAACATTGGAATAATTATAATAGCTCAATTGATGGAAGAATAACATATGTAATTGACCAAGAATTGTGAAACAGAATAAGGGTTTATTATCACAACTTTTGGATATATAACATGATTTTAGGTAAAATAAAATATAATTAGTCAACAATTTGTGAGGCCTTATTGTATTAGCACATTTAAAAGTAAATAACTCAACTGTCTAGATTTAGAAGCGGGCAGCGGGGGTTTTGTTGAGGGGGAGAGGGGGGTTGGGGTTGGGGGTGCGGAAGGGGAAGGAGAAAAAAGAATATAAAAGAACAGAACCTTTTGTTCTTCATTATCCAGAAGTTCTTTGATGCGATCCACCTTTGTGGAAAGCCTCAAGAGGCTACAGCCACCACCAACTACAACACCTTCCTCAATAGCTGCCTGCAGTATATCAAGTGTTAGATGCTTGCTATTAATATAGTTTGCAAATCAACACTTGACAAATCAATCTATCTGACCAGATACCTTAGTTGCATTCAGAGCATCTTCAATTCTGAGTTGCTTATCCTTCAACTCAACCACTGTTTGTGCTCCTACCTATGATTCAATAGAATAATACATCAGCTTAAAAGGGAGCCAAGAGTCCCAAAATTTTCAGAGTGCCTAGATTCTAGTCGTTATTTGTATTAATCACCTGAAGAATAGCAATGCCCCCTGATAACCTTGCTATTCTTTCATTCAGTATCTTCCTTTGGGATTTTTCTTCAGTATTCTGCGAAAATGGAAATCATTATGATGGCATCAGATAGAAAACTAAAACTGTCTATACAATCTTTTGAGCTTTGCTTCAAACAAAGGAATGCATGGTTTTAAATTGCATATTAGTATATCATTTATTAGTTGGATTATAAATTTATATTCATAACTAAAACATGAAATTTCCTTTGCTCTCTTACCTCTCTTTTCCCAAAAGAGAAGTTTAACAAAGTTCAAATTCGAAGCCCTTTTTCGTGAGATATCATTCAAGGTAGAGGAGATAAATGAAATATAGGTAGGTTTTGTGTTGCTGTTACTTTGGGAAGATTTCAATTGGAATTCAACACATGACACATTGACAACTTTACTACTTGATTTGTTTCTGGTCATGCAAAAAACTGCTCGTCATTGAGTCCAAAAATTTTGAATGACAACACAGGTGTGCCTATGTTTAATGTTCTAACTGATGCTGCACCCAAATTTCAGTGAGCAAAATGAACCAGCAAAGCACAGATTAAAGGCATAAAATGCACCTCAACTAGGCTTTGAATTTGAGTAACCCTCTTATCGACAGCTGCCCGAGTGCTCCCATCAGTGATAATTAATGTGGAATCTTTAGTTATCACCACCTTGCTAGCAGTTCCCAGAGCCTCCTTTCCAGCCTTATCTAGCATCAGCCCCATCTCATCCCTGATCACAGTGCCTGCAAAAAACATGAAGAAAGATGAGTGCAGAAGTGTGTAACATTGTAACACCTTAATAAAGCAAAAGCAATAAAGGGGCAAATGAAACCAATAAGAGAAAAAATACTACTGTTTGAATTTATACAAAGATATAAACTATATAATTATATATATTTCCTTTCAATTCATTCCTGTACAAACTTATGATTTAATTTTTATAACATCATATGAGTGGCAATTGTTCATTAAGTATTATTGAGACCAAAATGAGATTGATACATTTGACATGCAATGTCCTAATACAATAGCTCTCATTTGCACATGCATAAAATTTGGCAGACTGGAAAACCTGATAAACTTCAACTATTCCCTTTAAGTAAAATGAATACGGAATGTATTAGCTGTGGTGACTGATAATTTGATATACTAATGCTATCAATGATTTATCTAAATTTGAGACTCTAATCTACTACCTCCAGTCAGGATAGCAATGTCATCCAAGTAGTGGCTCTTGCGCTCACCAAATGCGGGAGCCTTGATAGCTGCTGCTTTCAGCACGCCTTTAAGCTTGTTCCTAATTACTGGAGCAAGAGCTTGCCGCTCAATGTCCTCTGCAACTATCACAACTGGAAACTTTTCTTTAACTGCGCTGTCCAATATCTTAAACATCTCCTTTGGATTCGTGATCTTTTTGTCAACCAAAAGTAACTGCAACAAAATGAATTCCACACCCTCTGATTACTCTAAAGAAAAAAAATGCCTCACTATACGATACTTACAAGTTCATACCTTGCAATTGTGGAACTCCACCACCATCTTTTGTCTATCAGTTACAAAATAAGGGGATAAATATCCACGATCAAACTGCATTCCTTCTACAATTTGTAAACTGTTTTCGGTACACTTTCCCTTTTCAATTGTGACTACACCCTTCCTTCCCACTTGCCGAATAGCATCAGAGATCATGTTTCCTACTGTGTAATCATTACCTGCACTAACTGCAGCAACATCTGCAAGTTCATGATCCTCAACCTGCAAAATGTTCTTTGTTACTACTAGGTAGCTTATTCCTTACAGTTAGATTAATATTTTTGTGCTTATTTCATATGCTTTCCAAGATTATTCAGTTTTCTTGGACCTTAAAATTTGAGAGCCAGCTGAGAACAGAAAACCATATACCTCTCTTGACATCAATTTGAGCTCAGCAACAAGGGCCTCTGAAGTCTTCTCAATCCCACGAGCAACTTGAACAGGATTAATGCCAGCTGCAATCACCTAAAACAAGAGCAAACCTTTTGTCTGAAGAAGCTGGGAAATCTCAACAAGAAGAAATTGTCGCATATTCAAAATCGGGAAATAAAGTCTTAAAAACATCATCAAAAGGTAAATAATTGAAGCCAGTTAAGGAAGTAATAACAGGAAAGATGGCATACGTTGCATATCAGATGTTGGTTTTTAACAAGCCGACAAGAATTTGTTTTATGTCAACAGAAATTATTGTTAATTGAATTGCATCATCAGTCCATACCTTCATTCCCTCGGCAATTAAACCTTGAGCAAGAACTATAGATGTAGTGCAACCATCACCAGCAAGGTCATTTGTTCTGGCACCAGCTTGTCTCACCAATTTAACCCCAACATTCTCCAAAGGGTCCTCCAATTCAATCTAAATTATACAAATATAAGGAGAAGTAATGAATCATAAATTTAAAATCATAAAGCAGCAATTTCCCCTTGTTTAAATAAGATTGAAAATTACCGTTGGCACGAAAAATTTGCAATGAAATTTACCTCTTTGAGAACAGTCTCTCCATCGTTAACGATCTTGGGAGGTCCGTACTTGTTCTGCAACACTACATTCCTTCCCTTTGGACCCAAAGTCACTCCTACCAGTTCTGCCACCAATTCCACCCCAGCCTGCATCAACCAACCAATAGCACATTAACACTACCATGGCAAGGCAAATCACAATCCCATAGAAAAAAAAATTACATTCAAGATGTTACCTGAAGCTTCTTTATAGCAGAACCATCATGGTTAAAGTAAACCTCTTTGGCCATGGCTCTTGGGGTTAAAATGGAAGGTGAAGCTCTTCTGGGCAGTGTTGGGTTGGTGAAACAAATTGCAGAGATTGGAGTTGGTGAACATGAAGATGCCATGGTTACACCAACAAAGTATCTGCTTGGTTTTGGAGATTGACTTTGGAAGACGGTTGATAAAAGGTTTGGATAAGAGAGAGCGAGAGATATTTTACAGAAAAATATAATATCTTAGAGCTTGTTTTGGCGCTATTACACTAGTTACAGAACTTACTGTATTGGATTTTGAACTCCTGAAGATTTTTTAATTAGAAATTTTATTGAAAAAACTTTGAAATTTATTTTTAAGGAAATTTCAAAACAAGATAACAAAGTAATTGTTCTCTAAATTTATTTCCTTTTTTTCCCAAAAAAAATTCCATAAAGTTATATCATTCAAATAAATCGAACAAAGTTGAGACCTAAAACAATTATAATAATAATAACTGCATAATCTAATTTACAAGAAAATTTCTTATGTGGATGTTGTAAAAAAAATTCTTAACCTTTGTGGACCGCTATTATACTCTTGGTGGGCTCAATGTCTCAAACTGGTTCATGGGCCTCAACGTCGTAAAATTAGCCCCAGTCTTTGCGGAAGGAGAAGGACCAAGATTTTCATTAATAGCTGAAGCCAATAATATGAGAGAACAGAATTTTAAACTGAGCAACAGAGAATTTTGTTTCTCTTAAAATTAGGATTTCATAAGTAATTTCTTAAAAACATATGTTAATATCAAAAACATTTTTCTAATTAAAAGTTATTATAACTTACACATATATTTTCAATTCTTTAAATGATAGGATAATTTTTATTATTATAATATTTTTAAAGATGTAATTGTAACATATACATTGAAAGAAAAATAAAACACTTAAAACAAAACTAAGTTAGACTACTAATCACTTCATCTCCAAGGAACCTACCAAATCATTTTTGGTTTCCCCTTTAATAAAATAAGCAATTATTCTTATGTTTATGATAGTGGAAACAAAGTGCTACTTTGAATATGTAATTTGAGTTAAAAAGACTCCCTACACATACATGAAAAATCAAAATCTTCATTAGAGATGCATATATTTCCAAGCATTGATAGAATTCCAAGCGGAATTAATTGGTTTTAATTAAAGTCAACACTAAATTATAGTCAAAGAGCCTCGATAACATAAGTATATGATGAAGCAAAATGACGCACGATCTTTAAATGTATGTTTTTGTTTATTGATCGAGGGAAGCTGTCAAGTTTATGATCTTTTAATGCCCATCAATTTTTTAATATTATAGTATTTCGAGTTGCCAAGAGTTGTTGACATTTAGCTCATTGGTTTACGTCAACTTGTGCTATGTGTCGGTCATTGGTGCCCCATGGCTTCGGCTTTGATACCAAATCCGCAACATATTGCACGCTATATATAGATCATTCATGGGGAGGACTATTACCGAAATTTCTGTATTTTGTAACAATTATATGTAAGATTTGAAAAGAGAGAGAGGGATGGTGATTGATGATGAGGCGTGCATAACATGGAAGTGTGCATGTGTTAGAACCTGCAAAAGTACAGCTAGCTTTCTGATGAGACAAACGCATGCATTTATCATCATCAAGCCACGACATTAAAAGCTGCTTAGGGGATGAGAGAAAACGCTTCTCAATGCTGTCTCCAAGTGGTGATGTTTCCTAGGAAGGAAGAAATTGGCATTGACCCAAGTGATAATTGCCAATCTTTTGACTTTTTGTTTACCTGATTTCAATGCTCATTCACGGAATCTCTCTTTCTATCTATGCTATATATATAGAGGACTTAATCAGTTCCTTTTCTGTAAATATCCCTCAAGTTATTAGAACTGAAAAAAAAAATGCCTCGGATTCTCACTCTCTTCATCTTGGCTTTGCTTTTGTTAACAAGTAGTGAGGGCAGACTTATTCATTCCACTTCTGGCCTAGAATCTAACCCAAATAACCCATTTTCTTCAAATCCTGCAAGATTAGCACCTGTCGGATCATGTTTCAGCAGTGTAACTTTTTTTTTTTCCCTCATTTTTGGTTCAGTTATCATGCAGATGAATGCTTATTTACTCTTATTTGTTTCTTTGATATGTACAGGGGGAATCAAGTATGAATGATGATGAATGCACAGGACTGGGAAGTGAAGAGTGTTTGATCAGGAGGTCCGTGGTTGATCAAACAGACTATATCTACACACAAGACGTCAATGGACCCTAATTTTGTTTGTTATTTTTTCTTCAACCCTCTTTAGTTCTTAGTCTTCTCATGAGTTTTGCAGTAACCATCAATTGTAGAAATTAGACCTTTGTTAATTTTGATTTGGGAAGAAAAATCTAGATAGATGTCGCTTCATCTTCATATATGTATATCAATTTGACACAAGTTTAATGTTCATACCCTGCAATTCATGATAAAAGCAACAATGGTTTTGGATAGCCAACCCAATACAAGCTCAGAATAAGAAAAAGCATCAATACAACATTTTCCCTTTCAGTACCCCTTTTGGGGATTGAGAAAAGTCGGAGTTGGTGATGAAAATATTGGTTACAAGTGAAATCATTGTCATTTGATAAAGATTTAGAAACAAGATATTTGCAAGTAGCTATTACAATTATCATATGAATAAAGGTTTACGATATCAAACAAACCTCGTCAATCTCATTGATTGGAAACACTACTCTAGTGAAGTTGACCATTGGTTGAAATGATTATGTGGGCAATTCAATTTTTATTGACATGATATAAACACCACTAAAAGTATAAAAAGAAATCAAGATGGGGATGTAACATCAGTGGAGAACAAGGCCACAGATGTAATATCAGAAATTTTGTCGAACACAGCGGCCATATGGAACTTGAAAGGACAATCATATCTCATCAAAGGACCAATATATTCCTCTGCCAAAATATCGTGAAACTTGAAAGGAGGACTGCTGCTAAGTGCTAATCTATCAACAATTTTATTCCTGCATTTTCTATTGCTCATATTTGAAGGTAAGTTAAAATTTGCTACTCCAGTTTTACCTTAAACTGTTTCAGCTAGCTCAAGAGATGACAGTGAAAATAATTGGTCTCTTTATAACCGTGAATATCTTGTTTTTATTTGATATTACTTTGGTAGGTGTCAAAAGCAGCATAAAGCTGTGTCTTGTCATGTAAGCAGAATAGGTGAATCAACCTGGAGCACTCAATCAAGTGGGATATTAAATCAGAAAGAAGTCAACCCCAGGTCAATGCTAAGTCTGATCCCAGTTATTGGGAAATTGTTTCAAATCAATTCTTAATCTTAGGACTAAAATCGTAGCAAAAAATATCCCCTGAAATGTCTTAAGAGTAGTAAATTAAGAACCTAAGAAATTCAAATCATTAATCATTCTATGTACCATCTCAATGGAACATAACGGAATATTGAAGACTACTGCAAGTTACCAAAATTTTCTTTTCTTTTTTTTTTTCTGAAGAAAAAAGTGATTATCCTCTGAGAAGAAAAAACCATTCTTATTTATCTTTCTCCAATTGTACTACCTTTCAGTAACTGAAGAATATCTGGTGATATTCTTTCCGAAAAATAGGTCTAATAAACAAATTGTTTCCTCTTTATTTATTGTACATATGGTGTTTGCTTAGTTTTATAGCAGTGATATGATCCTGTTGTAAAATTTTCTCGTCAACCTTGTACTTGTTTGTATTCTTAATATGTCTGTGTACCCCTGAACTGAACCCTTGTAATTACTTGTTGATCTATATGTTGTTTTGGCTCATATGAAGAAAATCAAGAATCCCACATCGGTAAGTTGTGAAATATGGGTGTCATGTGATCCTTATAAAATAAGCCATATGGGAAATTATTTTGTGTCTCAAGTGAAATATCTTTCACCCCCCTCTATTTGTAAGGACCACATATAAGACCTCTTAGTTTAAGGGTCTTTCATTAAGGACTTTAAAGTTTGTAATATTTGCTTTTTCTCCCTTTGTTTTGGGTATTTGTAGTATTGCCCAATTGTTTGGGTAATTACAGTTTAGCCCAACTATTTGGGTAATTGCAGTTTGACTCAATAGTTGTGGTATTTGTATTGTGGCCCAAAAGTTTGTAATTCTCTTTGAAGATAGTGGAAGGTTTCTTCAGCGGCGCCCGAGGACGTAGGTACAAATACCGAACCTCGTTAAATCCTGGTGTGTTTTCTATTTCTGCATTGTGGTTGATTGGTTGCCTCTTTAGTTACTATTATATTCAATTATCTGGCATAGTTGTGGTTGTGTATTTGGGTTGTTCTGTTGGTTATCGTTTCCGCTTGTGCATAACAATTGGTATCAGAGCCGAAGGTTTTGGGTAGTTAGTGGCTATTTCATTGAAGCACTTACTACTGTTCTGGGCTGTTGATTTTGGATTGCTAGTTATTGAATATAATAGTTTGTGGAGCTTGGTTATTGGTGATTTGTGTATCGAGCTTATTTGTGAGAGGTTGTAATGGCTTCATCGTCTACTGTATCTGAGAAGACAGTGACTGTGACAAATGCAAAAATAGATGTTGAAAAATTTGATGGCCAAAATAATTTCGGCTTATGGCAGAGTGAGGTGTTGGACGGGTTGTATCAGCAGGATTTGGATATTGTTCTGGAAGAAACAAAACCAGAAGATATCAGTGCAAGAGATTGGGACAGGCTTAATATAAAAACTTGTGGGTTGATTCGCTCTTGCTTGTGTAGAGAACAAAAGTATCCGTTCACTAAGGAGACATCTGCAAACAAATTGTGGAAGGCGCTGGAGAACAAATATATGAAGAAAAGCAATGAGAATCGGCTGTACCTATTGAAGAGATTGTTCCGTCTCCAGTTGAAACCAGGTACGAGCATCAATTCTCATATTGATGAGTTTAATAAGTTAATTGCTGATTTGTTAAACTTAGATGAAACATTCAAAGATGAAATTAAGGCTATGCTATTGATTGGCTCACTTCCGGATGAATTAGATCATTTGTGCATTACTCTTATCCATGGGAAAGATAAACTGTCTTTTGAAGAAGTTTGTTCTGCTTTGTTGAATTATGAAATTCGTAAGAAAGATCAAAGGGAACATAGGGATGAGTCAGTAGATGCATTGACAGTGAGAGGGCGTAGTCATAGTAGGAAACCAGGAAAAAGGGGAAAATCTTTGTCGAGGGGTAGATTAGGAAAAGATGAGTGTGCCTTTTGTCGTGAGAAAGGGCATTGGAAGAAAGATTGTCCTAAGTTAAAAAAGAAAGATAAGGGCAAGACTGTTTCTGATGCATGTGTTGTTGAGCGTGAGGATGATAGTGATTCAGATATATGTCTAGTTGGTCATCCATCCACTTCTGTTTCTGATGAGTGGATTATGGATTCGGGTTGTACTTATCATATGTGTCCACATCGGGATTGGTTCTTTTAGTTTGAGGAGCTTGATTGTGGAGTTGTGTATATGGGCAACGATGATATTTGCCATACTGCTGGGATAGGTTCGATCCGTTTAAGGAATCACGATGGACTGACTAGAGTTCTGACAGATGTTCGGTATGTACCGAAGTTGAAGAAGAATCTCATCTCTTTGGGAGCCTTAGAATCTAAAGGCTGTGGTATATCTATTCGAGATGGTATTCTGAGGGTCACTTCAGGCGCTCTTGTGGTATTGAAAGGCACTAGGAGGAACAACTTGTATTACTATAATGGTAGTACAGTTACTAGATCAGCGGCTACGGTTTCTGATAATGATACAGATTCAGAGATTACGAGACTGTGGCATATGCGTTTGGGACATGCAGGTGAGAAAGCCTTATTCAGTTTAGTGAAACGAGGCTTATTGAAAGGTGCAAAGACCTGCAAGCTGGATTTCTGTGAGCATTGTGTTCTGGGAAAGCAGAAGAGAGTGAAATTTGGCACCGCTATTCATAATACCAAGGGTATTCTTGATTATGTTCACTCAGATGTGTGGGGACCTACCAAAACAGCATCTATGGGAGGTAGGCACTACTGTGTTACTTTTGTTGATGACTTTTCCAGAAGAACTTGGGTGTACTGTTTGAAATCGAAAGATGATGTACTCTGTGTTTTCCTTAAATGGAAAAAGATGATTGAGACACAGACTGGCAAGAAGATCAAGCATCTTAGAACAGACAATGGTGGTGAGTATTGCAGTGATCAGTTTTTGAAATTGTGTCAAGATGAGGGTATTGTACGTCATTTTACTGTTAGAGGTACACCGCAGCAGAATGGGGTGGCAGAACGCATGAACCGAACATTGCTGGAGAAAGTTCGGTGTATGTTGTCCAATGCTGGGTTGGGCAAGGAATTTTGGGCTGAGGCTGTGACTTATGCGTGTCATCTCATTAATCGTCTACCATCAGCTGCTATTGGTGATAGAACTCCATTGGAGGTATGGTCTGGACAACCTGTTTCTGATTATGATTCTTTACATGTTTTTGGTTCTACTGCATATTATCATGTGAAAAAATCTAAGCTGGACCCTAGAGCCAAGAAAGCGATTTTCTTGGGATTTGCTTCAGGAGTGAAAGGATATCGTCTTTGGTGTCCTAGTTCGAGGAAGATTGTATCCAGCAGAGATGTGACATTTGATGAGTCTTCAATGCTGAAGAAATCAGAAAACCAAACAAAGGTGAATGGTACTCCACAGCAGGTGGAGCATACTCAGCAGCAAGTGGAGTTTGAAACGACAACATTGAACCTAGTTAGATCTGTTGAGACAGATGATGGTACTCCTATGACAGAGGGAGATTTGAGAGATAATGGTGAGGGTTCTACTCAGGAACCTCAACAGCAACAAAAATCTATTGCAATTGATAGGCCAAGACGTGAGATTCGCAGACCTGCTCGATTTGCTGATATGGTGGCCTATGCACTTCCAATTGTAGATGCTGATGTTCCTTCCACTTATAGAGAGGCAGTCAGATGTTCTGAAGTTGATCAGTGGAAGACAGCTATGAGTGAAGAGATGCAGTCTCTTCAGAAGAATGAAACTTGGGAGCTAGCTCAACTACCGAAAGGTAAAAAGGCAATTGGGTGCAAATGGGTATATGCAAAGAAAGATGGATTTCCTGACAAGAATGACATCCACTACAAGGCAAGGTTGGTGGCTAAAGGCTACGCTCAGAGGGAAGGAATTGACTACAATGAGGTATTTTCTCCAGTTGTGAAACATTCTTCCATTAGAATTTTGTTGGCCTTGGTAGCTCAGATGAATATGGAACTAGTTCAACTTGATGTAAAAACTGCATTTTTACATGGTGACTTGGAAGAGGAAATCTATATGACTCAGCCAGAGGGATTCAAAGTTGCTGGTAAGGAAAATTTGGTTTGCAAACTGAAAAGATCGCTTTATGGTTTGAAGCAATCTCCCAGACAGTGGTACAAGCGATTTGATCGGTTTATGATGGGTCAGAGGTACACAAGAAGCAAATTTGATAATTGTGTGTATTTTCAGAGGCTACGTGATGGTTCTTTCATTTATCTACTCTTGTATGTTGATGATATGTTGATAGCTTCGACGAATGTTGAAGAAATTGTAAAGTTGAAGACTCAGTTGAATCGAGAGTTTGAGATGAAAGATTTGGGTGAAGCTAAGAAGATTCTTGGCATGGAGATTAGCAGAGATAGAGGGAGAAGCAAGATTTGTTTGACTTAGAAGCAGTATCTGAAGAGGGTATTACAACGGTTTGGCATTACAGAGCAGTCTAAACCTGTAAGTACTCCACTTGCTCCTCCTATGAAGCTCAGTGCATCTTTATCTCCTAGTACAGATGAGGAACGAGAGTATATGTCTCGAGTTCCATATGCTAATGCAGTGGGTAGTCTGATGTATGCTATGGTGTGTACGAGACCCGACATTTCACATGCAGTTAGAGTTGTGAGCAGATACATGCATGATCCTGGTAAAGGACATTGGCAAACAGTGAAATGGATTCTACGGTATTTGTTGAGAACCGTAGATGTTGGCTTAGTCTTTGAGAGGGATGATACATGTGGTCAGTGTCCTATTGGTTATGTTGATTCAGATTATGCTGGTGATTTGGATAAACGTCGGTCAACAACCGGTTATGTGTTTACTCTTGTAAGAGCACCAGTGAGTTGGAAGTCTACTTTACAGTCTACAGTGGCTTTGTCTACTACAGAGGCAGAGTATATGGTTATGACAGAGGCTGTGAAGGAAGCTATTTGGTTACAGGGATTGCTGGATGAATTGGGAATTGGGCAGAAGAAGATCACTCTTTATTCTGACAGTCAGAGTGCTATCCACTTAGCGAAGAATCCAGTGTTCCATGTTCGTACAAAGCATATTGATGTTCGGTATCATTTTGTGCGGGAGATCATTGATGAAGGGAGAATCTTACTTCAGAAGATTGGGACTGCCGAGAATCCCGCAGATATGTTGACTAAGGTTGTGACAGCGATCAAGTTCAGTCATTGTTTGGACTTGATCAACATTGTGCCTGTTTGACCGCGCCATTGGGCGTATTTGGAGGTGTTGCAGTTGTGATAGAGAATGTGTGGAAAAGAAGAAATTTGTGATGGGTCGGCATATTCGCCAAGGTGGAGATTTGTTGTTTTGGCTCATATAAAGAAAATCAAGAATCCCACATCGGTAAGTTGTGAAATGTGGGTGTCATGTGACCCTTATAAAATAAGCCATATGAGAAATTATTTTGTGTCCCAAGTGAAATATCTTTCACCCCTTTCTATTTGTAAGGTCTCACATATAAGACCTCTTAGTTTAAGGGTCTTTCATTAAGGACTTTAAAGTTTGTAATATTTGCTTTTTCTCCCTTTGTTTTGGGTATTTGTAGTATTGCCCAATTGTTTGGGTAATTACAGTTTAGCCCAACTATTTGGATAATTGCAGTTTGATCCAATAGTTGTGGTATTTGTATTGTGGCCCAAAAGTTTGTAATTCTCTTTGAAGATAGTGGAAGGTTTCTTCAGCGGCGCCCGAGGACGTAGGTACAAATACCGAACCTCGTTAAATCCTGGTGTGTTTTCTATTTCTGCATTGTGGTTGATTGGTTGCCTCTTTAGTTACTATTATATTCAATTATCTGGCATAGTTGTGGTTGTGCATTTGGGTTGTTCTGTTGGTTATCGTTTCCGCTTGTGCATAACACTATATCTAGGCAATAATTTGATAATCACATGTAGACATGCACTTGCAATCTTGCTTGTCTGTGACCACTTAATCTAAAGGAGTCGCAAATTGTTATAATATTCCTGATTCCTTAAACCTAAGCAATGGATTTTTTTTTTGAAAACTGCAATTTTCGTACTTCGTGAACTTGCCAGAAGAATAGAGCTGACGTACAGCAGCAGCACACGGTTGTAAATTGAGTAATCTAAATTATTGGCATAAAAGAAGTTATGAAATGTTCCAGAATTTGCTAATGGCAGTGTTTAAAGTGAATTGAGACTACCATGTTAACAATGTAATCCTGGAATTACATGCCTTATCCATGAGGATTAGTATATGTGTCTGCTTCGTTCTTCACATCTTTCAGAAAAAACAGAGTTTGGTTAATTGTTCATGCAGGCAAGCTTCTGCAGAGACATGTTAGAATGGAAATGAGAATCTGAGAAAGAAGTAATGAAGATCTCTAAATTCTAATGCAGGTGGGAATGCAAATGAAGGGGTGGGCTCTGCCTGACGCCATCCTTTATGGGTGAAAACAATGTAAGCTTTGGTGAACCAAGTTAGGCAGTTGATGTCCTCATAAAAGCTACAAACAGCACTTGGGTGTTTCAGCGGGTAAGCTTTTCAAATGTTTTGCTTCTCATAGTATTTATTTGTATGATGAGCCACTACCACCAGCACCTCCACCAACATTTGTCCTCTTGCTCATGTCATTGTGGGCAACACTGGACTAGCAATGGGGCCTGCCCTTTGGTGTGACTGGGACACTATTCACACAGCTCTACCACTGCAAATAATTTCCCTGTTCGTCACCTTCTTTTAGACACCTGACAGATCATGGCTTCCTCTTATAGCAGTGAAATACAGTATCATATTATGCAATATATATATATATATATGTATGTATAATTATTTTCGTTTGTCTCACTTATAGTCTTTCCCTGTTCCTTCTCTGATCCTTATTTCAGGTGGAATTCTACAATCAAAGTTGGTGGGGTTCTTAAAATCATTACTAGATAAAGTAATTATTGAGTCTTTAATTTGTCTCCAATGGTCTATCAGGGATATCATTTTCACATATTTAGCTATACCTGCACAATGTATATGCGGCGAGAAGAGAAGATTTAAAAACATTATTATTTGGATTACCGGATGTTAATGTGAATATGGGTGAATCCAGTTGAACCAAGTTATAATAAAATAGTTGAAAGCTGTTATTGCATGGTCTGCTTCTCAGCTCATACATCTCAAAAGAAGGCAAAGCCTGATTAACAACCATAGCAAACAAAAAGAACATAAGACTAGTTATTATTAATAATAGCCTTCGTCTCAATGAAGCAAGTCTACTGAATTTGTAAGGGGTTGGTTTGTGGATTCAGCTCTCAGATGAGCTGTGTTGCAAGGGACATCTTCAAGATCTCTCAGAGTAGCATTTGTGAAAGGACCGCCAATTTGGAGTTCGGTCAGCATTTGGCGAAGATCAGAAGCTTCTTCCTTGAGCCTAGCATTCTCCTGGAGAACGCGGTCATGGCACTCTGATACATGATTCAACTTGTCTATGAGATTGTGGTTCTCTGTTCTAAGCCGAACCACCTGTGACCATAGCTCATCCAGGTGCTTCTGTTTACGCATCCTTGACCTGCGAGCAGACTCTCTGTTGGATATCATTCTCCGCTGCTTCCTTTCATCAATGATTCTGAGCTGTTGCTCGTCAGCTTCATCAGAAGTTGAGTTACTGCTGAGACATGAGGTCTGTGGAGAGATTTCACGGCCTGGTGGGGGGATAAGAGAATTTGGCAAGTCGGTCAGTAGCCTGTTGAGGTGGAAGTTTGGCATGTTAGCCTGCATCATGCCAAAGTTTGCTGGGATTGGAATTTGGTTTTCAGGTGCTAGAAAGTGGATTCCTGCGATTTCACCTGGAAGCATGGCTCAAAGTTTTTAATAAGGATGCTTGATCAAGGGTTGTGTTGCAAAGATGTTGAGAGTTGAGAGGGTGGGGAAGGATTGCATGAGGATTGAAGGGATTTTATAGCGTGAAAAAGGCTAATGAAGTGGGCCAGTTTCAGCAACAAATTGAAGAGCAAACAGTTCCAGGGGCTGACAAGAGCAGATTTTAAACAATTATGGAATTGGCACTAATAATGTTTCTCTTATGTATGTATGCATGTTGTGAATGGAAATGCATCTTCTCACTTTACATCATTCTTTTGAAAGCAATGGACGCTGTTCCAATCCTGGTCGGCGATTGTGACACAGATATCATATGAATGAATGCATACATGTATGCATGTTTCAATGATGAATGCGTTTCTTGCCCTAACATGCATCTATAGAAATTTCGATTCGGATAATTATTTGGAATCATATATAATGCTTACAAGAGAAAAAAGTTTGATGATGTGGGAATGTAATGATTCCAATGAGGAATGTTTTAGAAGAAGAAAATGAAAGGGGAAATTTAGAAAATTGTGTTGAAGTCAATCCCTGGAGAGTTTTGGCAGAGAAGCCTAGCAGATTTCGGAAGGAATAATATTAAAACTTCAGAAACTTTATTAGCCAATTAAGCTTCGTGCCTGATGACTCCTTCAAGTTCAGTTCAAAAGGTAAATTATTTAATAAACTTAGTTCCAATGACAAATTTTATTATAATTCTGATGACTCACTAAGCACTTGATAGAAACTTGTAAGATTAAAGGGACCCCTGAGTGTGCAATAATTTTCTAAATGGTTCACATCAAGTACCTAAATTCAGCCATCTGGGTCATGTTTAAAGTCTTGATTGAACTGAAATAGGGAAGAAACATATGCAGTTTCCTTTGTGGCTTCTCATTATTATATTTGGCTGGCTTCCCTCAATTGCATTTTTTATGTGAAGCTTTTATGTGGAAAATTTTGCACCAACTTTTCTAGTTCAACATGTGGCAAACAAAGCCATAAATATTTGATTATCTCCCTTAGATTTCATATCAAAATTTTCTCTTTTTATGTTGACCTTTAACTTGCTAAAGCTAGAATTTTAAATATGAGTATAGTACATCATTTTGTATACTTGTTCAATAAAATTTCCTTCTATACACGTTTTCAAACTATCAATCATGAGAATGGTTAGATAACGAGACCCACTAACCATTTAATATGTCAATCCTACTTAAGAAATGAATTAACCACAGAGCTGGTCCTAACCCATGATGGGAAATCGGCTAGTGACCATCTGATCAATTATTTACTAACCAGGAGTCAAGATCACTGCAGAATATTACACTTGCAATATACTATATGCTAAGTTAAACGTTCATTATGATTCTTCTAAGTTATTATTTTCGTGATTCTTTGATGACTTATCATCAGTTGGCAACTCTATCTCTAAAATCTTATACTACCTTATCGAATCCATATTTTTATCAGTTGGCAGTATCTGATTTAAGAGTATAGTCCCTTTTATATTCTTGAACATTTATTAATAAAGTTTGCTAATCTTTTGTCTCATTTGAGGCCCACTTTCAATATAATAAGTAAAGATGGATGATGAAAGAAGATTATATCGAAAAAGTTGAGCAAATCTCAGAGGCAGCAACTTGCAGACGCAAATGTTTTGTGCTATTTACTAATGGAGTTGCAATATTCTATCCTGCCACTTTCTTTTTAGGGTTCTTCATGTAACATAACAGAACACAGAGTTTAGGTAGGTGATTCCCCACTAATGAAGTTCCCTGCAGCCTCTAAATTCTCTAGCAAAACTAGATAAGGCTCTAAGACTATTAAAATAAAGAGTTCACGTGAAACTACTGGGGGCTGCAATGCTGAAGTAATTAAAAGTTTGGACACCACTATGGAGATTAGAAAATTTGTTCATCCATGCAATGTTTGACGTATATTATATTGTTTTTCAAGAAAATTGGTCAGTCCTTGTTAAACCAAGACTTTCATCCTGTTTGTGTTAATTGTCAATACCTCGGATTAGCTAGCCGTTGACAATTGCCAAATAAGTTCGATGAAAAATTAGTCAAAATTTGTAACTAATAGGACATTACTTTGTTTTTCAACCGTAAGATCGATATAACCTCTTGGACGAATAAGATTACACTACAAAGTATTTCCAAAGTTTTTAGTATATATTTTTCTCCCTTCTCCAAATGCCAAACAATCACTAACTAAAAGTCAAAGAAACCAATGAAAATAATTTTATAATGATTCAATTGCGCTATGGTTCTTGAGAAGGGTTATTGGGATTATCTGAAATGATGGTAAAATACCAAATTTTTTCCAATTCAGCTCGGAATATTTGTCTAGTTCCTTCAGGTCATGTCTAAACGCGACAAGTGATATTCCCTGTGTTAATAGGTTTGGATATATTAAAACAGGATCACAGGAAACCAAATTATTTGGGGGTAACCTGCAATGACTGCGCTGTTACTATGATTTTTTACAGGTGTAAGTGCAAAAAATTGCAAAAAGGCTGAATAAATAAATTACTGTAAGGCATATTGCCAGAACGCTACTCCTCAATATTGGTGTTGTTCAAAGTAAATTTTCATATAGGACAAAGGCTTCCCTTGAGCCTCAAACGGCTGAAAATAATGCAAATTCATCCTGGTTTGACAAGAAATAAGAATCAATTCAACCTTAAAGCATAAGTATGAGCCCTTTTTACAAAAGAACAAAAGAGAAAAAGGTAAAAACTAGCTAACTTTTGTAGAGATATATGTGATCTTACAACTTTTACACCATTAATATGATCCACTGACTCCAAAGTGAGTTGCATGCAGTACAAGACATGGATGACTCAAAAGTAAATTTTGAGGGGAAAAAGATGCACATAATTGAGATATTCTATTGCTAGAAGTAATGGCGTGTTGGGTAGCCTAGTATGTGCCATATGCGGAAGGTGCTTGACTGAATCAAATACCATATCATATGATTCAAGTGCACACTGTGAGGAAATGATGATTTCCCACTTATTATTTGACTATATTCAGCTATTTTTATTGGTCATTTCATCAGCTATGTTGGTATATAGCATAATCAGTTTCTATAAATTGACTTAAACTTTTTTGTTTCCTCAGAAATTATGGACCACATCGTGCAGGTTTATTTTCTTCCCATTGAGTTTTTACCTAATTATTGATGAATTCGGACCCTTTTTTATCTGAAAATTTTAAAGTAGGCTTGCAATTCTTTGCTTTATTCTAGAACACTGTTATTGATCAATTATAAAGCTGTATAATTTAGTATTAAGTTTTTGTCACATGTTTAATACTCCTGGAAAATCTATTCTCTGTCAAATAATTTATAAGATTATGCATCTTTGAAGTCCATAATTATTGTAATCTAATCAAATCAAATTGCTTTATAATCTCAGAAGTATTTCCTACAACAAGTGAACAACAATAGCTAGCTAGGATATGCTGGTGACCAAGGGGGGCCAAGAGTATCCATCTTTAATATTCTGAAGTGATAATTTGCCTGAAAAAGAGGCCAATTCAATCGAAGCAAAGGTCCAAAGCATGCGCTTTGTAGAATTCCTGTCCTGCCTAGCTAAGAATGGACCTATATATTTTAATCTTCAAAACTCATGAATATGCTTTGCTTTGATTGATTTGATTAATCATCAACTCAGTGGAGGTTCAAATATATATATATATATATATTTTAAGGTTTGGTCCTACCATGTAAGTAAAAAACAAAAGATGGAAAGAAAAAGAGGGAAAAAATAGAATAAGGCCAAGGAATCATCTATATGGATTACATTTACTTTCTTTTATCTTCTTCATGTTCGTGTGTTGATGCCTAGCGCAAATAGTGTAGCTATAGCTAGCATTGCAGACATAGAAGAAAAGGGCACCACAAAAGTGACGTAAGTGCTTGGTACGGAAGGGGACTTGATTTAACGGCCAAGCATTTGATTTGAGAAAGAAGCATACACATGAATTGAAGCATATATGTGATTGTGCCTAGTGGGTCCTTTACATTACTAGTGTGCGTGGGTGCCTGGTGCACCACCTCTCCACTGAACTAATTGCACAACCTGTCAACTCAACCCCCCCAAAACCTCCACTCAAAACTCTCTCTCCCCACACGCTTCCACACTTCTACATGTGCGCTTGCAACACTTCGTTGACCCAACCATTTTTGTCCATATAATCTCTCTTCAGCAATTCTGTTTTATAATAGTAATTGAATAGCTCCTTTACATATTATTATATCTTTTCATCTAGGCTCTTCAACCTTCAGGAGCTTCTCCTGTATCACAAATTTGTCTCTGGAAACCCCTAGACAACTTTATACAGTTCCCCTAGTAGGCAAATGATAATTGGCTGTTTTTAAGTATGAAATAATAGTTAATTCACAGCTACGTTTAATCATGGGGTACGTGTTAGTCATGCGTTGAGTTGACACCCATGATTGAAAAAAACGCACGATAAGTTTTGCAATATATTTCTAATAAGGCATGATGGTTAATTTCACACTCACAAATATATATGACGACTTCAAATAAAAACGGAAGAGGTGTATCATCAATGCTTAGCTTTTCACTTCCTGATGAATATCGTACTTGCAATATCCTTGTAACATTGGGCCAATATTTAGTCATGCCTCATCTTAATGCAGCCTTCCAATGATGGAAGTATAAACATTTTACAGGGCAGCTGGGTAGATTTAGCACACCATTGGTCCCCCTGGAATCAAATGATGGCCAGGCCAATTCGAAATTCGGTTCACGTGTCCCTGCCTACCTCGTCTCTCCTGAAATTTGAGCGTGAGCACCGGCCACTGCGTCAACCAACAAATGCTTTGATGAAAGCTTTTAGACCTTCAATTATGGATTTAACAATCTTTGGTACTATCACCTGTACGCTATGCGAACTGTCTCCACTTTCCCCCCACTCAAACAACCAACTTTTCTCTTTCATGAGGTCATCACAACATTTTGCTCTGATTGGTTCAATTTGGATAAGCTCATCATCCTCTTTACTCTTCTGCTAAAATTCCTGATCCCCCACAAAACAAAACTATTCTAATAATTAAATGTAATCATCCTTCTATTTTATATTAATTGCTTTAAAAATCTCAGAGCATTTTGTCCACGGTACACACTTTGTCATCTTTTATATTATTAATAGTGATGGTGGGTGGTTCCTTTAGAATAATACTCACCAGCACGCATGTTTGTTCTTGCTCACGTAGCCTTCATTAAAGTCGTAATCCACTATCAAATGTGGATATTAAAGTTGTTTAGATGTTTTTAAACTATATTAGTATTTAATTATTTTATTTTAATCTTGTAATCAACTCTTCTAGCCATAAGAGTTCCAAGAGTTTCTTCAAGGGCCATTCGTGCATTAGTTGATGAGATGATTGGTCGCCATCAGACTCCTTCCTAGTACAATCATAAAGGTTACAATGCTGCCAAACTTGCAACCGGTAGACGTGCCACAGTGATCAATCTCTATCTTCAAACATGAATGTCCACATCCGTTTTGTGAATTTGTCTTTTAAACAATCCAATTGAAGGGCTTTTAAGACTTTACCTCTCTCGTTCTGGTGATTCATAGGTCGCGTCTCCAGTGATGTAAATGATACATCTTTTCTGAAAGCGAATGGACGTTGAGCGGTTGATATTATATGGGGTTAGCTAATCAAATATATATATCATCTTAAAATATCATTGGAGTACCAATAAGAATATTGCATTAACAGTATTCCCCAAGGAGTTTAAACCACAAGCTAGCTAGCTAGTTCTTTAACTCCACCCATCACCAGCCAATTCTCTAGCGACATCGAAGACATCACTATATTCTCGACGCTGCCTGGCAATATTGTGAAAAATGCGCGACGCTTAACTCGTCATCATCATCTTTGAACCTAACCCAAATATAAGTGGCGTAAGCACATCGACTTCAAAGCTGTTTTGGTGTCACCATTTCTAAAATAATTGCTTCCATCATAACAAAATATTAGCTACATAGCTATCTTGAGTTTCAAAAGGCTTGATAATTTGAGTTAGCTAAACCATGGTTGCTGCATAATACAAACTAGGGCTAAGTTTAATTTTCTTCCTTTATTATCATATTCTAGCACAATGATAACTTTGCATCATTAATCACTAACATTTGCTGCAAAGAGCTGAGACTTTCCTTTAACTAATTCTAATTGATGACGACTTTTTGCCATTCCAAATTTAGTTTCTGCAAATATGATATCAATTTTCTACTGCCCCATATAGTGGGAGAGACTTATGGGAGAGAATCATTTCAGATATACTTTTATGTTGACCAAATATGTACATACGCAAATGCAATGCAAAGTATATTTCAAGGAATAATTGGCCCCTGAAAAATTGAATTGTATGGGAGTCCTTTACCCTATTTGTGAAAATATCATCTCTTAACAACAAAGTTGAAGTGCTGGGCAAAGCAAAGCCACAAGTCAGAGCCAAAGCCATAAATGAAGGTCTTTGGTGGCAATGAGTGCGATTTTGATTGCAGCTGGCCGGGGACACTTGAGCCCTACTTGGCTTCCCCATTTTTGAATGCACAACTTTATTTCTTTGTATTTTTCCTCCTCTTCTTTACCTGCTTTAATAAAGATCCATCGCCACAACACAGTATTGGTATTACCACATTGCCAATCAAGCTATATTTGTCCATAATTATCTCTCTGGATTTTATTTTATCTTATTTCATTTCAGTCTTTGTAATGTGCGGGCACTGTTGCTAGTGACTTGGTCCATGTTATTTTTTAGAGATGCAACTGGGTTGTCTACTTATCTTTTTCTAAATTGGATCTGTCTTCTAATTATCTGAATTGTTATACTTTAATTTCGACTGATAAGCTTAATTTCTATTGATATTTAATACGAATAACAATAGAAACAAGGGATTAACTAGACATTTATTAATAATAATTGTAGCTAGCATATACGCATCTATTTAAATATGCAAGTTTTAGAAGTCTTTGTGATTGTTGGCTTAATAATTAATAATCACAATTTTTAAACAATATATTATATATACGGTTAATTATATAATCATCTTAGGTAATATGAATGTGATATAATATCATCAAAATAATTTAAGGAAATCTTTTTGATATAATACTATTATTTCGCTTTCGCTCAAGTTAATGAATTTATTAATCAATCTATTTTCTCTTCGTATTTGACTAGAAACATGAAATTGACATCGTGCTCTCTACTTTTAAAAGTGAGTCATCTCAAAGGTATGCTTTTAAGCGATAATAATAATTAAATTCTACGAGATAAAGAATTTTTTAAATAATTATTTATTTAATTTTGATATGAATGAGACATGTATTAGCATAGTTTCACGCCTACATGAACCTTTCATCATAAAAGTGGTTTAGATGGTTAATTAACATCCGTTTGTTAGGTAGTGGTCAATTCATTAACCACGATCTGTCCTCTTGTGATTGTTCAAATCAATATTAAATTCCATTGCTTTTAAGAGAAATAATTACTTTTAATTAACTAAAATGTTTGATAACAATACTTAAATTCATTGTTCTAGCTAGCGAATGGTTGTTAATTAACATGGAACAATGCCTGAGCAACTTAACATGGGGTAACTAAATTAGTTCATCTTTGTAGAAAATTATACAACAATAATTATTCATTTTATTTACTTACAAAAACTTAAAAGTTGTATAAATAGACAAATTATATAACACAAATCTTATGAAATACTGTCAGTGTCATTCCCATTTGTTATCATAGTATTATTGAGTAAAATAAAGGATTTGTAACGTCTAAGATTCGATTGTAAAAATCCAGATGATCATAAATTCTCTAGATATAGATTTGACAAAAAGTGGGTTAGTTGCTTCTATACATGGCACTCTCATCTTGTTTCTCTTTTTGCTTACCAGGTTTTAGTAGTAATTATAAGAGAGATTTCGTACGGAACTTCTTGGAGTATCAACATTTCTCACCACATCTTTTTATTTTGTTTAAAATAACCAGTTTTAATCGGACACGTTAACCTTTAGTTGTCAACTGATTACTTGAGCTTAATCAAAACAAAATTAGGCTACTAAAAAGGCGTTAATTTAGAATCACTAATTCAAGATATTGTGGATAACTCTATCTGATAGCAGGCACATTAAAATTATTTTGTTGGGCTGTTGCCACTGCCATTTAAAAATCCAAAACGTTTTGTCATTGTTTTATCTCTTCATCTTATGTTTATTATCAATGGTATATAATATAATTAATCAGTACTTTAATAAATTATATTGAGCACATCAATTTATACATAAGCTAGCTAGCAGTAGATTATAGCAAATTAATCTAAACTAGCAAAAACTAAGGGCTTGTTTGGTGTTTGGTTTTTATACTTATCACTTAAGCCTACATGCATCAAGCCTACAGTTAACGAATCTTTTTCTCGGCCTCCTACATGCAAAAAATGCATCATTGATCAGCACAAGTTATATGGCTGAGGAGTTCATTGAGTACCAATCAATTTGCTATCAAAAACGTCACTGAAAGCACTACATATGCGAAGGTAGATGGCAACACCAGTGACGTCCAATGCTATATATATGTAGGCATAGCTGCCAACAAATTTTTCCTATTCTCGATTTTTTGAATTATTTATTAAATTTAATTAGTTTTACTTATTAAAAAATTAGTTAATTTTTGTATTTTTTACTAGTTATACTAAATAATTTGAATAAAATTATTAAAATTACGATTGATTAGCTCATTGAATATTTTGGTTTAATGTGGTTATATATATATAAAACAAGCGAAATAGGTAAAATAATAATTAAATATGTAAGTTAACACTTTTTTTTTTTTAAAAGATTTGAGAAGAAATTGAAAACAATCATGTCACGGAGGAGTAATGTTACACAGTCCAACCATTATATATAACCAACTTTATATAATGTGAATGGACAAAATATCGTGGATATGTGAAAATGATACTACAGGAAAGAAATTATAATGATTGATGTGATAATTACTCCTCTAATTATAAAATCATTCCACGTCAAGTTGTATAGAAAATGTTGTAAGGTTGATTGTATATTTAGAATTACTCATCTATCAATGAGATATGTAAATATTATGTGCATGTGTTACTTAGATCTATTAGGTCATGTTGACGAAAAAGGAAAAAAAAGCCTTAAATATAGATCAATTTACGGTGGATATTAGGGACTAGAGAGGAATTAGTTGAACAAGTAAAAATTATTAAAAGCTAGAATATTTCATCACTAAATAAAACTTGAAAGATTTATATTTAATTGATTATAACTTTGAAGAAAAACTATTTGATAACTTTTGTTTGGATGGGGCAATTTGTTACATCCAAATTTTCGAGATCACTTCTATGTATCAAACTTTAATAACTCAATATACAAAAAATAAAGGTGTGAATTTCCTAGTTTAATACAGTGCAATATACTTATATGTTTGAAAAGTGCAATAATTTATTATAGACGATTCAGGCTAGCTAACATCGCCTCTGGTGTGTTAGTAAATTAACAAGCATTTAGATTTTTATTGTTGGTTCAAAAATTAAAACCGGTGTCACATAAACCTGAAAGGCATTGGCTTGGGTTAAATTTGTCACCTTAATTTGGCTTGTGGTTCATTACCATCCACTAAAGCTGTAAGAGATGCATCTTCCATGACCCAAGTTCTTAGAAAAGAGATGTGAAAGTGAAACAATAATCTTGACCTTATCTGTGTTCAATTTATGTAACATTTTTGTTTAATTACAATATTTGATGACTATCTAAATTCAACTACTGGAGTCAGAAAGGTAGTAATATATGAACTCTTGTCTTGTACTATACAAATTAACATGTCAATAATAAATTTTAATCCGAAAACCATGATGTTTGCAGAAATTAAATTAATTATTGCTTACGGTATATTTGATACACATATTTGATTTGTTGCAATCAGCCTTTCTATATATATCTGACTTAGTGAATAAGCGAAACCAAATTAATATTCAATTAATCACTTGAATATTAAATCAATTATTGGCGTTGCTGACAATTCTATATGGTGAATGTTCATCATACTTGTTATATATCTTGTACTTATGAAACTTTAATATAACAATCATCTTACTAATTACTTATTTGAATATAATTTTAAATTAAAGTAGTCTTGTGATATGCCATAAAGATACATATTAAGTCCCAAAAAATTATGTTAGTTTTCTTAGAGATTATGCAAATTCCTTTGAAAATTGTAAATTTTCTAATAAATTATATAAAAATAATTAAATACATAGATTTCAGATGAATTTACGTAATCTTCAAGAATTTAATATAGGTCGTTAAAGAACAAGTTAAGACCACCCTTTAAAATTTATAGGAAAATAAGAGTTCAAAATTTTGTCGCTGAGAAATGAGAATTGATGCCTAGTGTTGTGGGTGGTAATTATCAACTAATTAAGCCCATTTGGCCATCAAAGACATGCCCCCGACACCTAGCAACACTGCCGCATATGCCCAGACCTGAAGCTTCATATTTCCTTGCAGTTTAGGCCCCATAAAATCAGCTGCTAAGAGATCCACCAATGCCATGTAGTTGAGCAACCCTGCAGAGGAAGCGTTCAATACTCCCACCACAATGAGTGCTGTAGGGCTGGTAGGGCTGTACACATTTGACATACCAATTCCTAAAGCTATCCCTAATGGGGTTGTCGCTGAGAAGAAGAACACCAAGATTGCTTTCATCTTTCTTTCATATTCAGCCTACACATATATACACATAGAATAATAGTATTAGAAAATAGAAACTAACATTTAACGGCAGTGTATTTAATTTTATGCAACAAAAAGCAATTAGGGTTTGAGAGAGATTTGGTTTGTTGATAAACTAAATCGCACCTGTAGTATGCATCCACCGAGGCCCATTCCTTCAAAGAGTTGATGGAAGCAAAGAGCAGCAATGAGTGGTTTGATTGTGCACGGATTATCTGAAGCCCCCATGGCCAGACCAATCACCACTGAGTGCACTACAATTCCCAACTCCAGTACCTGCACAGTAAACGCAAGTCATATATATACCAACACCATACTATTAGTGCAATGTAATCAATCAAATATGTACCTGAGCCACAACGCGATTCCTTAACAATTGAGAACCTGTTTCATCGAGGCCTTGGTCTCCATTCTTCAACTGATGATCACCATTCTCAACCATCTCTGATTCTCTACTACTCTTACCAACGACCTCGCTCATATACTTCTTGTAATAACTCATAGCAAAAGAGTCCACCATAAGTGTCAGCACAGCCGACAGCATCGCTATAAAAGTGGTGAATGGGAACTTCCTCCATGGATTCTCAGGCAAACATCGTGATCTCAAGTCATCAAAGGAATCCGGCATCACGTGCATGTACCCAGTTGCAAGGATCACACCTGAAGCAAAAGATTTGACCACCACGAACAAGTCTTTATCGGGTTGGAAAGCCTGCACGGCACGCGTGAACAGAGGCAGACACACTCCGATCATGCTCGCGACTAGAATTGCAGCAAAGGCGATTAACTTGAATTTCAAGGCTGCCGCCTTGTTGTGACATCCGCCTCTTTCTTCTGTCTGGCATTCTTGTCCAGGTTGAGCCAGAGACGGCAAGGCGAAGGAGAAAAGAAGGAGAAAGACACAGAAAGCTTCAAGCTTAGTGTAAGCGGCCATGGCGGATTTTTTAAAACTTAGCTGTGGCTGTGAAATGATTAGCGGTTACTGGTGTTATTTATGGCCGCCGTGCTGGATGGAGTGATTCATATGGAAAGGATTGAAATGTCTAGAGTGCCCTTAAAGAGAGGGGGGACAAGGGGAATTGCTCGCTTATGATGGTGAAGGATATGGTAATTTTGGTTATAAGTTTGGGTGCTTTTAGAGGCGTGGACTAGGAATAAGAAAATCTTGTGGTAAGCGTGTGTCGAGTGTGGCCCACCACAGGGTTTGACTTGCATTTTTTACAACATGGCATAAGTCAGAACCCTCCACGACTATGCCCAGGAGCTGATGTGGCAGTCCACGTTTCTTCTTGGAATCTCACAACTCAGCACTATTCCCCACCGCGTGCTTGAAATCTGCCTCTCACAAGTCATAACAACTTTCTTCGTTCTCATTCGCGATGAAACACAAACACTTTCTTATCCGCCCAAAACCATCACCGCCTCTCGCATTCCTCAACAGGACAACGTTGCTTCCCTTCCACTTCACTTCCGCTCTCTTCGCCTTCCTAGAATCTTCAAAGTCAAGGTCTTTCTTTCTTTCCTTCTTTTGTTGTTTTTCAAGTCTATGTCACTGCTGTTAATATTGTGGAGGGGTGAGGTATGATTGACCGATAGTAGATGTTGATGAGATCATGGAAAGTGGAAATCATGATGCCTTTGTTTGCTTTCTAAGCTTATATTCACAGTGCATGTTGATGTACTGAATTAGCTACAGACCTACGGTTATAAAGTTATAAGTGTTTCTTTTGTTCCTATAAAATTTTTAGTTATTATATTTGATAAGTAATCAATGCACATTGTATTTTATCGTGCAACTTCTTTAGGAACTCAAATGCTTGGTAGCGTGAGATTCTGCTATTTAGTTTCAATTTCTACTGTATATCTTGGACATCATTTTGTGGCCGGTTGTAAAGTACTATATGAAACATGAATGTTATGGGAGAAACAGCGAACATAGAAATTATAAGCTAAAATGTAAAGAACTTGAAATTATACATGCTGGAAGGGTTTTGTATTATCCATATGAATTTGCAGGTGGCTGTGCCCCCAAGTGCTTTCCGTTATGCCTTTGTTCGCTTTCCAAGCTTATATTCAAGCTATATTTCACTGGATATTCGTGGATGAAAACTGAATTAATTTCTCTGTATTTTCTTTCGTTTCCTATAAAAGTTAAAGTTATATTTGACATATATTTAATGCCCATTGGATATTATTGTTTAGCATTAGTGGGAGCTCAAATTCTTAGCAGCTACAGCTTTCATACATGTCTGGGGTTATGCTATTTAGTTTCCATTTTATGGTCTCTTCTTGGCTGCAATACGAATCATGAATGTTATGGGAGAAACAGAGGGCATGGTAACGATAAGCTAAAATGTGAAGAACTTGAAATTATGCTGGATGGGTTTGTTTATTCCTTGTGAACTAAGTAATTTGATTGTGAATTTGCAGGTGGCCATGGCCCCAAGTGCGAGAGCTTCGAATTGGTTTTGCTGCCAACCAGAGACACCAGGTGTGTTCCCTGTATTTTTTTTTTCCCAAGGAGATGGAGGACCCAACTTGTAAATCAGTATATTTGAATCAAACCTGTGGAGTGTTTCAAACTGGAACTGCAATTTACTTTATTCATTCTTTGGGTGCCTCTGGAGGGAGAAGCATGCTGAAAAGGTTAATCATATTTTCATCCTTTCTCGTTTGTGGGTTCCTTTCTAATCACTCTTTAGAATTACAAAATGACTTCCAAAGCTGATACACACCATTGAGCAAGTTGGAGGGAGGAGCACGCTGAAAAGGTTAATCATATTGTCATCCTTTCTCGTTTCTGGGTTCCTTTCTAATCACTCTTTAGAATACAAAATGACTTCCAAAGCTGCTACACAACATTGAGCAAGTTGGTTTGATTCAGCTGCCTACTAAGCTACTCAAATTTACGAGACACAGAATTGCAGTTTCCTTTTATCTAAACTAATCGGGAATTTATTTTATCTTTTATAAAATATAATATTATTCAACATGGCTTTTGACTTCCTATGAAAAAAAAACTAAAAGACTTCTGTGTGTTTTGCAGATATCTCTCAAATGATTCAATCCCTGTAACAACTTATGGTGTTATGGATATTAATTTCTACACAGTCGTTTTCTTTGAAGCATGAGGCTGGTTCTTTATACTTTTCTGTTCCTGAGGTAGACTTGAATTTTTCCGCATGTCTTTTTATGCAACTCTACAATGTAATACTGATCCTGTATGATCGTTGTTTAAACTTTATGAAATGTATATTTTGTTTATCTTGACATCTAAATTTCTCATTGGATTTGGCTGGAAGAAGTGCTACAGTTTTAAATGCTTCTGAAAACAAAATAATGTTTTCAAACAGATGGAGTAAAACAAGCATGAGGATATTTCTATCTTGGCGGCACCACTGGCATGGAGGGACGCTTTAGATTGTACATTTGAGCAGGCCATTCAATCTTATGAGTCATCCCTCTAGCAGTTACTTCGAGCTTGCTAATAAAGTTGAGCTGTGGACTTTTGAATTCTCTGTGAGATAAAATTATGCAACTCTGCTATTTGGATTTTGAATACATATGTTATATATTAGTAAAAAGACTAAAACTCCAATGTTTATTTTTGGGATTTTCATGATCAGCTTAATGCTGATTTTAATTTCTTGGCACTTGGCCAGGTATATATGGCTGCTTGTGTATCGGTATATGCTCACACAATTCAGATCAGTAACTTACTCTATATATTTACTTGATTTACTCTTTTGTCGTTAAAATTGCGTGAGCTATTTGATTTCTGTTCACTTCTGTAATCATAGTAATTTCTATATCTTTTTCATCTCCATTCTGTCAATTACCATTTTTGTCCTACTTCAGAGGGATACAAGTCAGTCTCGAGATACATAAGATCTGCTTTCAGAAAGCTCAACATGGTGGAGGATAACTGTTCAAATGGTATAAATTAGTGAATTATTGTCATAGTGTCAATATTAACAGTGCATAAAAGTATGATTTTATCATTTTTATTTTTATTTTCAACTCATTCCAAAGAATGGGTGGACTTGGGTCAATGCGGGATTCACTATTCAGGTTGAGTTTACTTTCATGTTAGAAATTCCAAACCTGCCTGAACTTGTGTCAACATTACTTTAGTAAATTGTGCTGTATATGTGCCTACACCTTCTCTTTTAAGTGCAATGGGTTATATCTGTCTTCCAAATTTTTTATTTAGTTCTAAATTAGTTCATCTTTCAATCTGGCTTGAAAATAAGTGACCCTTTTCATGCCAAGACCTTGATTAGCAACTACTAAAATTCAAGAAAGAAACTGTTCATTTTAGGTCCAATTTGGGCAAACTTGCACTCAAGACTTTATGAACTCTACAACTCGACCTGTCAATGGCGCTTGCGCGCTGGGATGGTGATTTAGACTGAATAGTTACCTAAAATTTTACATGGGGATGCCTCTTGCAAGATTCCAATTGGCCCACTTGCACTCAAGAACTCACTTCTACCACTGGACCTGACAATGGCCCTTTCACACTGCTTCTGTTTCTTTCTTTTTTTTTTTTTTTAAATTCATTCATTTATTCTTACATTAACTATTACTTTAAAAGTAGGTTTCCTTTGTAGAATAAAATATTTTTGACTTCGGCCTGGTTGCTCTATGCTTTGAGGCTGCTGTCTGCGTAAGTCTATTTTGGTATTTGATAACTTTTTGGATACTAGTCAGTATGACTTTTCCTTTTAACCCCATGCTTAGCCCTCTAATATATCTCTTTTCCACCGTTGAGTAGTGTAATTTTGCAGGTATGCATGAATGCATTCTCATTGGCAAGAAGGGATTTTGATTCTGATCCCATGGGACTGGTGTCTTTTTCCTGGTAATTGTTCATCCTTGGTATTACTGAATGCTTTGCTTTGGGACCATTATTCAAGGTCGATGCCCTTCTTTAAATTCCAAATTTAACACGAATTTTTTCAGGTGCTAATTGCTCCTGCAGAAAGAGGCTCTTTCATGCCAGTTCTCTTTCAGGTCTTTACGAGGGTGGTTCCAGGAATATGACATGCAACTGTCATGTCGAAAATATTTGTACTACATTAAATGATTAGGCTTTACATCATGACATTAGCACATCAAGCTACTGAACTATATTATCTTTTGTTTGTTAAGATAATAAAATTTTTTGAAGTAATTATTGGGTATTGCATACTTTCAATAACATATGGAACATGACTTGAGGACTATGATGAGGGTTTTTGATGCTTATTACTCCAAAATAAAATTTCATATTCTTATCGCCCGGTTTTCAGTGTTTCAAAATCAGTTTGCTTAAATGCAAATGTGACCAACATTCATTACTTGGGATACCACCTATGCTGATATTAGAATCACTTAAAATGTTCGAAAGAAACAAATTTGGATTCTAATTGTTCAAGCTATATCTCTTTTCACTATCAGTTGGAATTTGGATCATGCCAGGGAAATGAATTTCTTCTCGTGGCACTGTGCAAACAATAATGCTGTTTTGGGGGTCAATTTTAAGTGAAGAATGTTCTTGTTTTGGTTTCGCAGTAAGCTTAAATTTGGACGATGTTTTGAGTCTCTGTTTTTGTATATGCTTCTGATTCATTCTTTACATTCCGGTACTTCTGCACAGCATGATAACACCAGCTCCAATTGAAATGAATGAAAAATGTTCGATTGAAGGATTCACAAGGAAATGATTTAAAACGTCTAGATTGCCCTCGGGGAGGGGAGGGCATGGCTTGTTTAATGATGGGAAAGGATATGGTAATTTCTGTTATAAGTTTGGGTCCTTTTAGGGGCCTGGTTGACAACATGGCGTGAGTCAGAACGCACCACGCCTATGCTTACCATGCACAAGTAAATTTCAGTGCAATAACATTTTGTATTCTGACTTTATAAATGTTTAACGAAAAGTTTAAAATTTTTTTCACAGGATCTAATATAATATTTCTATAAGATTATTATACTGTTAACTGCTTATTTCCATCATCTGCTTGAAAATTTTCCTTTATTACTTGAGATATGTGATAACGTGAAATCTGACATTATTTCGGGATAGGTCAACTTTGTCTAAAATTAAATCCAGATATTATTATTTGCATCTCACTCATTAAACTAAATAAAATTAAAAATTAAATTATCTTTCTTAATTAATAATTTAAGTTTTTAAAAATCTTTTTCCGCAAGCAGCTTGCAGGTCGTGCACAAACGCCACTAGTGCAAAGTCTAGGCTCTAGTCTGTGCTGTAGGACAAGACGTGGGGCCCAGAATTAACGAAGTTCAGCCAGTTTCACCCCCGCAACAGCGAGTACAGCCACAACGTAATGCATCCTTCTATTACACGTGTCGCTCAAGGGACCCTGTTTACGAGAATTTCCATGCAGTCTCCAGTGAGATTATCCCATAAACATTGCTGCAGTACTCTCGCCCCGCGCACACTGCTCTCTCCGAATGGCGGGTGCAGAGTTCGTTACGAACGATCAAAAAAGCACAACACGCACATCATATGCAAATGTGAAAGCTCTTCAAATCTTCTCCCTCAAGTAAAAAGTTAAAACGCAGCGTTTCACTTCTTTTCAAACACACTTAACCATTCAAGTCTGAAATATCTCTGTGTATCACTCTCAGGGGTGAACTCTTAGCACAACCAAGAGAAAATGTTCTACTCTCACCAGCTTCTAGCACGCAAAGCTCCTCTCGGACAGATATGGTAATCCATTTTCAAATGTTTCGTTGCAGTTAGTTAGTGAATCAACTTGCTATTTCTCGATATTTCATCTCTCTGTTTTTTTTTTATAATTATTATTTTATTATTTTGTTTTTGTAATGAATTTCATGTTACTTAACGGATAATTGCTTCATTGAACCCTGCACGGAGGATGGCTGCGACGACGCACGCGAAAATGAACAGACAGAAGCTCAACAAGCTCAATATCATCCAAATCTGGTTATTACTGTTTTCCTTTTGCTTTTTGCTAATGTTTTCTTCTTCTTTCAGTTTAGTCCATTTCGAGATCAAATAGTGTTTTCGTGTAATGCGGATTTTTTTTTTTTAAATTTTGCAGTGAGGAAATTTTGAATCCATCAGTTCCTATGGCTCTTAGACTCTCTGGAATTCTCATGGGTTATTCTTCTTCTTCTTCTTCTTCTTCTTGTCATGGGAATTCTCATGGGTTATACATATATGTTTCTTTTTGACTTAGGTGGAGTCGTGATTGTCTACGAACGAAAAGTGAAGCTTCTTTATGGTAATTACTTTGAAAAATAATGATAAATCTCTAGTGTCTGGAATCTGCAAATGCATTTTGCGGTGCGTTTTGATTCTTGTTTTTTTGTTTCTGTTTTTGCAGATGATGTTACTCATCTTCTGGTGATCTCATGAAACTTAAGATTATCTATTTGACAATGTTTGATTTGACGGTTTAACGTGGTTTGGTGATTTTAATTATTTCAGGTTGAAATAAACGAAGCATGGAAGGTGAAAGCAGCTCTGGACTCAACTGTGCTTCCCAAGGGGAAATTACAAGCCAAGTAATCAATAATTCTTCTCTTGTTTTCCATATCGGCCTAGTTTAATGTTTGAGTAGTTGTAAAGAGGCAAGAGCAAAACACATATAAAGTCCTTCATAACATATATCTTTAAAAGGAATGTTGGATAATTTTGTGCAGCTAACTAATGTCCTTGTCTTCAGGAAAGAAGCTGTGACATTGCCTCAAGTGGAAGGGACAGATTTGGAGGATGTTGAACAGTCCCGTAATTGCTCTAATACAATCAACATGGGGTTTCGACGAACAGATTATTTTGCTATGGTAAGTTGTATTACCATGCCATACGTGACATGAACCCCAGAGTTTTATAACACTCTGGCGTCTAATGTAAGTTTTGTTTATAATTGATATATGAATTCAAATCCTTGGCTTTTAGCTTTTAAATTAGTGATAAGTATCAGACAATTAGAAGTTTCATGTGTGTGGGATCGACCAACGCCGTACTCTAGCTGTGATTAGGATTATGAAATTTGAGTCTTGAGACCTTCCCTAATAAACTTTGTTGATATTATAGTACCTTCATAAAATCATGGGGCTTGCTCTTTCTCTGCTTTCATGGTAACAGAAGTAGTTTGTGTGTTGAATGTGGACTTCTTCCAAATCTGTAGTCCACTAAAAATGCCGCCATATTTTTGAATATGAGAATAACATCAGCCAATCTCTGCTTTTTCTCTGAGGGCTTGTCCTAAGTTCAATTAATTTGCCTTAATTCTAATATTTTGGTTAACCTTGAAGAATGCAACCGTAGCGTTTGTCAATTAATTACCAGAAAATACGACAAAATCTTATTTTCCTATGAGGCTAATATATCTACAACCTTGTTTTGATTGCAGACACTGGATAACGTGGATGAAACATATGTTAAATACAATCCAGGGAAGGAGGAGCCACCCCAAAACTTCCATCAAGGTTCTCTAACTCAACTTTCCTCCTTTGGCCCTCCCCAATCATAGGTTATGACAATATATATACAAACAGTTGAGCCAGAATCCGAATTCTTCTTTTAATTGACATTTTGTCACCCTCTCTATCAGCTGATGTCGATAATATCACTTTCTCTGAGCGCTTTGATTCTTATCAGGCTAATGCAGAAATGTATGACCGTTTTGAAAGGTAAATCCCAATCATGACTCATTGTTACTCATTAGATGAATTTACTTTCTTCTATTTCTATGGTTAAAAGTTTAATCTATCATGGTTTTGGATGGATGAAAACATTAATATGACAACAAGTAAACCTTTAGGACGTCAAGTGATCTTCTTTTTTACTGTTCATTGTTGTACAATGGATTTGTCTTTATGATTCTCTTGATGCTATGACAGGTTTGATATTGATGAGGACATGGAAACACAGCCGAACTTCACTTCAGGAGAGCATATACAAACAGCAGCTACTTCCCCACCCCCTCCAGATGAACCACAGCGAGGTGAGCAGCTTGATAATCTCTCCACCTTTTGCTTCCCGTGATGTCAAACTCCTGAGAAGTTAGATGAAATTTCAGTTTTCTTGTCGTGCATAGGATTCTGGTCCCTGGTTTCTTGTCAGGGGCTTTCTTTATAGATGCACACCCTCTCCATATTGGCTTGGTCTTGTAGTATGGTTGCTCTAAATATCTGATAAACCAGTCATTAGACATTTTAAAATAGTCTATAGACATTTGTTGGTATGTCTATCAAAATGATGGGCATTTCACACTAACATTTTGTGCCTATTATCTCTCCTCCTTCCAATTTTAGTAACTGTAAAACAGTAAATTTTGAACACTATGGAAAAAGCCTTAAAATATGCGTATAATGTATGGATTGTATGGGATTTTTATTTTGACAATGAAATATCTGGTAAAAATAAAATTGGATCTGCATGCTAACTTCCACAATCTTCTACAGCTGATGAAATCCATGACCAGCATCCAGAAAACCAATTCAACCAACAATCTGATGAAAGCAAAGAAGCTAGACAGGTAACATATATTGATTATGTGGAACAAAACAAGCATCATAGGAAAAATATTAACTAATGAAGCAGGACAAACTTAACCAACCTTGATGGTGATGATGAAGCAGAGTCGACTGAGGCAAGGGCCATTAAAAAGGAAAACAAGAAGACCAGCAACCTTTGTAATGGATTTTGAGCAAACAATGATTCCTGGTCATACATACCAGTCTTGGCTCCAAGATACTTCAGATATTTGCTCAAGAAGAAGAAAAAAGAAGGTATGTCACTGTTTTCAAAATTTGCTCTTTTAGTGCTACTCTGAGAGGTATTAAATAAGAGTCTCTGGATAGGTTAAGAGTGCACTGACTTGTTTGTTGATTGTTTTAAGTTTCTGAATATCTTGAACACTATTTCTGAACCTCTGATATCCATAGAAGGATGCCATAAGTGTTTTTTATTTTTATTTTTTCATTTTGATATATATATATATATATATATATATATATATATATATATACATATATATATATATATAGAGAGAGAGAGAGAGAGAGAGAATTCATCAATGTTTGTCCAAAATAAGATCAGCATTTCTATGATGCATTACAGGCAACCACAACTATCTTGTCTACGATGAAGATAGCAAAACTCATGGAACTGCCACCTTTGGTATATGAGGATTTATTAAAAAAAGGAACCCAAGAAATCTATTATCCAGCTCCTCTTCTAGAGCTTTGGACCAAACAAACCCTGCCTCATGACTCTCCTTCTGGTAAAAATTCACCCATGATTGCCCTTGAGATATTTTGTAGTGGGAGATAAGGAAAGTCATTCCTATAATATTTTCTGTATGCAGCAAGGACCTCTCTACCCCAACCCCCAGAACCATCAGTGTCACCACCTTCAGGGGGAGGACAGTGTCAAGATCCAGATAAATTAGTAAGAAGTTTGCTTCCAGGAAAAACACTTGAGCCTATGTCTGAATTCTGATTGAATGTTTTGAATGTGAAGCCCTTTGAAGATATTCACAGTGGAGTTGGTTCCCAGTCAGGAGATCCTATTGAGTATCGTCGGACGCATCCTGCAGAAGAAGACTTCATTGTGAAACAAGCAGAAGAAATGAGAAACAACATTATGAACACAAATGCTTCAAAGGCAAATGAAGTCAATCTGATGGTTGCACCTGGAAAATCTGGTAAAATATATCTTTCCTCAGAACGCCGCAAATCTCAAATCTTTGATGTGAAGTCTTTTAAGTTATCATATGATTATTGTTATAATCATTAATGTTATGAGATGATTTATGATACTAAGTTTTTGCTTGATGTAAACCTGATGTAGATGATGTAATATTCAGTCCAAGCTCAGTGTCTGGACATGGATACTCAGAAATCAATTTGAGCCGGTAAGAAAAAGCCATGAAAAATCTATTAAAATATTAACAAAATTATGTTTTGAGAAATACTCATTTATATATCATCGAATAGACAACAAGCCTTTACATGTGATAGCCAATTAGAGTCTTGTGCTTGAATCTTAATAACAATTTTGAGATTTCCCAATTATCAACAGATCCAGCCAGAAAGGACCTATTAATTCTTCTTCTAGAGTCAGTGGCGCTGGCCTCGACCCTGTTTTTGAAGAAAGTAATCCAGATTTCAAGTTATCGAGGCCGTCTGAAAATGGAATGACACCTGATCCAGGTAGACAACTCTTGACTCTTCTCTTCAGTTGCAACAGTCATGGTAGTTGGAATTGTTTCTTTATGCAATGGGATAACTAAGTTACCTTGTTTAATCTTCGGCAGAAATGGTGGTGGAAACTGGGCAAACACAAAGCCAACCTCCTAGCATCGATCCTCCTTTTGACAAGATAACTGACTCTATTCGGATGTATGATTCTTGCTCATATTTGCTGACCTCCTCTTAGTCTACAAGTAACTTTCTGTTGTAGGATTAACTAATATATTCCCCTTCTTGGACTTGATGCCTGCAGGCAGATGAAATCACATTTTGACACACCTGGAGCCCCTAAAGTAGAATCATTTAACAACCTAGCTGCTGGATTGACCCGAAAAGCAGCAGCTATTCTCTTTTATCAAACATGTGGTAATTATACCCACTATATGCTAAAATTAAATTCTTAGAAAACTATATGTCAACTTGTAGCAATCAATAAACCAATAACTGACTTTAGTAAGCTAATCTCTGTGCAGTTCTTGCGTCTGATGATTCCTTAAGAGTAGAACAAAAGGTGCCTTATGGTGACATTTTCATCACCAGGGGAGCAAAGATGTGACAGAAGTGTTAGCATCTCAAATTCGTAACTTTGGCCTATGTTCCCTTTTTGTTTCATGAGAGCTCGAAGAGATGAATATAGGTAGTGGCCCATTTGTTGGAATTGTTATTACACAATGCGAAAGTGGTTCATAACATACTTATCTGAGTAATGCTTGAAATGTGATACCCAAATGATTGACAAATGGATGAATTTTTCAAAACCAGATGGGACAGATCTCTCAGTTGATTGTTATGTGCTGAAAATTACAGATGGAATCCATGTTCTGTGTTATTAGGTGAACAATTTCAATGCATTAATGGTAAGATTATCATAGTAGGTGAGGCCACATCAATATGGAAATAACAGTTAGAAACCATGATGATTCTTGACTAGTTGATTATAGACGACTTAAATTCAAACATTTTAAAGTTATAAAATATGTTTTTAAAGAATTTGAAATTACTTTATGAAATAAACATGCATAACCTCCATAATACAATTGAAAAGCACAACAACTCTTAAAAGCTTGTTTACCAAACATTTTTTAATTTATTTTTTAAATTGATTATTTCTTAAACATAATAACACTCAAAGTGGCCATTGATTGCCATAATAATGGTAATAAGCACTTCAAGTTAAAAGGAAACCTATTTTTTTATATTCTACACAAACAGAGTAAAACAAATAAAAGCATGCAGCTTAAAATTATTTAAAAACATATATCCATTACATTTTATTGTTATTTAAAAACTCACATCTATTTATATTTTATTGGATAACATTATGTATTCCAAATAATTTAATTTAATTTTGAATTATCTTATAGAATAAGACAATATGATAAATAATATAACTTTTAGGAAAGTAGTGTAATGAGTGATAATATTAATCTAATAATGTAAGAAGAAAATGATGATTTGATTGTCTTGGAAGAGTTACTGCAAAGTGAAGAATGTGCAGTCACGGTATAAAAGCAAAAGGAGAAATTGGAAGAAGAGACGAAATGAAGGTGGATAGAAGAGATGGAGACAAGATAAAGACAGAGAGCAATTAAAGTAAACGAGCTTTTCTTTTGATTGGTGCGTTTTACAAGTGACCACCACTCCACCACCCACAATACCCAATAATACACAAACAAATGTAAGGCCATCATTTAGAGATGTGGCTGTACATGATTCTAACAAGTGTAGTAAAGGGTGAAAATATCTAACTTATTATAATAATAATTTATTACAACACTCTTTTTTAGATATTTCACCGATCTAGGATAATCATATATTAATACAATTATTTTCGGCTTTGTTAAGGAAAAACCCAGTGAGACAAAAACACAAAGAAATACAATTACGCAGTAAATCCTAAGTGGTGCTGGATGCGTTAATACTACCTTGTTAAAAATCTTGCCAATAAAACTCAATGAGAAAAATTTGGCTAAGAAAAAAAGAGTACGATGCACATAAATATCCAGAATATTCCCTTTGATGACTACTCTCTCTGATCATGACAAAAGAACAATATTATCCATTAACTTGGTCGCTTGTTGAGCTGCCATATACCATTATCGTATACTAATTTCTCAAATGTTGACATCGGTAATATTTTAGTAAACAAGTCTACAAGATGATTGCTGGAATGGATCTACTTCACATCAACTTTTCTGCCTTATTGAAGTTCATGGATGTAGAAGAACTTTGGTAAGATGTGCTTTGTTCCGTCTCCTATGATATATTTTCCTCTAACTTGAGCAATAGATGCTATATTATCTTCATATATGATTGTTGAAGGATTTATGGTGGGGGATAATTTGCATGAACTTTGGATGCGTTGAATAACATATAATAACCATAAGCATTCTCGGCTGGCCTCATACGATGCAAATATTTTTAAATGATTAGAAGAAGTATACCAAGGTTTGTTTTGTAGAATGCCATGAAATTACGGTCCTATTATAAGTAAAAATGTATCCAGCTTGTGATCGAGTTATGGGGATCAAAAAAATAACCGACATTAGCATATCAATCCAAACCAAGATAAGGCTCACATAAAAGAATAGACCTATATCATTAGTTCGCCAAAGATAACAAAAAACATGTTTGATCATATTCCAATATCGTCTATTAGGTGCAGAACTAAACCTTATTAACAAATTGAATGCAAACACAATATCTAGTCTAGTACATTGTGCCAAATACAATAATGTACTTATAATATTCAAATAGGTACTTCAGGACCAAGTAGATGTTCATCATCCTCTTTAGGATGAAATTGATCCTTTTTAGAATCAAGGGATTTGACAACCATTAGACTACTCAATAAATGAGCATTATCCATATTAAATCATTTTAAAACTTTTTTCTATACATGTTGGGCGAACAAATATATCATTTGAATTGTGCTCAATTTGCAGGTCGAGACAATATTTTGTTTTCCCTAAATATTTCGTTTCAAATTCTCTTTTCAAATACTCAATTGCATCATATATCTCTTTAGGAGTTTCAATTAAATTCATGTCATTAACATACATTGCTATAATAGCAAAACTAAATTCTGAGTATTTACGAACATACAAGGGTATATGGGATCATTAATATATTCCTCCTTAGTCAAGTATTTACTAAGGCGATTATAGCACATTCTTTTTTATTGTTTCAATTCATACATGGATCTTTGCAATTTAAGTGAATACATTCTCCTTTGTTATGTTTCAATTACTTCAAAAAATTTAAATCTTTCAGGGAGTTGTGTACACACACGCGCGCGCGCGCACGCACACACACAGAGAATATAAATTTCCTGAACGATATATATATATATATATATATATATATATATATATATAAGAAATACATAGAGAAGAACGAAACAACCATTAATTGAGCCAATTATGCATAACTGATGATTCTAAAAAATTGTTGAATCAGTTTTCTGCTTGTCAACTCATCAGAGAACAAGAACACTTTTTTAGCAATATGTGGCATTGGAGTAGTGTAGCCATCTTTAATGTGTAATCCAAGGAAATCTACTTCATAGATTCCTATTTGCATCTTTCTTTCAAATAAAACCAAGCCATGCTCAAAATTTAAATCTTTGAACTGTTTGAGATATTATTTGAAATAGAGAACTAGCATCTAATAAATCTCTGCTAATCTTTTTCTTGCCTATAGACATCCTTCCCAGCAAGTATGAACATCATCACTCATGTGGTGATGGATAATTGGCTCAATTAATGACGGTCTCGTTCTTCCCCATATATATACAACTCCTTGAAAGATTTAAATTGCCTAAAACAATTAAAACACAACAAAAAGAGAATGTAATTTACCATACAAGTAGGTAGTAACCATATCTATAAGACATATATGAGGTTTTTCCAAGGTTGCCAAACTTATCAAATATATAAAAGTAATCATATCCATTACTGGTGCAATGTTTCATCAAAATCAATGCCCTATCTTTGAGAAAACCCTAAGCTACTAGTTAAGCTTTATATCTGAAAATCTCATTATTTTCGTTTCATTTTCTAGCAAATGCCCATTTATATCCAATGAGTTTGATATCATTTGGTGTTTGGACTATAGGTCCAAAAACTTTACGTTTGGCTAAAAAGCTAATTATGCTTGAATTACTTCTTTTCGTTCAGGCTAGTCATGCCTTTGTCTACATTCGTCCGTTGTATAAGATTCAAAATCATCATTTATAAAGTTAGTGACTACTTCAAATGAAAATATGTCGTCAATGACAATTTCATCACGATTTTACATTTCCCTAGTAGAAGTATAATTAATACAAATTTCCTCATTTTTTTAATACATGTGCCACGTCAAAGACATGTGTCTCATCAAGGACTCCTGTGTCATCAAGAACATTTATTTCTTGTGGAGATAAATTAGAAAATGTGGACTTTTTAACTCGATCATTTTTTCCACTAGGACAGTTATTAACCACTTTTCTTTTTCAAGGGACAGTATCTTTTGATCCAGGTGGTCAGCGTGCAGCATATTGATTATTCATTATTGCTTAGGGAGTTTATTCAAAAGGGACATCAATTTGTGCCAGTGAATTAGCAACATGTATATGTAACTTCATTATCTTAGCTACCTTAGTAAAAGCATCTGACATCTGATTAGCAATATTTTGAAGATGTATCATCCTTCACACTTTATTTTCACATTTAGGTGTGCGAGGATCAAGATGAGACAAAATACTAACACTCCAAGAAAGTTTCCAGAAGGCATGTGCCTAACTTTAAGAGGTATTTTCTTTTTCCCTAATGGTGGGAAAATTGTGTCATCAAAATGGCAAAATCATGTGGTAAATTAATCACCTGTCATGGGTTCCAAATATCTAATAATAAGAGGAGAATTGTACCCCACATAAATCCCTAATCGATGTTGAGGTCCCATTTTTGTCCGCCTCAAGAGAGCAATAGGAACTTGTACAAGACAATCAAAAAGTTCTTAAATGAGATATTTTAGGTTGTTAGCTCAGTACAAGTTATAATTGGGAATACTCATGATAGTCAATGGGCCTTAATCTGATTAGTGATGCAACATGTAAAATAGCATGGCCATATGTAAAAGTTAGCAATTGCGTTCTCCACAACAAAGTACATGTAGTTATCTACAATCGCTTTATAAGTGATTCTGTCAAAACATTTTAGGTATGGACATGCGGGACATGGTGCTTAATATCAATTCCAATAGACATACAATAATCATCAAAGGCTTTTGATATAAATTCACCATCATTATCCAAACATATTGACTTACTAGGATGGTCTGAAAAATGTGTCCTTAACTTAATAATTTGAGCCAATAGTCTAGCAAATGCAACATTTTAAGTTGATAATAGACAAACATGAGACCACCGTGTAAAAGTATAAATTAGGATCATAAAGTAATAAAATGGTCCACTCGGTGGATGAATGGATCTACATATATTTAATTCAATTCTTTGTAAAAATAATGGGGATTCAAGACCAATCTTAGCAGGAGGTGGCCCAATAATCAACTTTCCTTGTGAGAAAGCAGTACAGGTAATTTCATTGGACAAAAGAATTTTTTTACTTTTTTTACTAAATGTCTATTCATACTCTCAACAATCCTACACATCATTTTTGATCCTAAGTAACTAAGACGATCATGCTATAACATAAGTGTCTTAGGATCACTAATTTTTTGGTTCATGACTGCGTAGGTTTCAATGGATCTTATGTATGTATAATACAATCCAAAAAAGAAAGCTTTAAGCTTCTCTAATATCAACTTCTATCAATAGACATAGGAGGTGATATAAAGAAACTCTGTATTATTTTGACAAGAAGTCTCAATATGATATCTATTATGCCTTATATCCTTAAAAGTGAGCAAATTTCTTTTGGATTTACTTGATTATAAGACATCACCGATACATAACTTAGTACCACTTGTCGATAATATAGTGGCTCTTTTAGACCTCAATCAAACTAACAAGCATTAATATAGTGTTAATTTTAGCCTTATATAAAGTTAACTTTAAGAAATTTTTATTATCTTTAAGAATTGTATAGTTGTTGTACTATCAATTAGACACAAATCTACATCATTTTTAGGCAAAGATAACAGAGCCTTGATGTCTATGCCCTTTCATTACAAAAATTTAACATCAGACACTACAAGAAAAAAAATTCATATTTGACGACTTTTAGCCATCAAATAAATACATATTTGGTGGTTTTATGATCGTCACCAATGGCACTGTCAAATATAATTAATTTGGTAGTTGGTCAACCCATCAAATATACATTTAACTATACTTGATGGTTTTTAACTGCTAAGTCTGATTAGTTTCAAAAATTTAAAAAAAAAAACTCGCTAGTTTTTAGCTGCCAAGTAGTTTTCTAAAAAAATTACAAAAACTTTATATAATACTTGGCTGTTTATTATATTTATATATATATATATATATATATATATATATATATATATATATATATGATAAGGATTTTAAAAAATTTAAGAAATGCATAATCTGTATCATTTATGACATTAAATTTCTCATAAAATAAGCACCAATCCCCCAATCAATTACATTCAATGATATATCAAAAATCCATAGAGCAAATAAATAAGCATAACCAATTTTAGTTTACCCCAAATCCAAAATCACAACAAGAACCAATCTTGCAATCAATTATATTTAATTATATATCACAAATCCACATAGCAAAAAGTAGAAAAAAAACTTTATTCCAAAACCACTATTTCAACAATTGTAACAAGCACCACTTCTCCAATTAATCACATTCAATCATATATCACAAATCTGACATAAAGAGGAAACAAACAAATATATAGCACAATTGCAAACATATGGACAAAAAAACAGAAAGAGAAAGAAATCACACTTGTGAGGCAAAAAGCAAGTCCTTAAATTTGTTGATCTTTTATATTGATACAAAGAGCAACAACATCCCAAAAAACTAAATTAATAATAATATTGAATAAGAAGAAGTACTTCTACTTGTATCCAACTGAGCCATACAGTCAACTACAACAAAGTTAATGGTTTTCCAAGTTGTTTACCTGAGAAGGAAAAAGAAACTTGTTTGGGGAAACAATGTTGAGTGCTTCACCAAATGCTCTTGTGGCCTTTAATTGCCCTCTAACTTGATCGTTCAAAATCACCTAAGATGTCATTATGATTTAAGTGAAAAAATAGGAAGTACAAAACACGTAAAATCTTTGGTACACAATAAGTAAAAAAAAAAAAAAAAAAAAACCCTTAATATTAAGGAAAGATAAACTGTATAAAAGATTAACAGAGAAATTAAAAGGAAACAAAAGGGATGAAACCGATCATTGTCTAATGAACCGCAGATTGCAAGGAAATTAATTGGAAAAACTACTAGTTGCTTCCTATCTTCAATTCTATTATTTTCTTTTCCCTCCAACCTTTAATCTATTCTATTCAAAAAGAGGAAGATCTGAAAATTTACAAATACTGGAGAAAAAAGAGTAACAGAGGTTATCTTTTTATCGTTAAGAAACTAAGCAAGAAAATTATATGTATTTTCCATGTCCATATCACAAAAAATTTTTATAATGTAACAGATTAATTTAAATAGTAATGAGTCAAAACCCAACATACTCTTCCTAGTAAAAAAAAAAATCCACAAATTATTGTAGGCTGATCTAATCTAGGAAACTTTCTTATGAGCCCCTTTATCACTTCTTACTATCATGATGATATTCATAGTACATCCTTCAATTAGAAAACTACTAACTATAAGAAAAAGAGTAAACATTAACATCATCAAAAGATATGAGTTGGTTTAATTTCAAGTCCTGAATGTTATTCTTAGTTCTTTAATCATGCAACAATACATGTAATTATTATTGTTCTAGAATTTATTAATCTAGATCTAATTGTTTCATATGACAAGCATTATGGTATACCCAAAAAATAAAAAAGGATTAAACTTAATTAATTTTGTTTAACTGATTAAGTACACCACGATCGTCATTTAATTTTGTCTATGATGAACTTATTGATTTTAATTTAGTAACATAAAAATTCAATTAATTACTCTATTCAATATCTAATTTAATTTATTTTTGTGTACTTAAATCAACTTAATGAGATGAAATTAAACTATACAAAACTAATATAATTAATTAATTGAATAGATTAGAAATTAATTATAAGCTTATTCCTTTATCCTCTGGTTTATTACTAAATCAATCCTAAATACCAATAGATTACTTTAATTAATTTAGTTTGATGCATTCATTATAGTCCAATTTTCATCACCAATATGCAACCTAAATTCAATTACACATCAATTCCACACTACAAATTCAATCCAACAAAAAATCGTGGAAATGATGTACAACACTCAAAATGAAAAAGTAAAAATAACAAGAAAAGCAAATTATAACAAATTGAAAATAGGTAAAAAACAAGAGCCTAAGAAAAAAAGTAATAAAAAGCTCAAAATGAAAAGGAAACCTAGTTAATTGTGTCACTTCTTTCACCAAAGTGCAATGTCTTTAAAGAAAGATAATTAATGACCTATAGGTTTCTTTCACCTAGAGAGAGAGAGAGGGAGAGAGAGAGAAAGAGAGAGAGAGAGAGAGAGAGAGAGTTAAAATAATGAAAGGTGGAAAGACTAACATATTGTTTTAGTTTGCCAACAATCATGAGAGGCATAAACAATAGTGGAAACAAAAATCAATACTAAAAAATAATATGTTATTAGTCTACCAACAATCTTTATTTGGTATTCTTTTATTCTAACAACCATATTGCTAGCAAATCAATATTAATTGTTTATTTTGAATTAAGTGCTTAGATCATGAATATTGAAAAAAAAAACTTTAATTTTATGTCTTTATGACCTAGAAAGCCTGAGAAGGCTTTACAAAAATTAAGTGAGAGTGGTACAACCGTTACATAAATATAGTTTACTAATCTCTTTATGTATATCTAAGTACTAACTAGATACAACTTATATATATATATATGAAAAGAAAAATATTAGCTATGACCTTAGTTACAATAACATGATTTTACTTAATCAATATGTAAAGGAAGTTATACGTAACTTTTAATATAAGTGAGCTTTCACATATGAGACTTTGATTGCTCTGTAACTACGAACTTAATTAAGAATATAAATTCATAATTAATAAACTAATTGGTAGTTTCAGTCATCTACTAGACTAGTACTTTGTAAATATTTATGAAATTCGTGCCTTTAGTCATATAAGATATATGAGCAAATTCCTGGTTAGTCGTCCTTTTGTGGCTAATATTAATTGTTGACTTTTAGGAGAACAATTTAGTACAAGTGGAAATTAATTTTGGTTGTGTGATGGTCTGGTTGGGATCTTAAACTTTCTGCATAGGTTTAATTTTTTAGTTAATTACTACATGTATCTTTTCATTCATAGGCTCTTAGTGAAATCATAAGTATACTAATTAATTGTACATGTTTGCTATTATTGTTTCTTGCTTAGGAATTATTTAGAGAAATTAAGCGAAACTTAAGATAAAAATAATTAACTAAAGATGACTAATCAATAATCTCAAACTAAAAGAAACTTAACTGACATATAAGAAGTAATCAAATACCCATACATCAATCTCTATAATCTTTTTAAGAATAATAAAAAAAAAGAGTACAAATAAGACATCATTTTCAAAGTTATTCATTTCTCACCAAGACTGTACAACATTTTCTAAAGGTGATAAAAGGAGCTCCCTGTAAAATTCTCAGATTCCTTTGAGTTTATATATACTTCCTCAAACTTCATCAAACATGCAGTTCTAGTTCAAATATACTCTACAAATATACAAGCCAAGTAAAGAGCCAAAAGGAAGAATTTTTCAAAGTTGTACAATTGAACATGAATAATTCCTTTAAATCAAAAATAAAGCTTGTCTATTTTAAGAAATTTAAGACAGCAAAAAAACCCTCAAAATTTTAAGTCCAATTCTAAAGCACTACCATATAGCAACCACAGATTACAGAACTAAATTTCCTCATTATAGAATAAAATAGCATTAACCAACAAAAAATCAAGGTTCGATATATACAAAAATGTACTTGAACAAGCTTGTGAACAATTGGGTCTGCAGCTAGCTTCGGAAAAGACAATGAAGAGCTACTTTTCTCAACCTCACTCTCCTTTAGCTTCTCTTCCTCATTCCCCAACTCCAACCACTGTTTCCATGGAAAATCCAGCACATGCAACTCAAATACACAAACTGAAAACTCACAAAAAGAGGAAAAAGGAAGGGAAAAAAATAATGTTTTTTGCAAAATCTATGAATCATCAATCATATCTAATCAGCTCAAATCTAACAAACCAATAAAAAGGTTTACCCAAAAATTAAAAGAAAATTAAAAATTTTTTTTTTTAATTTTTAAAACCACATATTACCACCATCCAGTAAATGAAAAGCAAAAATGAATTCAAATTTACTTTCCAAAAATTAAAGCATCTAACAATATACAACCAAGTTTCATAAATTGATTAATTGCCCATATCAAACAAGAGAATATATTCTTGATAATAAATAATGAATACTCATAAGGGATTTGGGGAAGATCTCTGAAAGCAACTTTTTAAGTTAGGACATGGAGCCAAGCTACGACAAAGGATGGTAGAGTCGTGGAGATGAGCTACAACATAGGATGTCGAGGACTTGCAGGAGAGCCGCAAGTGCTGGAGGTGAACGTAAGAAAGGGTAGGGGTGAAAGCCAGTGATGGCAGAGGGGAGTAGGGCCTACAAATGGTGGTAGCAGAGTGGAGGAGGTTTAGGAATTATGGATTTAGGTTTAAGAGATTACAGTTAGGGCTAATGAAGGTGAATTTTATTTTCACTATATACTGTTGTTAAACTATAGGAAATTCACTTCTATTGAAACTCATCAAAATCATCCCTAAAAGAATATATAAGTCCTTGTGGTTCATAATTTTTTATTTACACCCTTATACTATTTTTTTATAATTTTTGGAGTACTAATTTTTTAATTTAATTTTTAAAATAAATTATAATAATTTTAATTAAGTGCAAACGTTATATTATTTCAAAATAAAATTCTATTTGAAATTTATAATTCCTAAATTTTTATCAAAAAAATTTAAATAATGTGATTTTCGTCACTTTGAAATTATAAAATAATTTTATTTATTTCATACAATTTCATGTTTAAAAATTTATTTTTTATAATTTAATATTTAAAAGTTCATTATTTTCAAATAGACAATAATATTATCTTTTATTTAAAGATTTTTAAAAATTATTTTTTAATTTTATATTAAAGCATATAATTATATTATTTTGATATTTTGACTTCTTTATTTTATTGAAATTTCAAATATTATATTCACATATTTGAAAGAGAAGATGAAAAGATAAAGGGAAATGTGAGAGGGAAAAAGAAAAGATTACATATTCACATACTTGTCATAATTTTTTAAAAATATGATAAATATGTGATTGAACAAAGACAAAAAGTGACAAATAAGATGAATAGGCAGGTTTGAATTCTAGACAGTGATACATTTCTCACTTTTTTTAAAAAGCTGCCAATATTAAAATCCGCCAAATATTAAAATTGCAAAGTAGCAAATATGCAAAAATTTCTTGTAGTGAGATATGATTTTGCATAAAACAAAAGTATATTAAAAGTGTATAATAATAAAAGTACACAAAAAGATACATTAAAATAGGACAGTATTACAAAAGGTAACAAAATAGTAACAAAAGAAAATACTATTCCATTGTTTGGGGCATTTCCACCAACCATCATATGGCCAATAGCTTCATTTGGATTAGCAAGAAAATCTAAGACATCAAAATTAGTGTGATCCACTAGGTCATCAACATGATTAGTCTCACCATTCTTTCTTTTATCCTTTATAGGCCAAATTACCATTTCCATCACACCTAAAGTAAATGTTTTCATTCCCCTTTGTGGCCTATTTTAAGGACCTTTTTCCTTTATCTTGCTTAAGGTCATTTTTGTTCCTCTTATGGTGGTTTGGTTTAAAACTAGGGATGGCAAAACCCGGGGTCCAGGCCCGGGGTCGGGGACTGCCTCCAATTTTCAAATCCGGCCTTGGGAGATTTCCTAGAATTTTTTTCCTAAGGCCGAGGCCGGGGCCGGGTTTTCTAATCACTCAGGATTAAAAATCGGGTTTTACAATTTTTTTAATTCTGAAACTTTTTAATATAATATATATATATATATATATTAGCAGTCACAAGTTAATGCAAAATGGGTTGTAGCCCAATGGTTGTGCGTTGCTTCAATATGCATTAAGGCAAGGGTTTGAACCTTGGTTATGGTGTTTTGCATTTTATTTTTTAAAGTATGGCATGGGCTGGGCTGGGCTAAGCTTTGGGTTGTTGGGCTATTTTAAAAAATTAGAAACTGGGCTTAAATTTATATAAGGGGCTATAAGTAAGTATTACAACTTAAGGAATATAAAATTGATTTGACATAATTTTAATTTCAATTGCGTACCCCGGTTTCAATTCTGAGTCCCTGGCCCCGGCACCCCCACCCCGGCCTCGGCCGGGCAGAAAAATTTCTCCTCGACCCCGACAAATTTCGCCGGTTTTCAGGGTAATTCCCTTGCTCCAGACGTCCGAGTTTTTTGGGTCCCCGACCCTGGACAGGTCATTTTGCTATTCTTATTTAAAACTCTTTGAATGACCACCCCTAGGTCGAATATTCTTTCTGCCACGACCACTCTACCATCACAGCTATTAGATGATATGACATTCACTTCAAGGAATGGTGTAGAGCTAGTAAGGCAAAGTTGATGATTTTCCACTAAGATTTCATTATTCTATTCAGAAATTAAGAGACATGATATCAACTTAGAATATATTTGAAAGTTACATTCCTGATATTATTGCATCAAGATCATATTGGTGTGATAAATGTAGATGGGAACAGCAACGGGTTGGTTCCACTAGGAACTAGAACTAGAACCATTAAGGAATCCTGGATCTAAAATCGTAATGATTCCACTTTCTTGGAACCAGAGTCGAGCCTGAACCATTCAACAAAAACCAAAACCAAAACAACGGTTCAATGGGTACCCATAGGTCCAATAAATATATGTAATTTTTTTTTTTAACTTTTGAATTTGCTTGTATGTTACTAAATATGTAACCAATATAGCAAATAAAAACATATTTTGAAGAGTTGATTAAACAAAAAAAAAAAAGAAAAGAAAAAAAGACACACACATGCATACAAAATAAATAAAGTCCAAAAGACACACAAAATAAACAAAGTCCCAATAACGTATACATTTAACAAAGTCCAAATGGCACATACAAAATAAATAAAGTCCAAATGTAAAGGAAGAGAAATCCTCAAAGAGACTATCACAAGGCCTCCATAAATTTTTTTCTTGCAACTTATACATCATAAATTATGATTTTGATTCATATAACATGAAATAATGAAAAAATTTATTACCAATTGTATTTTAAATCATCTCCTTGTAAATAAAACAAAAAGATAATGAAATTTACCTCACAAACATCTTTACCATTTCATTTTAATTTATACTTTCTTAGAACTTGTGTTGAAGAACATGAAACTATTAAAAATAATAATAGAGAAATTAGCTATAAAGAATAATAAATCACATAAAAGTGAATAAGATTTCAACCAATACAAATTATAATATATTATCATACCACCATCTTTAGCCCAAAGCCAATTTTGTGCACATACCAAAGCTTCCAAGGCATTTAGATGAAGCCTACTAAGATGTGAAGAACCAATTTACCACCCAACTAAAAGCAGACTTGAATGCAACAGTTGACATAGGAATGACTAAAATATCTCTAGCAACATATGCAAAGTGGGATATTTAATCTTATTCACCTTCCGCCAATTCAATAAGTCAAACTTAAAGTTACTAGTTCTTGGTACGACGACTTCCTCCAAATAAAAATCCAGCTTTGACTTCGTATGAGTAGTATTGGCTTGACTATGAACATATTAATGATATGTTACCAATTGTTGTCCAGTTCCTGAGTTCATTCCATTTACTTGGTAAAGCTTCAGTACATAAAGCACCTTCATTAGACCCAACGTTTAGTCAGTATTCTTCAGCCAATTTATGATAAAAAGATTGATTTTCTTCATTTTCAAGTGTAGAATTATATCCATTTAAACCTTGGGTCCAAAATAATTGCCACAGTTATCAATGGCTTAATAGCACCTTAACACTTTTCAAACTTCATCAATATCTTTGATGCCATTTTTCTTATTTTCTCATTGGTGGAAGAGAGATCTCATAAATGTTTGAAAAGAATGCATTAGCAGTCATATATTTAGTCTTAGAAAAGAGCCAAGTTGTTTCATGAAAAATCACAAGTCTATCACAAATCTCTTTTGTAAACCCCTGATCTTCTTCAGAAGGAATATATTTGTATAGTGGTTCTCGCAGTTTCAAATGAGGAAAAATATCATTATAGACTAAAGCATTTTTCAACATGAAATATGTTGAATTCCACCTAGTTTTACAATCTAGTGTTAAACTTTTATAACAAGGAATATTTGCAAGACGAGCAACCTTATCAAACATTTCCTCCCTTTTGGTGACTGATGACCAAAAACTAACACTATTATGAATTTTTTCAATACTATCACTAATCTCCTCCATCCCATCTTTTATGATCAAATTTAAAATATGTGCACGACAATGCACATGAAACAATTGCCTTTTAATAACAATGAATGACGATTGGGTTTTAAGCATTTCAACCATGGCATCATTTGTACTACAATTGTCAATAGTTATAGTGGACAATCTTTTCTGAATATTCCAATCCATAAGCATTCCAATAAAGCATTAGATAAAACATCAGCTGGATGTGGAGAAAACACATGTACAAACCTAACATAAACAATAATAAAATAATTAATTATAACTTTATAATATAAAAAATTAATAAAATGTTGTCAATTAAAAAAGGAAATTAATTTTTATAGAATGTGCCTTATAATGTGACTTCGTAATATTCAAGAGTTGTCTATAAAATGTGTTGTGGTAGTCATATATCCTTGACTTTGATAATTAGCAATCCACATATTAGTAGTTGGGGTAATTCGCCCCCGATTCATTCCTAACAAGCTCACGGTTTTGGTCTTTGCATGATTATAAATCTTCAAGATATCACTCTTCAATGTATTTCTAGACACCATTTCAAATTGTGGTTGAAGAGAATTGACAAAACTTCTAAATTTAGAGTGATCATCCATACGAAGAGGATATTCTTGCATAATTATCATGTGTGCAAGCTTTTTCCTTGATTTTTCTTGATCAAAAGTGAATGCATTGACTCTAACCTTCCCTTCATTTTCTATTGTTTACAAAAATGTTTTCTTTATGGTTGGTTGTTCCTTATCTTGCCAAGTGCTTATGCAAACTAAGGGTCTGTTTGTTTTTCATCACTTAAGTCTGAAACCATTTAATTTAAGTGATTGACATTAATTTTTGTGTTTGTTTTCAACACTAATCACTTTTTTTCAGATACAATTATCTGAATCTAAAAAGTGAAAAAATATCACTGAATATATCTGAATCTACAAGATGTTTTTAACTACCAAAAATACCCCTGCAATTAAAACTGTTTATCTTCTTCAACCCTTAACCCAGCCGCCATGCTCACCTCTCCTCTTAACAATTCAACCAATCATCGTCGGCCTTTACCGGTTTGCATTCGGCAACACCTTATGTTGTAACAGAATCGTCTCAACATCCCTGCCCCGTTGACCCCCCACTAGCATCCCCTGCGTCTTGTGTTGGAGTTCTTCCTAAAAGTGATTGACGAGATTGAGATTGGCAAATCGATCAAACAAGAGGCTGAGAAGGACAGAGCTGTGTGGCGGAAGAGATTGATGAGTGAAGTAGGTGTGCAAAACTGGCAACGGTCTGCGACGTTGATCGCCTCTAGCTGTGGCTGGTGTTGGCAATTTCCCACTTCTAAAAAAATTTTTTTATTTAATTATTTTTTATTTTAAAAAAATAATTTGCTTAATATATGCGTAAAAAATTTCACTGATAATTTTTAATAATTTTTAAATAAATTAAAAATATTATCTAATTATTATCTTATGTTGTATCTTTTATGCTATGTTAGAAGGGGTAAACATGACAAAATTTTTATTGATCACTTATTTTAAGATGTATAAAAAATGAAAAACAAATATACTTTTAAGTGATCTAAATTAAGTCCTAAAAAGTCTTTAAGTCTAAAAAGTGTTAAGTGATGTAAACAAACAGCCACTAATAGTTCCATTGGTAGTCACTCCACTCAATTTGGCTTTAGAATGAATTCAAACAGCTTTCAAGTCCTTATTAATTTGTTTCCTTTCAAACTCAATCCATACAGTAGACGTTAACTTTATTTTAATATGCACTAGAGTATTACTTTCTTCATCAACTTTAAATCTACCTCATTTTGCGCTTCTGAAAAGTTGTCACAGCCAAGAGGCACAACCTCATCTTTATCCATGTCAAACTCAAATAGGGTTGGCAATAGGGCGGGCTGGGGAGGGGCGGGTCTGGGGTGGCAGGTACCCATCCTCACCCCGTTATATTTTTTCTTGCCCCGCCCCGTTGCTCCGGAACGGGGTGGGGTAAAATTTTAAAGAGATCAAGATCTGGCCCCGCTCTGCTCTACCCCGCCCAGCCCAATTTAAATTTTATTAAATTATTTTATCTAAAATATAAAAATATTTATATTCAATCTATTTCATTCAAAAAAAAATACATACATCTATAAAATTTTAAAATAATATAAATATAATTTGTTCTTAATCTAAAATAAAATACATATACACATGATATATATCATAAAATATTTCATAACAAATCTAATTATTCGACAATCATTAAAAGTAAAAAAAAGAGTTAATTTATATTAGACAAAAAAAATCTTTGTATAAATTTTTATTTATATTTGCATTGTATAAGCTAATGGTGATTGTATTTAAACTTAAAAGAACTAAAGTTATTTCATAGCATATAAAAAAATCCATTACCCATAAAGTTTATGTAAGTTTTCGTTTTTATTAGCATTATACAAGCTAAATGGTAATTGTATAAATTAGTTATATCATCTAAAAAAATAGTGACCACTAATTACTATTTGATTTTATTAGTAATAATATTACATACTCTATTAGAAATAATATTAAAAGTGTATTATTGCTTGTATACTAGTTAATGGAAAATTTTTCAAATAATTGATAATATAATTAAATAATTTTCTAATAGCATGTTCATTTAATTTCAATCTAATAATAATAATAATAATATGATTGACATATATCAATTAAATAACATTATATATATTTATAAAACATTAATAATTCAAATAATTAATTTAAATTACGATAAATCATATATGTAAGGTTATAAGATTGTTCTTATCATATTTCTATTTACATATTTAGAAAATAATATATTGATTATATTAAAGGTATATATTTTGGAAATGATCTTGTTAATATTGCAATAATTTATTTAGTACTTAATAATCTATATCAAGATTGTATATATTATACAAATTTAATTACTATAATATACAAATATTTTATTTTGTCAATATAACATGACTAAATTGATGTTAATATCCTAAAAGATGTTAATTATTAATTAAAATATTACTTTTGTCAAAGTATTTGTATTGTTTATAAAATTATCAAGAATTCACATATATGAAAAATTAACAAATATAATATAAAAAATTTCTAAACAGTCCCAACATTTTAAACCTTACAAATACAACCCTATATTTTGCGGGGCGGGGTGGGTCAACGGGCCTAAGGGGTTGGACATGGACCCTCCCCAGTCGAGGCAAAATTAATTTGCCCCAGACCCGCCCCATTTTTGCAGACCACACTGGGGCCCCGGACCCGGTGGATCAAATTACCATCCCTAAACTCAAACCTACACAAAATTATATAAAATGATTAGAAGACATTACATTATGTGATATATTAAATTGCAACATCTCCCACAACAAACATTAGGAAAAAAAATCTAGAAAAAGAAAATTAATAAGTGGGAGACAAACTTAGAAAATTAATTAATGGGAGACAAGCTTTTTGGCTTTAGGAATTTTTTTAAATTTATGTTACATATGGGCGGAGGAGAATGATTTAGAAAATTGCAGTGGGAGACAAATTCATTTTAATCTAATGGAATTCGTCTTTGTTTAGAGAATTAGGATATATTTGATATGGAGGTGAGTGATTGATGAACTTGTGGCTTGCCAAGAGATAGCAATGTGATTATATGAAAATTTTGAAATTGCTTTACGTTAGGATAGGTTTTAACTTATTCAAAAACTACATAGTTTTGATAAAATTCTAATTTATTATTTATGTTTAATTTTAAAAATAATAATATAATATTAAACGAATATTAAATGGTTTTGGGTCCCAGAATCATGACGATTCCAATTTACTAGATCTATAACTGACCCAAAACCATTAATAGAAGACCTAGAACCACCTTATTTAGTCCAAGTTCTGTAGTTTTGGGGCTTTGGGAGACCCATTGTCATCTCTAAAAATAGAGAATATTTTCTCTAGCATCTCCTCCTTAGTAATAGTTTGCTCACAGTACTTCAGTTGAGATGCAATTTTGAAAATTGCTAAATTATATTCACTAATTGTTTTGGAATCTTGCAACCTCAAATTGCTCTATTGGAATTAGGCTCTTGGCAATATTATTGTCCTCCACTGGTTAAATATTTCCTTTAATTTACTCGAAAGGGTCAATGGATCAGTTATGTTAATATATTCAAATTTCATGCCTTTGTTAAGGTGATGGCGTAAAAATATCATGGCCTTGCTCCTGCATGGATTTAGTATTTCCATTTCTTATAGCATCTCTAATGCCCATGATCAAGTGATACATAACATCATTGTCCAATTTGAATAGTTGTTCGTATTATGCATCAATGGCTCAAATATCAACTTTTGAAAATTTGTCATTATGCAACTATACATTTAAAAGAAAAATAAAATAAATAACTTGCCATGCAAAAATAACATAAAAACAAAATTAATTAACAATTAAATTATTGGAAGAAATAATTGTACATATAAAACTTCAAGTAAAATTTAAGGAATGCAACCTCCTTTTAAACGTTAAGTTTATTGTCCTTATATTGTTGCTTATATATATATATATATATTTCAATTATAAATAATTAGAAATGCAACATAAATGGGGATGTAGGCAATATCAGGTTTGCGTGGGAATTGGCATTATTTTAATTTGCTGCTTATGTATTTCATCAATTATGCAAACATTGAAAATGCAGCAATGTGGGCAATGTTTGTTTGAGTCAAAGCTTCAAGCCTAACTTTGCATTTCAATGCTCCATATAAGTAAATGCCCCATATTTTTCATTTGAATGCCCAACATAAACAATTTCTGAACACAACTCAATGGCAATATTAACATTCTGACTTTATATTCCATTTAATTCTCAATGTAAATAAATAAAATAAAAATGAGTATTAAATAAATGAGCATGGATATAAATGAATGAAAAGTAAGTGAATATAAAATGGCCGAAATGAAATTAAGCAAATAAATAGTAAGAAAGGAAAAATTAAATGAACATACATACATAAGTAAACAAGAATAAATATAAAATATATACAAGTATAAATAATAAATAAAGAAGTGAATAACTTAAGCATAAAAATAATAGAACAATAAATAAAAATAAATAAAAGTAAATAAAAGTAATAATATGTATAATATTAATCCAATTGAAATTAATCAATATTATTAAAGCTGGCCTTATTTTTTGCTATAGAGAATCCAATAATATGGCAACCACAGAGCATATTTATAAGGTAGTTTTTGTATGTATTAGATATGGATGATTATGTATTCAAGATATAATATAAATGAATTAAAAGTAATGGATAACCAGAAAGGTGAATTATATACCTTTGTTTCTCTTTTAGGTTCGTGCTGATAATCTTTTAGGAAAGTAGTGTAATGTGTAATAATTTTATATAATAATATAAGAAGGAAAAAATGATTTGATTATCTTGGAAAAGTTACTGCAAAGTGAAGGATGAGGGAGCCGTGGAATAAAAAGCAAAAGGAGAAATTGGAAGACGACACGAGATAAAGGTGGAAACAAGAGACAGAGACAAGATAGAAAGAGAGAGAGCAATTAAAGTAAAAGACTTTTCTTTTGATTAATGCGTTTTTCAAGTGACTAGGAGGGGTTTTATATAGAGCTTCACACCACAAATACCCAAAGGAGAAAATCTACAATACAGTAGGTGTACCAGCTTAGATTGCTAACCTAATCAAACCCATCAATAAGGATTAGACAATTGGCAATCCCAATGACACATCAATCCCATTAACAAAAAATAATCGTAATATTCTGCCACTCCTTCTCTCTCATTTGAATCCCATCAATCAAAATATCTTATATACTTCCCGCTACTCCTTCTATCTCCTTTACAGCTCCTTCTAATACCATTTATCAAACAATTAATATTGTAGCCTATTGCAACCTATTGCAATTGAGAAAAAGCAACCGTTCTGCTCTATTGTAAAGGAGAGTGAAAAGGAATCCATATGCTAATTTGCTCATTTTACCTACAATCATTTTAATAAAGTATTTAGGTGAGTTCTTTAAATAATTCATTATGCTAATTCAATTTTTTTAAGTTTATCAAATGATTGAAGGTTACGATTTAGACTAGTGATAAGGTAGAAAATCAATTTTAAAGATCAAAGTTGTTATAACATTATATTCATATACATATATATGAGAGGACAACACTATTGGTAATGGTTTTAGTGATTTATTTATTTGTGAGCACTAATAAATAAATTTTATTAATTGTTTCTTTGTTTAAGTTGATGTGTCATTTATGTGGTAAAATTTTATATGAAAGTTTTGATAAAAAATAATATAAATATGGAATTAATTCTTGATGTTTATTTTAGGTTGATTTTAGTAATGGATTCTCCAAAATGATAAAGATGAAGTGCTTGCGAATGAAGATGGCGGCGAACTTAAAGTAGGAATAAAGTTACATTCAAATGCCAAAGCTTATGGTTTATGTAATAAATATGCTTTAGTGAAAGGTTTTAGTATTCATAAAGGGCAAGTTCAAAGAGATGCATCAAATGATATTCTAAATCGAGAACTTGTGTGTTCAACAGAAGGGTTTTATGAAGATGAAAACTTATACCAAACAAAGAGAATAAATATTTTAGAGACAGGAATAGGTTGCAAATTTGTAATTCAATTCACTGTGAATGATGGAGTTTGTATAATATCTTTCATAAACTATGAGCAAAATCATGAATTTGCTAAACTTGAAGAAGGACAATTTCTAAAATTAGGTCGAAAAATATCCAGTGTCCATGGTAATGTTATTAGTTTTATGGTTGATGCTGGTATACTATTAACAAAGTGATATTTTTATTTAGCCAATAACGTTGGTGGTGCAGAGAATATCTGGTTCATAAAAAAAGATATGACAAACTACTTGCAAAAGACCAAAGAGAAAATGATTGAAGCGGGAGATGTGCAAAGTTTGCTCAATTATCGAAAACAAAAACAAGGTGAGGATCCTAACTTTTTTTTTTTTATACAAATGCAAGTAGATCAATATAATCGAATGATTGGAGAGATGGTAGATCAAAGTTGGATTATGATTGCTTTGGTGATGTTGTTCATTTTGACACAAGATTCCAAAGTAATAAATACAATTTGATTCATGCTCCATTTGTCAGAAAAAATCATCATTGGAAAAATGTGTTGTTTGGGTGTGCTTTTTTATTGGATGAGAGCATTAAATCATTTGTTGGTTGTTTAAGTCTTTATCAGAAGCAATGGTGTTATTTGTGGTTTTGTCTTATTAGAATATTAGACAATATAGGATTTATTTTTGGATTGGGATTAAACAAATTGGTTATGTATCAAACTAGGAAATTGAGTTTGATTGTAATTTATTTTCCAATAGGATAACCTTGGATACTCATAGTTTGACAAGTAAACAAAAATAGGAAGAGTTTTGATTATACTTCCAGTTTAGAAATCATTTGTTAAACTAGGAAAGAAACTCAAAGGCCTATATATATAAGTCTTGTTCATACGAATAAAAAATACTACAAAAGTGGTGGAAGATAGAAGAAAAAAGAAAGCATTTTAGACACCTTGGAAGGCTGCAGGGTTGGGTAACGTGTGAAAGTGATCTTGAAATGTGTGATTTGGAATCTTTAATCGGGAGAGACCGATTTGAGTTTAAGGTGGAGTCCTATTTAGATCGTGATCCAGAGAATAGTTGAATAGATTAAGTACACCAAGAAGGCTTTGGTAAAAGGATACTAGAAAAATTTGGTATGAGTGGACCAAATCAAATGCATGTAATGCCTTGAGGGGCTAATGGAGAGTAGCAGATAGAAAGGGGAAGGAGGGAAGCAAAAATCTGGAAATTTGGAATCATATCCGATTTAGTTTCACTCTTGTGCAAGGTTGGTTGTACTCCTACGTAAGTCTGATGGAAAGTTTGTGCTCCTACATAGCTCAAGTTGCGCTGCAACAACGAGGAACAAAGCCATTTCAAGCAGAGAGGTTGTGCTCCTGCACAAGTGCAGTTGTGCGCCTACGTAACATCGTGGATCGGTCTTCGTATCCTTTTTCAACATGGAATCAACATGGTTTTAAGACAAAACCAAGGTGAAGATTGTTATTTGTGGTTTTGTCATTTTAGAATACTAGGCAATATAGGATTTGTGCTTAGATAGGGATTAAAAGTAATTTGATATGTCTCAAACAAGGAAATTGAGTTTGATTGTAATTTCCTTCCCAATAGGATCTCCTTGGATACTTATAGTTTGGAAGGAAACAAAAATAGGAAGAGTTTTTATTATACTTCTCGTTTAGGAATCATTGTTACACTAAAAAAGAAACTCAAAGGCCTATATATATATATATATATATATATATATATATATATATATGTCTTGTCTATAAGAGTGGAAAGTACTACAAAAGTGGTGGAAGAGAGAAGATGGAAGCGTTTTAGGCACCTTGGAATGTTGTAAGGTTTGGCAACGTGTGGGAGTAAGGTTGCAAGGTTCGGCAATGTGTAGGAGTGATCTTGAAAGTCTGCTATTTGGAATCTTTAATCAGGAGAAAGATCTGGTGCCCTTAGAAGTTATTCTCAGTTAGTCTTTCCTTGAGAGCATATATCATAGATTGGTGATTATCTTGTGGTTTATGTGTGTGAAAGTTGTAAGGTTTGAAATCCTTATAATTGCTGCTCGTATTCTTGTATTTCTTTTTTATTGTTTATTGAATAAAGCTACTACTGAGATCTCCGAAGTAGATGTAGGCTTAACTGGTCGAACCACTATAAACCTGATGTCGCTTGTTTGTTTCTTGCTTTATTTTCTCACCCGATGTTTTTATCATAATTTTGTTAAGATCTTGGATAGAATCGCTTTCGTGAGCAGTACCAAATTTATGACAAATGGGAAATAAACAACCAAAAAAATTTTTTATAGATGAGGACAAAACAATGTTAAAAGCAATTGAGGTTGTTTTTCCAAAGATGCATCACCGATTGTGCACTTGACACATTGCTAAAAATGCTACCTAACATCTTGCTAGTCATTATGCAAATCTTTACTTAAAAAAAATTAACATGTTTTTTTTATGAATATCATGATGAAATGAGTTTGAAATCTCTTGGAATGATATGATTTAACAATTCAATCTTAAAAATCATTCATGGCTAAAAAAATTGTATTCACTTAGAGAGAAATGGTGTCAGGCTCTTAATTTGGATACTTTTTTAGTAGATATCAAGTCTACTTAGAGGAGTGAGAGTACAAATAATGTTTTCCATCAAATTTCAACAAAAAAAACGGAGCTCATTAAATTTGTGCATCACTATGAAAACAAAACCAAAGAGATACGCTTAGAAGAGTTAGAAGAAGATTATTTTTCCAAATAAGGTACTCTTTGTCTTAAAATAAAGAGTGGAATTTTGAGTCATGCAAGTGAAGTATAACTATCAAGATGTTTGATTTTTTTCAAGATGAGTTATTGGGTTATGCGGTTGTCAGAATGAAAGAAATTAAAAAGAATGACAAGGATTATGTTTATGAAGCAAATGAAGAAGGCTAACAAAGAGTGCGCATAATTCAATTCAAGTATGACTCTTTGAAGATTTCATGTTCTTGTAAATTATTTGAGTAAATGGGAATATTTTGTCATTATGCTTTGAATGTATTTGATTTGAATAATTTAACCCATATACCGGTGCATAACATATTGAAAAGGAGGACCAAAGAGGCAAAAAAGGGGCTTGTGTTAAGTAAAATGACTTATCAAATGGTAGTGTTAAGTCTAGCCAATCATTGTAGCTTAGTGAGTTAATGCATGCGGGAAACCATGTCTTTAGTTTACAATCATTGAGTAATTTTGGAACCACTATTATGAAAGAGAAATTACTAAAAACAATGAAGCTACTTGAAAAAGATGAGGAAATTATCAACACATGGGCGAATACTATGAAAATGGATGCCAAAAAAATCTTAGTACTCTTGTGCATGGGCCCTTAGTATTGAATCCTCCAACGGTAAAAACTAAAGGCATGAAGAATTGTAGAATGAAGAGCAACTTGGAAAAGAATAAGAAAAGGCATAAGAAAGGTATGAGATTTCCTCAAATTAATTTCACTTAGAAGTGCTTATTAGTAGTCTTAATTAATGTAGCTATTATTTAATTTTACAATAATTATTGTTGATATAGGTCAACACACTCATGATATTGTTAGTGGTTTATCTCTTGTAACAAACCCATCCCATGCTACAACTTTTGCTTCATCATTGAATCACTTTGGTGTAACAACTCCTCACATGTACCAACCTTTCATATATCTCATGTTGCAACTTTTGCTCCGTCATTGAATCACTTTGGTGTCACAACTCCATCACATGTACCAACTTTTCTTCCATCACATGTTGCAAATTTGCAATGCTTTAAGGAATTGATCAAATGCCTCATAGCAATATGGTAATCCATGAGATTTTAATTTTTGTTTACACTTTTCAAGTTAGTTTTCATTTTATTAATAAAATTCTATAGTAATTTATGGTCTTAATGTCATTGCAATATTAAGGTTGTTGAAATAAAGGATTTTTACAATTCCAATGTCGATCAAGCTCAAGCTTGAGCAGAACAAAATTGAATGCTTTTTGTATATTAATTTTTTTTTTGTATAAATTCACTTACAATTTATTTATTTATATTTATTTTCTTTAATATATTTGTAGGATCTTTTTTTTAGACATTTTATCCAAAAATACATCTTGTTTTCATGTATAGGTAAAAAATTAAGAAGAAGGCCTGATTAAACTATATTCTTGATATGCAAGTACAAACGGAGGTAAAGCCTTGATTGAAATGTATTCTTGTTATAGTCACCAAGTTTAAGGCTTGACATGGTTATTATATTTTTTTATGTTTTGTTTTTTATGTAAGTGGAAGAAATATGATATCGAATGGCTTATTGTAGTTATTTGAACATTTGTTCTTTTTTTTTTTTTTCCTTTTTAGCATTGCTCTTTTAAGATTGTGATGCACATATATTAGCAGGTATTGTACTTTAAGATTATGATACATATTGCTTCTCATAATTGTTAGCCTCAACATCAGAGTTGCTGTTAGTCAGCTGAATACATGCAATATGGAAAATTTGAACAAACGGATGCTTCTAAACACACTTCCTTTATAAGAGTATATTAGAGACAAACATCCAAACCATAATAGATGGTAAATAAAATGAAGTTGAAAACTAGCACAAAACAAATTGGATCAGATGGATACTCACAAATGATAATACTTTTTTAAGTTATTGGAAGAACTTTTTTATTATCAGTAGTTATTACAAATATAAATGAACAATACTTATAGTGGCCATAATTGGAGGCATTTGCTTAATTTTTGCAAATAAAAACATTTAGATAGATTGTACTTCGACACCACCAGAACTAATTCAACACAACTTCAACAACATTACAACAAGATTTAAGTGTTAAAACAACAACTTAATAAATTAGTATTTGTGTAGAATATTACAAGGAATTCAAAAATCATAGACCACCAAGACATCAAACAGAAATGGTGGATTTGTAACCAATATTTAGAAAAAAATGATAGAGAAAGAAAGGGAGAGAGAAAAAAAAAGAGAGGACCAAAAAATTTATAGACTCACGCGCCACCATTCATCACTCCACAGACCTGCACCAACAACTAAATTTGTTCAAAAGGTTAGCAAACCTTAACCATCAAAATATTAGCTAATATATGATGAAGTTTATCTCATACCCGTAACCAAGATTCATATCTCAAAATCATCCAACACTTTCATGCCTCCAAAACTTGTAATTTATATAATCATCAATAGAACACATATATTAAATTTTTAACTAGATGAACATTCTTTCACTTACACATTGAAAGTTTGGAGGTATGCAGTTACAAATAACAATACAGTCAACTGTAACGTAAATCAACACAGAAGGATTTTTACGTGGTTTGGTTATAAAAACCCACGTCCACGGACAGCTATTGAGCTGCAATTCACTATGCTTTGTTTGTACAATCTTTAGGACCTTTTACAGTGCTGACTCACCCTCACACACAGACCTAATCTTTGACAAACAAAATCTTCGCAAAGATTCTAAACACTAGTGAAACTGCTCACTCTCTGTTATAGAGAACTTAACAGCACACTGTTAAGTTAGACTTAACACCCGATATCTGACAGAATAAAACACTGAACTCTCGAGATTCCCTAAGTGTTTAATTACTCTCTTAGACTGAATCAATACCTCATGTACGGTTTTTAATTTCCATACATGATTACAATGACTCAATAAATCAAAGAAATAAAGACATTCCTTGGCGTTCAAGCTTGTCTCTTGCAAAGTTTCGAAATACCTTTTAACAACCAACAATCTCCCTTTTTTTCATGAAAGATGCACTCTCTATGTTGTTGACATTTTATTATATAATGAGAGGTCTTGATACAATCTTCCTAAAATCCTGTAAGTATCTTAATCAAGATCTCATTAGGATTAGGATAAAAACATAATAGGAAATGCTTTTCTAGTTAATCTCCTAAAGCAATAAGAGTATATCAACTATCTTCCTATTTTGATTAGGATACAAAATATTATCCTGATCAAGAGAGATAATAATCAAAGTACTTCCTATAAAAGTTAACTAGAAACAGTAAAATAGGAATAAAACACTTTAATTACTTTTATCACAAGTTAACCAAAATTTTGAACATATGTATATCATATGTTTGACGTTATCACCAACAATCTCCCCCTTTTTGGCAACTTGTGATGAAAGCACTTAACTATTTCTAAGGACACCACATAATAAACCAGTTAAAAAAACAAATGTCCATGAATTGTAAGACAGACAAATGACCTAAGCAAAATAAGCAGCAAGCTGTTATGTAACTCATAACAGTACACTGTCCTGAGATATATGGTAGAACATAGTACTAAGTAAAGTGTCACCAGTACATACTGCAAAACAAAAGAAAATGTTTGTTAAACACAACAGCACTAAAAAGCATAGCACTAAAAAAGCATCTACAACATTCAGTCAATGTACTGATGCAGATAAGGTAGCAAGTCATGCAAATGCACACCGTATATAACAGAGTCATTCTCCCCCTCACTTCGTACTTATTCCCTTTGAGAAATAAGTAACACAACAAAATTAGTAAGCTGAGAGAATAAAAAAAATAACGACAAACAAAAGTAGTTCAGAACAAAATAAAAACAAATAGTTCAAACAGCAAATAGAAATTCAAACAGCAAATAGAAAGTCCTAACAGCCAAGGGAAATTCTCCCCCTTGATATGTGATCTTCAAAGGCCATTCTCCCCCTTGATTTCAGCACAAGTAGCCAAAACCTAACCAAGTCTGGGAGACTTCCGAATAGGTGGAGATGAAGAGCTGCCAGGGCGTTTGACAGATTTTCGAGCAACATGCTTAACTCTACGCTTAGGAGTAGAGGTTTGCGAAGCAGATGTGTCTGGTTCTATTGAAGCTGCAACTGGGGCTGGGTGTGCAGCAGGAGCTGATGCTGGAGGAACTTCAGTGGTATCCGAGGAAGTGGCTGTAACTTCAGCAACCACTCTGCGAATTTCTCTTTCAATTCTTTCGGCACTGGTTTCAGTGGTTTGAGCAGGTGGTTGTAAAGATGGGACTGGCGATCTTGGTGCTGGCAGAGGAGAAGATGGTGGAATTAGGAATGTCCAGGGATTCTGTTTCAGCAGATGGTGAAGGCTGTTTTGTTTCGGTATCTACTTTTGTTGGTTCATCTGATTCAGACTCATCACGCAAAGTAGGAGCTGATTTTGCTGTTTTCTGCTACTTCTGACCAGATGACTTTTTCACCATTTTCAATTTCTTCTTTCCCTTTTGGACACTTCCCTTGACAGAGGCCTTGCTGGATTTTTTAGTTGGCTTCTGTGTTGCTGCTTTGTCTTTCTTAACAACAGGCTGTGCAACTGGACTTGATGGACTTGAAATTCTGTGCTCAAATGGTGGTGCAGTGGTTTCAAGAATATCATCAGCTGGTGATTTTGGTGCCATAGGTATAGGTTCAGGTTCGGATGCCATCGTGTGAGGTGCTGTGGACTGAGACTGTCCAAGAAACTGACTTTCCAACGCAGATTGCTTGTGTTTAATAGCCTTTAAATCCTGCAAGATTTTTGTCAAGGCAGTATTGATTAAGTCAAGTTTTTCCTCAACAGATTTCATTTCATTCTTCCTGACTCTAGTGGGTTTAGGTTGAGGTGCAGGGAGATCAGTTTGATCATGTAATCTCTGAAGGAAACCCTTGGTGATTGATTTAGACAGAACCTCAATTTGTTCAGCAGAACTGACAGGGACATTATTCTGAGCAAGGATGCCTTGTATCAGACAGGGGAACACAAGCAGATAGTAATCCGATTGATAAGAACCAATTTGAACAATTGTTCTGTATGCTAAAAGTCCAAAGTTCACTGGCCTATTAGTTCTGAGAAAAAAAATGAGTTTCAATCTATCTTCCTGAACTTGATTTTGGTGGGAAGAAGGGAACCAATCAAACTGAGCTATTTTGTGTAGCACACGGTATTTTTTCTTCAGATATTTCTGGTCAAGGCCATCTCTAGGTTTCCATTTGATATCCGTTCGACCAGTAACTTCCTTGATAATATCAGCCATGTCAAATTCTTTATCAAGAGAATGCATGCTTCCTATTGGAATGTCCATAAATGAATTTATGACATTGGGAGAAAATTTTATAAACTTTCCCCGACAGTAGACTCTATGATAATGCATGCTCCTAGGGTCATCTATGGTACTTGAAATATTAGCATAGAATTCCTGAATCAAGGTTTTAACAGGAGGAAGAAAATTTGATATCGTTCGAGTCCAGTAATTGGACTCTATCATCTCGCTGACATCATAAGAGTCGAAGTCTGAGAGTTTCACAGGTCACTCTAGCTGAAGCTTCCTCTGTGAGGTGAACTTGTCAAACTTCTGTTTGATTTCAGCCGTGAGAAATTTGTTGTACTTTGGATTGATCTATTCTTTGATTTTCTTTACTGGTACTTGCTCGTCAGTGCTTATGGCAGGATCAACTGCTGTCTGGTCTTGTTTGTGTTGTGTTGGAGGCGACTGGCTACTGTTATCACTTTCATGACCGAAGCCGTTTGAAGACGAAACACTTGCTATTGAGTTTGAAGACGCCATAGCTAGGGTTTCTAAACTGCAAAAATTTTTCAGAATAGAGACAGAGAGATGCGAGACAGGGAAGCAACTGTAGAAGAGGGATCATGTGAACAGGAAGAAGCCCACAAACTATTTGTTATATATACTAGGTTGATTTTTGAGGAAATTATTGATTTTCAACAAAAATCAATTAATGTCTTTCCTTTCTAAAAACTGTTTAATAACTCCCTTCAAAACACTTCAAATCAAATTTGAATTAAATTCAAAAATGGAATACTAATAGAAAAAGGATTCCCGCCATTGATACTTCTCCCTCTTAATTCAATAATGCTGACATGACAAAAATTTGACAGATGGACACACAAGTGACTTAATTTTTGAGAATAAGCATATAGGATATTGTTATGAAAAACGTAACAGAACACAGTTATTCCTATCATAACAAGAATATCTGAATTATCATATTTCTCATTCTAAAGAGCATAATTTTTGGGTTTGAGAGATTCATATATTGAAGCTTTATTTTGAATATATTGAGTAAACAATTTGAGTATGCTTCTCACACACACACAAAAGTTAGTCTCAATATAAATTTGCTAAATAATACAGTAGCTTTCACACATGTATAGAGGTAGCCCTTTTCCATTTGAGTGGGTGACCTCACCATATTTCCTAGATACAATGAAGTTACCCTCAATGGATGGCTTTCACACATCATATACTGGTAGCCCTCTCTGTATTTTCATTATTAACCAGTATTTAATTATTCACACAGTTTATATCTCAACTCAGAAACATGCTAATTTAGAAGGAAAATTATGATACTACAGATATGAATAACATAACAGAATACTATGTTCAATCATATAACTGACAGATACCTAAGGCTTTTCTTAGATTTTCAAATCTTGTTGTGTCCAATGCCTTAGTGAACAAGTCAGCCAATTGTTTATCTGTGGAGATGTGCTCAATGTGTATCACCTTAGATTCCACTAGTTCCCTTATAAAATGATATCTAATATCAATGTGTTTTGTTCTAGAATGCTGAACAGGATTTTTGGAAATATTTATGGCACTAGTATTATCACAAAACACAGTAATGGGTTTCTGTTCAATATCATAATCACTCAATATTTGCTTCATCCACAATAGTTGTGTACAACAACTCCCTGCTGCTATGTATTCGGCTTCAGCTGTAGATAAAGAAATGGAATTCTGCTTCTTACTGTGCCATGAAACCAAGTTAGTACCAAGATAAAAACAACCTCCTGAAGTGCTTTTTTCTGTCATCCGTATTCCCTGCCCAATCTGCATCACTGAACCCTGCAAGACAATCATTTGTATCTTTAGAAAACCATATTCCATAATCATATGTTCCATGAACATACCTGATGATTTTCTTTGCTGCTGCAAGATGAGATTCTTTGGGATTTGCTTGAAACCTTGCACAAAGTCCTACACTAAAGCTCAAATCTGGTCTGCTTGCTGTGAGGTAAAGTAGACTGCCAATAATGCTTCTGTATAAGCTTGCATCAACTTCTTTTCCTGCATTGTCTCTGGAAAGTTTTAGATTAGTACTGATATGAGTTTTCATTGGTTTTGAATTTTCAAGCCCAAATTTCTTTATTAGATTTTTGGCATATTTTGATTGAGATATGAATATCCCATCATTCATTTGCTTAACCTGCAATCCAAGAAAGAAATTTAGTTCTCCTACCATGCTCATATCAAATTCTTCCTGCATCAACTTAACAAACTCATTAATTTTGCTTTTGTTAGTTGATCCGAAAACAATGTCATCAACATATATTTGAGGAACAATAAAATAGTTTGATGCATGTTTGATAAAGAAGGCTTTATCATTGCTGTCTTTTTTATAACCTCTGTTGATTAAAAAATTAGTCAACCTTTCATACCAAGCTTTAGGAGCTTGTTTCAAACCATACAACGCTTTGTGCAATTTGTACACAACATCTGGATGTTTAGGATCTTTAAATCCTTTAAGTTGTTCAATAAAAACTTCTTCATTGAGATACCCATTTAAAAATGTAGTTTTAACATCCATTTGGTACAACTTAAACTCAAGCAAACAAGCAATTGCAAGAAGTAATCTGATTGATTCAAGTCTAGCTTTTGGTGCAAAGGTTTCATCAAAGTCTATGCCTTCAACTTGAGTGTAACCTTGTGCAACTAGCCTAGCTTTATTTCTAACTACTTGTCCACTTTCATTAGTTTTATTTTTGAAAATCCATTTAGTTCCAATGACATTTGTTTTACTTGGCCTAGGAACTAATTCCCACACTTTATTTCTCTTAAACTGATTAAGTTCATCTTGCATAGCTTGAATCCATGCTTATTCTTTTAAGGCTTCTTTCACATTCTTCGGCTCAACTAAAGAAACATAACATGCAAACCTTACCTGGTTTCTTACCTTGCTCCGAGTCTTCATCATGTCATCTGGTTGTCCAATGATAGAACTTGTTGGCTGTGCCTTCTGAATCTATGTGGGTGGATCTTTTCTATCATCGCCATTCTGAATCGAATTTTGGTTTAAATCTGAGTTGTCAAATGCTGCTGTTACATCAGGTGTAACAGCCACTATTTCTTCTTTCATAACAGCATCTTTCTGTTTATTGCTGTCTGGATCAGATTTTTCTGCATCTTCTGTGAAGCTGATTATGTTTTCCTCTTGTGAGTATTCTGCATAATCATCATGATCATCAAATACGAAATTTGCAGATTCCATGACTGCTTCAGTTCTCAGATTGTAAACTCGAAAAGCCTTGCTATTTTGTGCATATCCCACAAAGACTTCTTCATCACTCCTTCGATCTAATTTTCATAACAGTTCTCTGTCGTTTAAGATGTAACACCTACAACCAAAAACATGAAAATATTTCAAATTAGGTTTTCTTCCTTTCAAGATTTCATAAGGTGTCTGGTTAGTGCCAGGTCTAAGAAAAACTCTATTTGAAATATAGCAAGCAGTGCTTATAGCTTCGGCTCATAGCCTCTTGGTCAACTTCTTGCTATTAAGCATTACTCTTGCCATCTCTTGAAGAGTTCTATTCTTCCTCTCTACAATGCCATTTTGTTCAGGGGTTTTAGGAGCTGAAAATTCATGATCAATTCCATGATATTTGCAAAAGTCAGCATAGCTAACGTTTTCAAACTCCTTTCCATGATCACTTCTTATCCTTACAATCATTCCAATGTTCCTATTTTGCTCATTTTCAAGCTTGACACAAAGGTTCCTGAAAGCATCAAAAGTGTCAGATTTTTCTTTAATGAAGTCAACCCAAGTATATCTAGAAAAATCATCCACACAAACAAATATATATATTTTACCTGTAATGCTTTCAATTTGCATAGGACCCATAAGATCCATGTGAAGCAAATCAAGTATCTTAGAAGTACTAAGATGTAGATTTGATTTGTGTGAACTTCTAATTTATTTTCCCATTTGACTTGGTCCACAAATTTTATCAATTTTATCATCAAATTTAGGAACTCTTCTTACAGCACCTAACTTAGTTAATTTAACCAAGTCTTTGTAATTCAAGTGTCTTAATTTTTGATGCCACAATTTTAAATCCGAAATCCTAGCATAAAATGCAATTTCTACTAGATAACAATTATCTAAAGATCTATTACCTTGTAGAATGCATTTACCAAAATTATCTACGACCATGCATTCGTTTTGTGTGAAGTTAACAGTATACTTTTCATCACAAATTTGACTTATGCTAATAAGATTAGCGTTTAAGTCTTCCATTAAAAGAACATTTCTAAAATTGGGTAGGCCTTTGACATTCAAAGTGCCTTTACCAATAATCTTACTTGTTGCTCCACCTCCAAATGTGACATTTCCATCCCTGCATGCTTTAAAATCGGTTAGAAACAATTTATTTCCAGTCATGTGCCTTGAACAACCGCTGTCAAAATACCACAAATCATTAGAAGCATGATTAAGTGCAGTAAAGGCAACATGACATACTGTTTTGTCTTTCTTAACCCACTGCTATTTTGATTTTGGTAATAGTTTAAATTGTTTCAATTTTTTATGCAAGAGATTCCACAATTTAAAGCATCTAGGCCTAATATGTCCCTTTTTACCGCAAAAATAGCAAATAGGAATGAATTTTCTTACCTTTTCAGGACTGGATCTGAAAGAACTCAGTGGAGAATCAAACGTTTCACTGCTCTTAGTGTTTGGACTTGACTTTAAAGAAGTAGTTTCAAAGCTCTTACCTGATGTTGAAGCTTTTACAAAGACTGTTTTGGATGAAGATACAACATTTCCTTCAGTGTACCCTAATCCATATTTGCTGGAGTTGTCTCTTCCAAGATTCAAAACTTGATCAAGTTTGGCTGCTCCAATTTTGAGCTGATCCACACCCCTCTTACTGTTAGCCAGTTCTGTTGTGATTTTCTTGATATATGTTGTTTTGTCTTTCAAAATAGTCTCAAGTTCAGTGATGTGATTTTCAGCATAAGCTTTTTCACATTTCAGAACTTCAATTTCCCGCTTCAAGGTGTTGATTTCTTCTTTCTGGCTCAGCCATTCACCATAGAGTGCATTGTAAGTTTCTTGCAACTCTTCATAATATTCTGGTCCATCTTCTTCATCTGAATGGTCAACACTGTCTTGACAGTTTGCTGTTATGTTTGACATAACAGTGTTTCCTTTATCTGCTACAGATGCAGTAAATGCAACAAAATTACTCATACAATCTTGATCTTCTGACTCCGATTCTGATTCATCACTCCATGTTACTGTCAGCCCTTTATTTTTCTTTTTGAGATTAGCACATTCAGATTGAATACGCCCATAACCAGAATATTCATAACATTGAATCTGCCCTTTCTTTTCAGGTTGTTTAGCTTTCTTTTTATCATTCTCCTTGCTGAATTTTCTGAACTTTTCTTCACTTGTGTTTGATGGCTTTCCTTGATTCTTTTTCCTGAAATTTCTTTTCATAAACTTAACATAATTTTTTGTCAGAAAAGCTATTTGTTTAGAATCAGTTTCATCAAACTCATCGCTACATTCATCTTCAGATTTTTTAGCCTTCACATTAAACGCAATACTTTTACTCTTTTGTTTCTGAGTACTTTGATTTATTTCAAAGTTTTGGAGAATGCCTATCAGCTCATCAACTCTCATTTCATCAGTGTTTTTAACTTCTTCAATGGCAGAAATTTTGGGTTGAAATTTGTCAGGGACTGACCTAATTATTTTACTAACAACTTCTGCATCAGTGAAATTTTTACCAAGCATGTATGCAGAGTTTGTTATGTGACATATCTTAGAATAAAAATCAGAAATTGATTTATCTTCATGCATCATCAGATTTTCAAACTGAGAATTCAGCCTCATTAATTTAGATCTTTTGACAGATGCAGTACCTTCATGTTTTACCTCAAGTATGTCCCATGCTTCTTTGGCTGCTTTGCATCAAGAAATCTGTCCAAAGTTATTCAAGTCGACTGCAACAAAGATTGCGTTAAGCGCCTTGGAGTTCCAACTAGATCTACGGTATTCTTCATCAGACCATTCATCCTCTGGTTTTGGTTCGGCATTACCAAGAGCATTCAATTTCGTTGGAGGTGTCCACCCCTTAAGTACACTCGGCCAAGCCCTGTCATCAAGAGACTTAATGAACATCATCATCTTACCTTCCAATATGGATAATTACTGTCATCAAGAATAGGTGGTTGCATTCCAGATCCTCCGTTGCGTATAAACTCCATCCTTCCAGATTAACTTGATCGTTTTCTTCACTTGTCTATCAGTGAACCTGCTCTAATACCAATTGAAAGTTCTAGAGGTATGCAGTTACATATAACAATACAGTCAACTGTAACGTAAATCAACACAGAAGGATTTTTACGTGGTTCGGTTATAAAAACCTACGTTCACAGACAGCTATTGAGCTGCAATTCACTATACTCTTTTTTGTACAATCTTTAGAACCTTTTACAGTGCTGACTCACCCTCACACACAGACCTAATCTTTGACAAACAAAATCTTCGCAAAGATTCTAAACACTAGTGAAACTGCTCACTCTCTATTACAGAGAACTTAACAGCACACTGTTAAGTTAGACTTTACACCCGATATTTGACAGAATAAAACACTCAACCCTCGAGATTCCCTAAGTGTTTAATTACTCTCTCAGACTGAATCAATACCTCATGTACGGTTTTTAATTTCCATACATGATTACAATGACTCAATAAATCAAAGAAATAAAGACATTCCTTGGCGTTCAAGCTTGTCTCTTGCAAAGTTGCGAAATGCCTTTTAAAAACCAACAATCTCCCTTTTTTTCATGAAAGACGCACTCTCTATGTTGTTGACATTTTATTATATAATGAGAGGTCTTGATACAATCTTCCTAAAATCCTGTAAGTATTTTAATCAAGATCTCATTAGGATTAGGATAAAAACATAATAGGAAATGCTTTTCTAGTTAATCTCTTAAAGCAATAAGAGTATATCAACTATCTTCCTATTTTGATTAGGATACAAAATATTATCCTAATCAAGAGAGATAATAATCAAAGTACTTCCTATAAAAGTTAACTAGAAACAATAAAATAGGAATAAAACACTTTAATTACTTTTATCACAAGTTAACCAAAATTTTGAACATATGTATATCATATGTTTGACGTTATCACCAACACACATTACTCAAATCGCATTAATGACCCAAATCCAAAACATAGGTATAAAACCCAAACCAATTTTCAATAGATACATATATATATAATAAAATATAATACCCAAGTGACTAAATGCAAGAGAGTGATCTGGAGTAATTCTAAAACGAAAAATCAGATCTAAAGGAAAATAAAAAACATCCATATGAGCCAATTCATTCAAGAAGGAGGACAAAGAGAATAAAAAAGTAGATTACTAATGGAGAGAGAAACTATAAATAAAATCAATGTTTCCAAAGCAAAAATTTTGAAAAAAGTGATGGTGACGTAGGATAGGAATATTTCAATTTAGGATAATTGAAGTTATTTTTGTCATAAGTTTTTTATTTTAGGATTTAATTGAACTAGGACTTTAATATCTATGGATTTTGACTTAATTAGGGGTTCTGACTTCTCCTAATTTAACTCAAATTCTAATATGTTTCGACTAGTATAAATTAAGTTTCTTAGTTATTTTAATTTTTAAGCTTGTTATAAATTGATTATTGACAATAAAGAATTGTTTTTGTTAGTTGGTTTTTGGCTTATTGTTTAGAGATAGTTGATTGAGTGTTGAGTAGTTGATTGTTTGAGCTTACTGTTGGTTGTTCTTGGTGTTTGTTTTGTTTTCTTACCAGTTTCTCATCAGCTGAGATTTAGAAGAGAAAGAGGAAGTGACGAAAAAGATATTGAGATTGATGGGATTTAGGGGAGAGAGAAGGAGTGGCAGAATATTAAAATTATTTTTTGTTAGTGGGATTGTTATATCGGTGGGGTTGCCAATTGTCTAGTCCTTAATAGTGAGCTATACCTGGTCAGCAATCTGAGTTGGTACAACTACTATATTATAGATTTTCTCTACCCAATGATACACAAACAAACGTAGGGCCATGATTTAAAGCTGTTACATGATTATGACAAGTGTAGTGAAGGGCAAAAATATCTAACTTATTATAATAATTTATTACAACAATAACCTCCTTAATTAATTTCATAATATTTGCGATGCAAAATGTTAGGATATAAAACTAGAAAATATAAGGTTATTTTGAGGTCACTTAGCAGCTAGAAAATGAATATGTTGGGCTAGCAATGACCAAGCCCAATAATTTAAGTGTCAAAACAAGTATAGTATGTACTTGATAATGGAGATTGGTTTCTTATGGGAAAATTAAAAAAATGGCCCAAATTAAAGGGCCTGTTACAAAAATAACCTTCTCATGAAAATTTTCATGCCATGGACCTTTTGACTTAGAAATGACCTCATTATCCTTAATACAAAAAATAAGACAAACAACTTCAAATACTCTTTATATCTCCTTTGTTCTTTTTGTAACCTTATGCAAAACTCCTCCACACCACTCTATTTTTGTCAAAGCCCCACTATTTCTATCATTTGTAGTGAGCAATCTTCAAGATCTAAGTTAAAATAGGGAAGACATCTTTCTAGACATGGATTTTTCTTCATTTATTTCATGCTTTTAATGTCGTTGAAATATTTGTTACCTAAATACTCGATATTCGCTTAGAAAACAATGTAGTGAGCTTAGGAGAAGTGTCCTTAGTACTTTAGTTGCAAAGAAAACAATGAATAACAATAATTTCTTAAGAAAAATTTGGTATACTGGATGAGGAAGACGACCGCTCGATATCTGATATGCAAGTGTCGAGTATCTAATTCTGCTATCGACTACACGCTCGACAATGGTGGACACGTTTTGTCAAGCTTAGGTGCATAGCATCGAGCTTGAAAGTTTATCTGCATTGAGCTTGAAAGTTTATCTTATGTCTAGACGTGCAAAGTGTGTCAAGCATTGTCGAGTTTCGAGTTGACTCATTGTCGAGCCTTGTCGAGCGTAATTGCAAAATTCCATTTTTCTAGATTTTTATGCAGTGTTTTAATGATATTTTGATGGGATGAATTTCGACATGTCTTTTACATGCAAGATGGAAAGTTTACGTATTCTGCTGTTGTGCAATGGCTCATGAAAGATGCAATAGAATGGCGGTTATATGTACATGGGCAAGAGGTCTAAGCCATTGATAATTCCTAGGTGTATTGTTTACAATGAGTTGGTTGAATGTTTAAGTTCGAAAATGGGTTGGGTAAAGTGAGAATTGGGTGGTTCCAGAGGAGGTAAGCAGCAGAGTCATCCTACTACCAGTAATGAGGAGGCCGGTTGGAAGGCCTAGGAGAAATCGGATTCCCATCCTAAGGCAAGTCAAGCTCGTCACAAAGTTGCGACCGTTGTGGGGCCTCAGGTCATAACCATCAAACATGTTACAGTCTAGTCCCGCTTGATCATTCTCCTGGTGTACGATGTAATAACTGATGAGGTAGAGGCTTGGAGGCCATGTACGGATTTTCTTTAACACTATACTTAAATGTTGTTATTTTGTTATACATTGTTTTAATTGATATAGGATTTGCAAAGCATGTAAAAGGGTAATTTTGTTCTGTAATTAGCAAACCATGTACTTAGTTTAGATATTGGTGTATGTAGAAGTGTATTATGTTTTCTTTATTATAATAGTATATGTTGCACTGTTTATTTAATATAATATTTTATAATCTGTCTACTATAAGTTTACATTTGGGATATATTAAACCCAAAAATATATTGTCCAAAATGCGAAGAACCAGTGAAGCATATATACAAAATATATACAGTCTAACATGTCATAATCCTAAATATGTATAATCCAATATATGGAAGTGATCACGAATCCTGAGGATTGGCAGGTGTGGGTGAAATGGGAGTAACCGCTGCGGGTGTAGCATTTGATATATGAGGATAGTCGGAGCGGTGTCATCCGCGATGGCCTAGACCTATACTTGATGACTCTAACAGTGTATAGCTATCCTATGCCGCAGTGTCTCCTCTGTTAAGGCCCGTATGTTTGTCAACAGAACACCACCTGTAAGGTACTCCACGAACTTAAGACAACAAACTCCACGGACCCCTCTTCCGATATCCTGCTGAGGGACTTTAGTGATATTCTCCATACGCTCAATATCAAAATAGTCAGTCTTTATTGCTGAAAGCACCCTGTGAAATGACACGTGATAGTATGTGTGTCAAGCAATGACAATGCTCATTTATCATGTCAAACGAGGTGTTCAGAATACATGAGTCGTAAATCACTACGATGCGGCGATTCAAGTCCACATGTGCTGCCACCCAATGCTTACCGTCAATATTAACAAGAACATACAACTACGAGGACAATAAACAAAGCCCTGTTAGTTTAAACTTAGGCAACGGGAGTATCCAGCAAATTATAAGCAAACTTCAAACCGATCACAATACCAAACTTGTACGTTGAAAAATGTATTACCCTCCCTGCATTGAACAAAGGTATGAATCGTTAGAAAAAAATGTGGGATGATAACATTTTTGATGACATTTTTTAAATGTACAAGTATATGAGTAATACCTTGTATGAGAAACCACATCTCATCATCGAACCCATGAGTCTCCATCTCTTTTAATAGCACGTGGTGAACCAATTGTGATGGGAAAGTAAAAGTGCGGATGTCTAACAAGTGCCCAAAACATGTGCTCCTGATCATCTCTTTCTGTCGATCATTCAACTTATCTCGGACCCACTGTGTACACTCTAAACTAGCCAAATTTGTTATTACTGCATGATAGTGATCGTCGTATGGAGATTTAAGATTGAACGTAAGCCCGTGAGCATTTGCCATCTAGAAACCTTCAAAAAAACAAAACAAAACAACCTTTATTTAACCAAAATACACCACAAAAGGGGACAAAACACACAAAACTGCTTAATTGCGCGACAACGCTTGATAGACTTAACTTTGTCGCGTGTCCGAAAACAGCTATGTGTCAGATGCAAGAAACCGACAACCGATAGTACAATGACACATCCGAAAAAGGATTGTCTGTCAAGTATAGGAGTGTCGAAGTAATAAACCCGGTGAGTCCGGGGTCGATCCACAAGGAAGGGAATTTTTAGCGCTACAAACTATAAGGAAGCAAATATGATATGGATGATTTAAAGAGATGACAAGATAATATTAACAAATAGATGAGAATAATTAAAATACGCAAGTAAAAGAAATTAACACAATAATAATGAGAGCTAAGGTTAGGGGATCCACCCTTGATATTTTGAATAAGGATAAACAACCCATTTTAGTTATATGAATTATATTTGCTTTGTTAACAATATTTATACCACTACTTGTAAATGGGTTCAAGCATCCAATGTGCCAATCTCCATATGTCAACAACAAATCAAGGTTCCTAACTAGATTCGTGTCGGTAAGAAAAAACCATAGGACATCTAGGAAGGATCCAAGCATTTGATGTGCCAAGAATTGTCTACAATAGATCAAGACCTCCACTTTTACGAGTGGTGTCAAGATTGATTAAGAAAGTAAATATAACTCATATAAAATAAACAACATAAGATTATGATAATTAAGCACATATCAAGGGTTAGAGAATCCTTACTCTCATATCAAGGGTTTCACCCTTTCACCTTAGCAAGAGAGAAATTAGAAAGACATTATAAGAGAAAGAACACAAATTGCAAGAAAAAGAAAATTCATTAATAACACACAAGATATAATAACAAGAGATACACAATACAAGATCCCAGCAAGGCCAAGATGCCCTAATGGGTCACAAGGCACCTCTATTTATAGATACATTCAGGGGTAAACTTGTCAAATTACAAAGGAATAATTGTCAAATATTAGATGCACCAACTTTGACAATTGGGGTAATTAGGTGAACCAACTTTGACAACCGATTTTAACATTAAATTTTTGAGAATTTTAATCATATGTCTTCATGAAAGTCGTAGATATTTCTCTCAGCTTTCTAGAACATCTTGATTCATACGATTTGGATACGTATTTTGAGAGATACGGTCAACATACTGAGGCATGGTCAAGCTGGGCCGAATTTACAGATGGGTTCACTTCAAGCCCAATTTTGGTCCACTAAGAGCCCGAATTTGATGATTTGTATGAAATACAATCTTGTAGATAATTGAATCATCTTTCCAAAACATTAAGATTTGCACCATTCTGATCTATAAATAGAAAGTTATGCTCATTTTACCGAACATGTAACAAAACCAAAATTAAGAGGAAGTTAATTCCAAAGATGCAAAGACTACAAATATGCTTAAGTTGAGGAATTTAATGACACTATTAATATAATATGATGATCTAAACTCTTATTAAACATACATATTTAAGTGTTCATCATACAATCTGACAACATTTGCCGGACATCGGATGCATCACTTTTTGGGTTCCACAATTCGACATCCAGCTGTTGTCGATTCGTCTAGATTTCGAGCGAATAACATCAAGTGTCGAGCTTTGTTTGAGTGTCGATTTCCTACAAAGGTCTGAAGCTCGACACTAGACATAATAATTCGACATGCAACTGTTGTCGGTTTATTATGTCTTGTGTCGAGTTATAGACCTTTATAGGAAATCAACACTCAGATAAAGCTCGACACTCAACTTGCATCACTCGATGCAAAGAATCCGACACTCGATGTCGCTTCCTCTTTGTGTCGAGCGATGCGAGTTGAGTGTCGAGCCTTGTCTTTAATCTCGTATCGTCAACCTCTAAAACTCCATTTTTTTCCAGAATAGGTTTAAATCATTCATCAAAACAATATATTAACAGAAATTACACCATTTATAACTCATTCAACATATAAATCATTCCACAAACAAATCCAAATCTCTAGAAAATCAAGTTTAAATTTTGAAATTAAAAAAAGGGTTGAATAACTGTCGAAAATCCATTCACAGCATATAAACTACATATGATTGAACTCAGCATTAAAAAAAATACATAAAATTGAAACTAAAACGAGGGACAAAACACTTATTGGTTTGGGTTCTATCCTCATTCTCTCAACAATACAAGCCCTCTCTTCCTTCTCGTCATTGCCCTTGACAAATCCCAAATTTTTTATTTTGCATTTTTGATTTGTAAATGCAAGGGGAGTGAATGCTCATATGAACAGTTTGTAAATGGTTTTAAGTGCAGTGGATGGTTACGCAAGTTAGGCATGTGCAAGGAGGAAAATGGGGGATATGCATGTAAGAGGTTTTGATTGATTATATTATAGAGGGTGATCAGAGAATTTTCAAGTTAAAAGGTCCATGACATGCAGTTTTTTCATGAATGGGTTATTTGGAAGGAAGACGCCTTAATTTGGGCCCTTTTGTAATTTTCCCGTTTCTTATCCATTTACCTTGGAGTTCACAATAACAGCAGCGTCGTTCTCCATTGCATGCTTCAAATCTCACTCACAACAAATCAGAACAATTCTCCGTCTACATCGTTCTCATTCACAATGAAAGCTCGTGGACTTTTCACAAACACTTTGTCTACACCATTTTCAATCCCACTTATCCGCCCAAAACCATCACCACCTTTCGCATTCCTCAACAGAACAACTTTCCTTCACTTCCACACTCTTCGCCTTCCTAGAAACTCCAAACCCAAGGTCTTTCTTTGTTTCCTTCTTTTGTTGTTTCTCACGTTTGTCTGTGTTATTACTGTTACTATAATTTTTTTTAACTGTTTGTTAGGTTGTGGAAGGGGTGCGGTTTGATGGGCCGATAGTAGTTGCTGATGATATCATGGAAAGTGAAGATGGTGACGTGGTGGTGGAGACTTGTATCACGCGCACTCTGCCTCCAGCATTGACGCTTGAACATGGGCTGGAGAGTATTAAGGAAACTGTGGACAAGTTGAAGTTGGATCCTCCAAAGTCTCCTAGTGGAGTTCTGAGATTTCGGGTATGACTAATTATGCCTTTCTTTGCTATATAAAGTTTATATTAACACACTGCATTTCACTGAATATTCATGTATTGAAAATTGAATTAGTTCTACGTATTTTCTTTTGTTTCGTATAAAAGTAATAGTTGTATTTCACATATAATCAATGCACATTGTTTTGGGAACTCAAGTTCTTAGCAGCTACATACATTTCGGGGGATTCGGCTGTCTGGTTTCCATTTCTATTGTACATCTATAGCATCATCATTAATTTTATGTGAGAAACAGAAACAGAGAACACAGTAATTATAAGTTGACGGACGGAGAACTTGGAATTATGCTGGACTTGTAAGTAACGTGATTGGGCATTTGCAGGTGGCTGTGCCCCCAAGTGCGAAAGCTTTGAATTGGTTTTGCAGTCAACCAGAGTCATCGGGTGTGTTTCCTGTATTTTTCCTTTCTAAGGAAATGGAGAGCCCAAATTGTAAATCACTGTATTTGAATCAAACCCGTGGAGTGTTTGGAATTGGAGCTGCTATTTACTTTACCCATTCCTCTTTAAGTGCCCCAGGAGGGAGTAGCATGCTGAAAAGGTTAGTCATATTTTCATAACTTCACATTTCTCGGTTCCCTTCTAATCACTCTTCAGAATTGCAAATTGTTTTCCAAGACTACTGCACAGTATAGAGCAAGTTTGTCTCGTTATCCTTCCTATTTAACTATTCTAATATAGAATACGGTGAATTTTGGGTCTCCTATTATCAGAAGCGAGGCAAACTTTTAGTTTTTAGTTCGGGAATATTATATTAATTTTTTTTTTCAACATGGTTATTGACTTCATATGAGAAAAGCTAAAAAATTTTTGTGTAGTTTCTTGCAGATATCTCTCAAACAATTCGATCCCTGTAACAACTTATGGTTTTATGGATATTAATTTTGACACAGAGTCATCTTCTGTGAAGCATGAGGCCGGTTCTTTCTGCTTTTTTGTTCCTCAGGTAGACTAGAATTCTTCCGCGTGTCTATTTATGCAACCGTTCATTTTCTACTGATCTTGTGATTATGATCATTGTTTAAACTTTGTGAGGTGTATGTTATTGCTCTTGACATCTACATATCTCTGGCTTTGGCTGGAGGAAGTGCTATTGTTTTACATGTTTCTAAAAACAAATTAATTGTTTCAACAGATAGAGTTAAATGAGCAAGAGGATGTCTCTATCTTGGCAGCAACAGTGTCATGGAGTGATGCTCTAAATTGTACATTTGAGCAGGCCATTCAATCTTATGAGTCATCATTTTCTCAGGTAGTTTGGGGTTGCTCATTCGTTTTTTTATTTTATTTTTTTAAATATCAATTTATATTTTAGAATAAAGTTGATCTGAGGAATTTATGAATTCTTTATGAGATTAAACTATACAAATTAGTTATTTGGATTTTGAAAAAGAAAATGTACAGGCAAAAATACTTACGTTCTGATGTTGATTTTTGTGATTATCATGACCAGCTTTATGTTGATTTTGATGTCTTGGCTGTATATATATGAGTGATTGTGTATCTATCTATACTCGTGCAATTCAGACCAGTGACTTTCTTGATATATTTGATTCATTCTTTTGTTGTTACAGTTGTACAAGATATTCGCATTTTATCTACTTCTATAGTCATAGTAATTTTTATATTTTTGTTTTATCGCTATTCAGGTCAATTACCATTTTTGTCCTACTGCAGAGAGATACAACTCCAAATATATAAGATCTGCTGTAAGAAAGCTCAACATGGTGGAGGATAGAACTGTTCAAATGGTATACTTAGTGAATTAATATTACTGTTACAGTGTCAATATTACTAGTGCATACAAATATGATTTTATCATTTTTAAAATTTTCTCATCGTTCCATAGATTGGGTTCTTGGTCAAGGCTGGAGTTACTATTTGGGTTGAGCTCAATTTCATATTAGAAATTCCAAATCTGCCTGGTCACCTTTATGCATCAATATTGCTTTAGTAGATTGTGCTTGTATGTTCATACAACTTCTCTTTAGATCTGTCTTCTGAATATTTTTAATTTTAAATTACTTCATCTTTCCATTTGGTTTAAAAAAAAAAAAAAGTCTCTTTCAATCCTGAAGTACTAAAATTCAAGAAAGACATGTTCAGTTTGGTCCAATTTTGGCACCCTTGCACTCAAGACTTCATGAATTATACAACTGCACGTGTCAGTGGCCCTTTTGCACTAGGATGGTGATTGAGACTGAACCTAAACATTTTACATGAGGATGCCTATTGCGAGATTCCAATTGGTAAATTTGCTGTCAAGACTCTGTGACTTCTACCACTGAACCTCACAATGGTCCTTAAAAACTCTTTTTATTTATTTATTTATTTTTTACATTAATTATTATTTTTAAAGGAGGCTTCCTTTTTAAAATAAAATATTTTTAACTTTGACCCGGTTGTCCTATGCTTTGAGGCTGCTCTCTGCCTTTCTGTTTTTGTACTTTGCATTAACTTTTGGATGCTAATCGTTATGGAATTTGCTGTTAACTGCATGTTTTGCTATCACAGTGAAGATTTGATAGCAGGAGTTTGATTTAATGTCAATATTTATTTATGTTTCAGTTTTATCTCTTTTCCACTATTGAGCAGTGTAATTTTGCAGGTATGCATGAATGCTTTCTCATTGGGCGGAAGGGATTTTGGTTCTGGTCCTATGGAACTGGTATCTCCTTTTTCCTGGTAATTGTTCATCCTCAGTATTACTGAATGCTTTGCTTTGGCACTATTATGCAAGGTTGGTGTCCTTCTTCAGAATTCCAAGTTTAATGTGAAAATTTTCATGTGCTAAATGCTCTTGCAGAAAGAAGCTCTTTCTTGCCAGTTTTCTTTCCGATCTTCACCAACCCTTGGTGTTTCCAGGAATATGGTATGGAACTATCACGTTGAAAATGTTGGTAATGCAATTAAATGATTAGGCTTTATGTCATGACATTAGCTAATCAATCTACTGAACTATATTGAGTATCTTATGTTTGTTAAGAGAATAAAACTTTAGGAGTATTTATTGGACATTGCATATTTTCAATAACATGGAACAGGCTTGAGGACTGAGGTTTTTGATGCTTGTTACTCCAAAATCGAATTCTACGGGCTTGTGACTCCATTTTCAATGTGCCAAAATGAATTTGCTTAAAAGCAATGAGTCCAATATGCATACTTGGGATACCAACTGATGCTGATATTGGAACCTTTTAAAATGCTTTAAAGAAACAAATTTGGATTATAATTGTTCAAGCTGTATCTCTTTTGACTATCAGTTGGATCATGCCAGCGAAATGAATTTCTCCTTGTGGGATTGTGCAAATATCAATGCTGTTTGGGCATCACTTTTAATTGAAGAGTGTTCTCGTTTGGGGTTAACGGTAAGCTTAAATGTGGACAATATTTTCAATATCTGTTTTGGTATATGCTTCTGATTAATTCTTTATCTTCCAGTACTTCTGTATAGCCCCAGGTTCAAGATCCTCTCCCCTTGCTGTTGCTGCTTCCACTCATCCTCTAACAACATGTGTTGCTTGCTTTGATGAACGCTCACTTGCTTTTCATGCTGTTGGTTATGCAAGAGGATCTCACAAACCTGCAGTTATCATAACATCATCAGGCACTGCAGTTTCAAATCTGCTTCCTGCTGTGAGTTTCGTTGAAAAAACAAAATTATAAATTTTCCATGAATGTTCAACATTCCATAAACTTCTACCCTCATGTTGCCCCCATCCCAGTTGATGTCCCTGAAGCATGTTTAACTGTGTGTTGTATAGACGTTAACACTTTTTATCTTTTAAAGTTAAAATGAGGACTAAATGAATAACTCACCGGTCAAAATGCTGAAAGCACCAAACTCAAAGGCAAGTTGTTTCACCTTTACCCAGTACTCATAGAGAAGCGATGATCAAAACCTCTTTCCTTTTTTTAGATCCTTAAGGTAGAAGACAACATCTACTCTTTTTGGCTGATTCTCATGTAGATAAAGAAGAGCTTAAAAACTTGTCAGTAGAGTGACCAAGAAACAACAAGACTTGCTATGCTTCATCTCCATGTGATATTCGACACTCAGTATCCTTTAAACATCACACACATAGTAACCCCAAGGGCTGAGCAGGCAAGTACTTGGTTTCAATTGAATGTTCAAATCCTCTTAAGTCACCTATCTGGGACATATCTATTGATGTAGGACCCATTAGATTATAATTAGGAATAAAATTAGGGATTTTAATAGATTAAGGATTTTGACTTCCTAAGTTGCGAATAATCCTAATTTAAGTTATTTTTCTAAAAATTTTTTTACTATTTTGTTTAGGAGTTATTTTTGGTGTTTTCTAGTTTAGTTGGGATTAGATTTTATTTCCTAGTCAAGTTATGTTTGTTGGCACTATAAATACGTATGATTAGTTATTTTTTTCTTAGGTTGTTGAATATGGATTTTTGATATTTTATTAAAAAGATTATCTTCTCTCTCAATTTCACTCTACTTCTCCCTCAATTTCTTCTATTATTTTCTCCCTCTGTCTACATCTCCTTCCTTTCCTTTTAATTTGAGGAACCCCGTTTCTCATCATCTATCTTACAAGTTTCTTAGCTGCCAACGTTGTAGGTTCTGGATTAGCCCTCAATTTTTAGTGAATGAGGGAAAAGTCAAGGCATTTTTGAGTATTAAAAAATAATAATAATAAAACAGAAAAGAAAATGGAAATCCCAGACAATTGATCGTAGTTGGGTGGATGCACTGTGAGAAATAACTCATTTCATTGCTTGCTGATTGGGAGCTCAGGATTTGATCAATAGTCAGACTAATTTTTTAACCTAATTCAATTTGGAGGTTATGAATTTTGCATCCTGTGTCCAACCTAATCTTTTAGGTTGGTCATATCTTGTAAATTCAAGGTTGTAAAATGGAACTTGAATTTGTTCCATTTTCATTCCTAACGACATTTTTCATGCAGAAACTTGAGAAATTCAGTTCATCTTTCCTATCATGCATGTAACTAATTTGGAGTAGTGATTGTTTACAGGTTGTGGAAGCCAGTCAGGATTTTGTGCCACTTTTATTGCTTACTGCAGATCGCCCACCAGAGCTTCAGGACACTGGAGCAAACCAATCTATCAATCAGGTCTGGAATAATTAATTTCATTGAGAAGCTATGGAAATGATAATATATCATTTTTCACAGCAGATTGCTTCCTTGTCATATTAATTTTCTCATAGATATCATTTTGAATTTTGTTTACAAACTTAAGATTATTTATTTATTTTTAATTTGTTTTAATTTGCAATAGGTAAACCATTTTGGCTCTTTTGTAAGGTTCTTCTTCAGTCTTCCTGCACCCACTGATCAGATTCCTGCACGAATGGTACTTACCACGCTCGACTCTGCTGTGCATTGGGCAACCTCCTCACCTTTTGGTCCTGTTCATATTAACTGCCCTTTTAGGGAGCCATTGGATAACAGTCCACACAAGTGGATGTCAAGCTGTTTGAAGGGATTAGATACTTGGATCTCTAGCGCTGAACCATTCACTAAATACATTCAAGTGCAACGCTCTCATGCATGTAGGAGTCACACTCATGGCCAAATGGCAGAAGTTCTTGAACGAATTGAAGGTGTTAATAAAGGGCTTCTTCTTGTTGGTGCCATCCATACCGAGGATGAGATGTGGGCAGTTCTTCTGCTGGCTAAACATCTTCAATGGCCAGTTGTAGCTGACATCTTGTCAGGACTACGATTGAGAAAGATCTTGGCTTTCTTTCCTGAAATTGAAGAAAACATTTTATTTCTTGATCATCTTGATCATTCTCTGCTCTCAGAATCTGTCAAGCATTGGATGCAGCTTGATACAATTATTCAGGTCTTCACTTTGGAGATTATTATTTCTTTCACTAAATTTACAGATTATGTATAAGTTCAAGGGAACTTCTTTAGGCATTTAAGACATTTGGAATAGGGATGCCAATATGTTCCTGCTTAAAACCATCCTAAGCCTCTTAAATACACCTGCAGTCCACCCTAACTTGTTATTCAAAATTTAGAAGATGGTTGAGATAGGATTGAGTTTATTGAGGTGACAGATTAGCCATGATTTGATTGTTATTAATAATTTTGTATAAAATTAGTACACATTTATTTAAATATTTTATACAGAAAACTTCTTAAAGTAAAATAATTATATATAACATTATGTATATTAAATTCATTTATACTACTGCATTTGTTATTTTTGGAGTTCACGAATAAAAATCTCTTAAATAAAGTTAATAATTATCCTACTCATAAATCTACAAGTTTTCCCTAAGCATCCTCTTTTTTAAATATAATGGAAATTGTTCTGGAAGTTTAAACAAAGTATACATTTTATTAAAAACGAGCTAAATAACATAACAGGCATGATGCTGTTATGAAAATTTTGATAACCTTTGGACTCTGTCATATGTGCTGATTGCATGGTTAATGTATTCTTTCCTGTTGATTTTGTCATTCTGAACTATGAATAGATTGGAAGTCGGGTTACAAGCAAACGGATTTCTCAGATGCTAGAGGAGTGTTCTCCATGCACATATATCTTGGTTGATGATCATCCATGTCGTCATGATCCTTCACATTTTGTAACTTACAGGATACAAAGCACCATTGTTCAATTTGCTGATGGTTTGCTTAAAGTTCAAGTTCCGCAAAGAAAGAGCACTTGGTGCAGCTATCTGCAAGCATTTGATATGACGGTAGTTGATCTGAACCTATGATTCTCTCCCTGTTACATTAAGATATATGGAGATAGGGTTAAATCTCCTTGACCCAAGTTGATGAGTTTCAATGGTGCCCTTCTTGCAAATATAACTAGATATGTGGTTAGATTTGTTGGTTATGGCTGCCCTTCAGGCTTCAGGGCAGGTCCATTAAGCCTGAACAAAAATATTAAATGCAATTTAACTAGGCTCCTACATATGCAATTTCTCAACCATATCTTGCATTCTCTAACAGTTAGCTATCATTTAATTCAAAAGTTTCTCGTATGCAGAGTGTGTGCATGGTATTCTCTTTGAAAAATAAATATGCAAAATTTATTTTGAATTTTCAAGATCCAAGTACGTCTGATAGCTTTTCCTTGATATTCTAAAAATGGATAAAGGAATTCTTTGGTAGAAAATTCTGAAAATGATTCTCAAAAAACATTAAAAGCACAACGATGGCTTCTTCAGCCTTTTTTTATTTAAATTATTATTAAAAGAGAAATAATGAAATCATTTTAGCATTTTCCAAAAGCATTTGTTGCAAGTGCTGGACAAGTTCTCCTTTTTTATATATTTGAAACTTGGAAAACAATTTCCAAAAATGATGCCAAACGGCATCAAATTTTCTTTGTAAGTTGTCACTGATACTGAGATCTTTTGCAATTAATTTTTTTCTTGATTCTGAAGCTTTAATATGATGCTTATTGCTTCTAAGAAAAACTATGCAGTGCCTCATTGCAGCTTTTGGTTTATCTGGAAATAGCGATTGAAGATTTACATATTTGGGTCTTTTTCTATTTATATCTAGTGCTGAAATGAATTAGAGCTGCAGTAGTTATCTAGATTATTTTTCTTTTAGTTTGATCTCTTCTGACTAATAAGTACTGTAATCAACTTCTTGTTCAATGATTGATGCCTGCTGGTGGCTTTAAAATTTTTCATTTGTTTTCCTTTCACAACGTTTTTGTCTGCATTGCAAGTTTCCTTGTGCTTTCTTGCAGGTTGCTTGGGAGATGTCCTTTCAAATTTTTGCTGAGTACTCCTTGACTGAACCTCATGTTGCCCATGTACTTTCCAAGGCGCTGACATCTGGTTCTGCTCTTTTTCTTGGGAACAGTATGGCAATAAGAGATGCAGATATGTATGGACGTAGTTGGACAATTTCTACTCATACTGTTGCAGATATGATGTTATACTCAGAACTGAAATATCACTGGATACGGGTTGCTGGAAATAGGGGAGCTAGTGGTATTGATGGTTTGCTAAGCACAGCTCTGGGTTTTGCTGTAGGATGCAATAGACAAGTAAGTCTGCAACTAACAAATTTTATGAATTGATGCTTAATGTGGCTTTTGTTCTTGGAGTTCAAGGAACTTCTACATAGTTTCTTTTGGAACTAGCAAATGGTGTTCTTTGTATATGCAAAAGATAAAATTCACATTATTTAGCGATCTGGGTATGTGAAATTTTAGTTTATATTAAAGCCAATACACTTGTTTTTTGTTGGGAAATAATTTTTTAAGGTGTCTTGTTAGTCATAATATAATAACTATGTATCATAATACTTTTTTGAGGTTTGTTTTCCTTGCTGTGCACTGGGTAGCTTTATTTATGAGAAATTTGATGAACTGTCTGGGACTGAGCAGCTTTCTACAGTTGAGTTCCTGACTCTTTATTATAGTTGTTCAATCGCCTATACACCTTGTTTTTGTTGAAGTTCATGAATTGAGTTATATAATCGTTGTTTACAGCACCCACACAAGCATCAAGGAATTTTGCTAGTTAGTTAAGGCTTTCCTTCACTTAAAGCCTAACGTATATCTCATGTGATGTTAATTGTATATTATAAAAGCCCATACTTTTATATTAATTCCTTTCTTTCAAATGAGTTTTTATAATTGGAAATATGTTAAATATGTTTCATATTCTAGAATATGTTTAAGGCCTCAGATATTCTGGAGCCTGTGTATTGCTCACAGATGAAGAACTTGTAAATTGAGTGTGTGTATTGCTCACAGTTGTTTCTCTCTAAAGTTCGATTTCAATATGTGCTTTTAAAGTCAACTTGATTGAATCAAGTAAGAAGGAAAGAGCATCAGATTGGTTTAGTACTATAGGGGCTCGTACATGGATTAGGTCCCTTCCACAAACTAAATAAATGTGTTCAAACCTTTCTTCTCCATTTTACTTGCAGAAAGGTATGAAATATGGAAGAAAGGCCATTGTTAAGACACTAAAAAAAAAAAAAAATTATAGTATGACAGCCAAAACCCTTCCCCTTGACTGGCTCTTCCAAAAATCATTTGTGAAGTTCTTTCATTCATTACTGTATACGTATTTGTACTCATTGTTGCTGGAGGTTAGCTATTACCATTTTTTCTAACTTTTAAGTTCTTAAATCTGGCTGAAATGATATTGGTTCAATCATGTTTAGGTACTTTGTGTTGTTGGGGATATTTCTTTCCTTCATGATACAAATGGCTTGGCAATTTTGAAACAGAGGTAGGATTCATTTTGTTCTGGAACTTGCAAGATTGTGTTCTAGCAACATAGTGTAGCTAATCAGGACTTTAGACAGCTAGTTGCACAATTTAGTTTACTTATGAGCTCTATTATCTACCTGGCCATATAACAGAATGTTGTCTACCATGCAAAGGTTTATCTAATATTTTGAAGATTTTCTTTGTTTGAAGGACAATGCGGAAACCTATCGTGATAGTCGTGGTAAACAATCATGGTGGTGCAATCTTCAGCCTCCTTCCAGTTGCAGATAACACTGAATCTGGTGTATTGGATCGATATTTTTACACCTCCCATAACATTTCAATCCGCCAGCTGTGTATGGCACATGGGTAAAACCTACATGTATAGTTGGTGTTTGTTAAGTACTTTTGCCTCAGTAATCATATAATCATAACAATTCTCTTTGCTCTTATTGCTGTGTTTTAAATTTTAATCAATGTTTGAGGCTATTTCTTTGATGTGTTGTATGTGTCCATTTTGTTGTTGAGCAGAAGTGTAGTTGTACATTCTGCTAACTGATTGTACCTCTATTAGGCATTTACCATAATTATCTCAAAAACTTTAGAGTTTTGTGGTTAAGAGACAAAAAATGCACTCCTTGGATTAGGGACTAACCAATAGCATCTTATGCTGCATTAGTTTTGTTAATAGTGGAAATTTTAGCATTTTGTTGAAAGCATAATTTGTGAGATTATTCACCTTTGAATGTTTATACGTGACAGTTGTGCTGTTTTTCTACTAAAAACTGTATTTTCTCTTCCCAGAAATGCCACTTGTAATTGTCCTGAATTATATACTTGAAGACTCAAGAAAAAGTATTGAATTTGCAGTGTAAAGCATTTACAAGTGAGGACAAAACTTGAGCTTGAAGATGCTTTAGTCACATCTTTGCATCTAGGGACAGATTGTGTCGTTGAAGTTGAGAGCTGCATTAATTCAAATGCCACCTTCCACAGGTTGTTGGTTCTATTGCTTCTTGATTAATAATCTCTTTTGGGGTTAAGAGGTTCCCCGTGTGCTATACTAAAATATTGTGGTCCTCTTCCCAGTACTTTAAGAAAATTTGCACGCCAAGCAGCAGGTCATGCTTTTGACATCCTTTCAAGGTTTTCCGTTTCAGAATCTATTTCATGTGGTCACTCTATTTGTAAGATCCATAGAATGGAGTATTCACTCTATAGGTGAGGCTTTATTTACTAAGAATAAATTTTGAAATCTTGGTGTAATTATGGTGGTAATTAGATTTTTTTTTTTCAAATTTTATTGTGACAGAATTAAGCTTTGTGCTCCACCTACTTCGAGTTCCATTAATCATGACCAAAGTAAATTCTACAGAGAGGGTTTTATTCTATCACTGTATCTTGAGGATGGAAGTGTTGGGCATGGTGAGGTTAGTTTTTGTTTTTGATTCCATATTTCTCCCTTTTTTGTCTCTCATCTTTTTCACTTCTTTTTGGTTCCAATGATCCATGGAACCATATTTCTTACACAATTTGCCTATTTGTTACACAAGTTTTGATTCATTGGATCTATGCACTTTTTTAATTGCTAATATTGAACATAACAAGCATAATAAATGCACTTTAAAAAAGGACACATTTCAGATTTTCTCTAAACCGTTAAATCACATAATCTAGTGGTTCAAAACTTGTGTATAAATTTTTTATGTAAATTTATAATCATTCATCTTAATCCAATTTTTGGAGTTAGTACTATTATATATAACTTTTTGACTTTTGAAATTAACCATAAGTAAGATTTACATAAAAAATTTTTGTTGAAAGATCCAAGCCCTGTATATATATATATATATATATATATATATAATAATAATAATAATAATAATAATTATAATATTGAAAGGAAACGAATGATTAACTGGAGCCTAGTTGTAAAAATTACAATGTAAATGATTAACGAGTGAGAAAATTCTTGTAATGATAATTTTCTATTATGTGTTCTCATCTTCTTTGGCTTTTAATTTTTATGTTATACTTGAGCTTCATGTATATGTCTCGCTATTTTTTGTCCTTTTTGTCTTCTCTTGTGATGACGCAATTCTGAATCTTGCCTTTTTTTATTTTTTATTTTTAAAAATAAAGGTTGCACCTCTTGAAATCCATGAAGAAAACCTAGTGGATGTAGAAGAGCAACTTAGGTTTCTTCTTCATGTGACAAAAGGAGCTAAGATCAGCTACTTCCTAACTCTGCTGAAGGGTTCATTTTCTTCATGGATGTGGAACAAGCTAGGAGTACCTGTAGGTCCATTTATCTTCATCATATTATTAGGAGTTTTTATTGATAGGTATTGTTGCCGCGATTCTTATTCTTATTCTTATTCTTATTCTTATTTTATTTTATTTTTTCTGGTGGGGACGATATACAGGCATGTTCAGTATTTCCAAGTGTCAGATGTGGTTTGGAAATGGCTATCCTTAATGCTATAGCAGCGAGGCATGGTTCTAGCTTCTTAAACATACTCTACCCTGAGACTGAAGCGGATGGAGCATCTAAAGAGTCATCAAGTATTAAGATTTGTGCTCTTGTTGATTCTACTGGTACTCCTGCAGAAGTTGCTAATATCGCAAAAACTCTTGTTGGGGAAGGATTCACTGCCATCAAGCTTAAAGTAAGACAATCTTAAGAAAGCTGTAGTTCTTAAATTAGAAAAGTCTCTGTGAGGTTTCTTCCAGTAGTTTACATTCCTATAATTTTTTTCTTTTTCATTTGTATTATGGTAAATCAACACTTGTGATGTCAAAATAAATCATTATTTACAATAGGTTGCACGTCGGGCAGAACCTCTTGAAGATGCTGCAGTTATACAAGAAGTAAGAAAGGAAGTCGGTCACCAGATTGATCTCCGTGTGGATGCCAATCGTAACTGGACATATGAAGAAGCTCTTGAATTTGGCTCTTTGGTTAAAAGTTGTGACCTACAGTATATTGAGGTATAATATTGTGGAACTGTTAAAATTTATTTTTCTAAACATTATTAGTTTTAGAGGATCAACGATTGCAGGTAATCTCTACTAGATTAATTGTAAAACACTTCAATAACCTTTCTGTTTAAAGTTGCAGTAGGCAAATATCTCTTAGTATTGACAATTTAACTGTAGGTTTTCTTTCTTTCAACATCTCTTTGGTCTAGGTCTATTGATCTTATCATAGATTTTGCATATAACTTCTTGTTTGGTGAAACGTTCATAAATTTCAGGAACCTGTTTGTGATGAAGATGATATTATAAAGTACTGTGAAGAAAGTGGCTTACCTGTAGCACTGGATGAAACCATTGACAGAATTCAAGAAAATCCTCTTCATATGCTTGAGAAGTATTCTAACCCAGGGATAGTTGCTGTTGTAAGTGTCAGAAAATCTTCCATAATTTAATTAAGAGGGCCGAATATGTCATGATTCTTTTGATCAGCATATGGTGGTGGAGCACTAGTGTATAAGTATGCATCTCTTATTTAGATAAAGTGCCTTGTAAGCTCCATGTAGAAAGTTTACCTGACAAGTAATTAGCCTTATCAGATGGTAAGATTGTCAATTGTGAGTTTCTAGGGTTAGAATTATATTAAAAAATGACCTTTTACCTCTAATATTATTTTGTTTTAAATAGTGATTGCGCAGAGACAGTGAAGCATAAAATTTTATTTTTTAATAATTTTCTCTTTTTCACAATATTGCAAGTATCAGTTAATATTGAAGTTTACTTGTGGCTTAAATTTTAGCACTTTGATACTGGTCTCCAGCATCAGAAGAGCATTGGTGGTAATAGATTGCTACATCTTCATTATCACTTTCAACTTGTAATTATCATCATTGAAATCAGCATCAGCTTCCTGTTCTAAATTGTCGTTTGTTGCTTAAGGACATCTTTTGTCTCATTGTTCAACAATATAAACAGATTTTGAATCCTATTAATTTTTGGAAATGTAGTTTGATTGGATTGGCCTGATCCAGATTCTTTGAATGGTCTTTTCTTCAGGTAATCAAACCAAGTGTCATTGGTGGATTTGAAAATGCAGCATTAATTGCCAGATGGGCTCAGCAGCAGGGGAAGGTGGCAGTTGTCAGTGCTACGTTTGAAAGTAGCCTAGGTCTGTCATCGTATATTCTGTTCTCCCGCTATCTGGAGCTACAGAATGCGGCTTTATGCAAAACTATGAATCGTGAACTTGCCCAGCCTATAGCCCATGGTTTTGGAACTTATCAATGGCTCAAAGAAGATGTAACAACTGATCCTATTGGGATTTGCCAGAGTCCATGTAGTGGTTTTGTAGAAGCATCTATTGCTTATGCTACTCGACTCCTGCAAAATTTTCAAATGAACCAAAACATCATAAGTAAAACTTCCACTGAGGAGCAAGTTTTAAGATACCAGTTAAATGTGATATCAAAGGATTTCTCTAATTGCTTCATCAAAGTTCAAGAGGTTGGGCACAGCATTCATGTAAGGAATTTATTCGTTTTGTGTCTTCTTCCTCCTAATTTTTGTGAAATATAGAATATATCCTGTCATTATTTTATTTTGGGGATATTCTTGTTCATTGTACATCAGTTGATTGGTTTCTTAATTTTTATAATTTACTTTTCGGGAAATGTTATTGATAGCCTGGGGGTAGCATATGGTTTATTTGGAAAATTGTATTAAACTTTTTTTTTTTTTGAAAATAAATAATCGAAGTCTGTTTCAGCAAGCACAAACTAAGCATACATTATCAATGTGATGGGATGATCTAATTACCAAGGCCTAGGTGGCATCTTCATTTTCTAAGTCATAAGGCACATGTTAATTTTATGTTACTTGTCTGGGCATGTTTGACTCTAAATTTTAATTAGGAGCTTATAATTAAAGAAATTCTATGCAATTAATTTTCTTTTTAAAGACAGTTTCAATTTGCCTTAGCTATTGGCTGTGCATGTTGCAGCAGACATTTATGATGCTCACTTCACAAAAGTTGTGCCAATGCAGGATAATGTAATTATTTTTCTCCATGGTTTTCTCGGAACTGGTGAAGACTGGATTCCTATCATGAAGGCTATTGCAGGATCAGCAAGATGCATTTCCATTGACCTTCCTGGCCATGGGGGATCAACGATACAAAATCTGGGTGGTAAGGAAGCCACAAAGGAACCAATTTTGTCAATTGACGTAGTTGCAGATGTATTATGTAAGCTGATTGAACAGATTACTCCTGGAAAAGTCAGCTTTATTGGGTATTCAATGGGAGCAAGAATTGCCTTGTACATGACCCTGAGGTTTAGTTATAAGGTAAGTTAATGATATTCAAAGTTTCCATAGTCATTGTGAGGTTATTAGTCTTGCAAGGTAACAATTTGGCACACAGGTCAAAGGAGCTGTTATAATATCTGGAAGCCCGGGTTTAAAAGATGAAGTAGGAAGAAAACTTCGTAGGGCCCAAGATGATTCGAAAGCACGCTTGCTTGTTGCTCATGGTCTGGACCATTTTGTAGACGTGTGGTATGCTGGCAAGCTCTGGGAGAGGTAATTGCTTGGTTTTTTATCTGTTATATCTTTAGCATCTCTACACCTGCCTTGATGATACTCCATTATACTGCTTAAAAAACTTATCCCCGAGATCGTCTGCATTGGACAGCTTGAGAAGCCATCCGCATTTTAATCAAATAGTTGCCAGCCGCTTGTTGCATGATGATGTGGAGAGTCTTTCAAGAGCTCTGTCTGACCTGAGCATTGGGAGACAGCCGTAAGAATATCTGGATATTTAAGTATTCCTTTTTTATTCAACTTTCACTTGTGAGATATAATTCTACATGATGAAATTACATTGTGCTCGTACTATGTCTAATCTACACTAATGTGGGTTTTTGATGCCTAAGGAGAATAATAGAAGAAAAAAAAAATTATGAACTTGGGAATTCTAGCTTTTCAAACTATGGAAGTGATATTATACATTCTTTTCATTTCTGGCTAAAAGTATTTAGTAGCACATGAAGGAGATTTCATGAAATACTGATCTCTACCGTACACATTCCTTTTGAAATCCAGGTTTTATGCATGGATATGGTTTTATTCCTTTTGAAACTCTGGAAAGTAGACCTACAATTTTCTTTTAGTGGGGCAGCCTTGCAGGACAGTTTCTGATTGATTCTTGATTTTCAATATGGAAATTCAGCTATTACTGTGTTTGGTTGAACTGATTTTGTGGATCTTGACCACTTACAAAGTAATTTATTAAGTTAGTTGTCTATTTGTTAATGTGATAGGCCATTGTGGGAAGAGTTGAAGCAGTGCAACACACCTCTCTTGCTCATTGTTGGAGATAAAGATGAGAAGTTCAAGGGAATTGCTCAGAAAATGTGTTATGAACTCAGCCATGGTGATGAGGGAAGAGATGTCCAAGGAAACAAGATTCATGAAATGGTTAAAATTCCTCATTGTGGCCATGCCGTCCATCTGGAGAATCCTCTTCCAGTTATCCGTGCAGTAAGACAGTTTTTAACCAGAGTGAGCTGGAGTTAAACCTCCAAATCCAAGTATCCAGTGACACTCTTAACGAATGAATACCATGTAATGCTACCACTGAAAACTCACAATCAATATTCGTGAAATTGGTGAGTTGTGCCACATGCTTCAGTGGAGAATCAATCCAAAGCCAACTTCAAATCAAAGATCTGGTAGTCATAGGCATTTTATGACGATTTATGCAAATGAGTCTGAAGCTTGGTGATGTAATGGGGATTTTGAGTTGTCACTGCAATAAAATTAGATTACAATTACCAATTATCAAGATATACTCCCAAAAGATTAATCGACTTACACAATTGAGTGATGTAATGACTGATGATTAATAATCACGAGTGCAAGAAAGTTACACACAAAAGCTCATGCCGTATTGAACGTTAGTGTTCTCGTGAATAGACCAGCTTGAAAACTCTGGCTCGAAAACAACTCCACCATTGATTATATATATATATATATATATATATATATATGACGAGGAATTTGGTGCAATGAGAGAGTAAATCACTCGTGTGTGTACACGTAGGTATATATGCGTGAAGCAATGGTACGTAAGAACAATGTTGACAACGGCGCATAAGAAACCAACATTGACGGCTCAAACATGTCATTGCTTTGATCTCTAGAAGGTACATGCGCATGCAGCTATCTGTCACCTCCTACATACACGCGCCTGAAACTTGTTTGGTTGACCCTCGAGGAATTAGGATTTGGGGTAAGTGATATAGTGTTTCGAGATTCTTATAACGAGAGAAATTCAATGGCACATAAATTGGGTGTGACGTTCCAAAAGTCTTTGGAACGTTACGGATGGTGACAGAAGAGAGCGGAAGACTACGAAAGGTTTTAGAAGACCATGGAGCTCTGTAGTATCTAGGGTTCTCTAGATACATATAGATATTTCTAGGTTACTTAAGTAATAAGTTAGGCTTGTAAATATCTTAGGATACTTCTAGACTACAAATGGGGTGTTGACATGTGGCGCTTTGATGGCTACACGTTGAAGAGGCGCTTCTCTATAAATAGGGGTGAGCACTTACTTGTCGATAGATGCACTCTCTTTGAGAGCAAAGTCCAGCATACTATCCTTGTAACACCTCTCTTGTACATTTGGCTTATAGAATAATAACATTTGTTTAATCCTAGCTCTCTCTTGCATTCTTTGATCTTACTTGGCATTGTCAAACATCCAAACGCTACTTAGGTGCAAGCATGGTTCATTGAGCAACCAAGGCCGCACAGTGTGAGTGACGAAACATTAAGGCCGTGATAATTGGTATTAGAGCAAGGTTTGCAAGCCAAGTTCTTCTTTGATCAAGAGCAACAACAGTTGGAAACATGGCATCAGAGGTGACTGTGATTAAGGAGTCATATGGGCGTGAAACCACCCCCACCGCTCATAAGAAACCCTATGAACAAGAAAAGTCTCATGACGTGGTGAGCGCTCTAGAGACTCGGTTGGTCAAGGTGGAGCTAACCATGGCTGATACACCAGAGAGGCTAGATAGGCTAGACTAAAGCATGAAACAAGGCATGGAAGAGTTCAACTACAAGGTAGAAAGCCAAGGTAATGAGCTCAAGGAATTTATGCAAAGTTCTAAGGCTGCCATTGAAGCGCTACGTCGAGAGGTACATGCCTTCTAAGTAAGGGTACTAGAAGTCTTGGCTAAGGTCGAAACTCGGATGGAGGAGTTGAGTAAATGGTTAGAGGACATTACGGTTGAGGTAGCCATGTGCAAACGGTCGGTGGTTGGTGGCGCTACGGTTGTGCCACCCATGCTCGCTATTATGAGGGTCAAAGCCCCTAAGCCCAAGGAATACTCGGGTAAGAGGGACACCAAGGAGTTGGACAACTTCCTATGGCATATGGAGCATTACTTTGACGTGCTAAACTTGCTTGACAAGAGAAGTAGGATAAACACAGCTACGCTTTACCTTACCGATCTCGCTGTAAGTTGGTGGCGTTGCAAGTATGCAGAGATACAGGCTGGAACGTGCACTGTTAGCACATAGGATGACTTGAAGGAGTTGATGCACCAATTCTATCTAGAAAATGTGACACATGACGCTAGGAAGAGGATGAAGGAATTGAAGCACACATGCTCAATTATGGAGTATGTTGAGGCATTCTCCGCGCTCATACTGCAGATTGATGACATGAACAAGTAGATATCCTCTTTAACTTCATGGATGGCCTTCAACCGTGGGCTTCTCAAGAGTTGCAGTGGTGTGGCGTGGCGTGAAGGATATCTCAACTGCACTAACTGTTGTGGAAACTTTGACGGAGTATTGACGAAGGGAGTCCCCCAAGCACTCCAAGACCCATCATGGCAAATATCGGGGAGTGAAGAGCTCCTAGTCTTCACCCAAAGAGGGGAAAGGCAAGCCACCAAATGGCAAGGAGTGGAGGAAGGAACAAAAAAAGGAGACTTAACCGAGAATGAATTGCTTCTTATGTAATGGTTTGCATTGGGTAAGGGAATATCCTAAGCGAAAGTCGCTTAATGCAATGCTTGAGGAGCGAGAGACCCAAGGATAAGCGTAGATGGGTAGCCTCCAAATCCTCAACACCTTAAATGCCAATCCCCCTCTAGCCAAACCCCAGGATCAATCCCTCATATACGTTGAAGCGAGCATCAATAGAAAGAAAGCACTTGCGTTGGTAGATACGATCACTTTGCACAACTTCATCAAGAAAGAAGAGGTGGAACGACTAGGCCTCAAGATAAAAAAGGAGAGTGGACGGTTGAAGACAGCAAATTTCTGAGGCAAAACCACTTATAGGAGTTGCGCGTCAAGTGGAAACGCACCTAGGCACTTGGAGCAGTAAGATAAACTAATCTGTTGTCCCCTTGGATGATTTTGATGTTGTTTTAAGAATAGACTTTCTTCGCCAATGCAACATTGTGCCGCTTCCATGGCTCAACACCATGTGCATCCTCGAGGGGGGACCGTGCATGGTGCCAACCATGGTGAAGCCATCTCCCCAATCCAAGCTCTTCTTCGCTATGCAATTTTACAAGGGCATAAAGCGTGGGAAGGAAACTTATTTGGTGACAATACAAGAGATGGATGATGAGGGGACACATTGGAGGAGAATGTTCCAGAGGAAGTCACGAAAGTCCTAAAACAGTTCAAGGACGTGATGTTTCTAGAGTTGCCCAGAAGACTCCCACCTAGGAGGGAGGTAGATCATCGGATTAATCTAGAGCTAGGGATGCAACCACCCGCCAAGGCACCCTATAGGATGTCGCCACTTGAGTTAGAGGAGCTACGACGACAACTAAAGGAGTTATTGGACGTCGGTATATTAGATCGTCCAAAGTGCTGTATGGACAACCCGTGTTGTTTCAACGAAAGCATGATGGATTACTTCGATTATGCGACTATTGGGCACTCAAAAAGGTAACAATGAAAAACAAATACCCCCATTTCTTTGATGGCAGATCTCTTTGATCAACTAGGGCATGCTAGATACTTCTCCAAGTTAGACTTAAGGTCCAGATATTATCAAGTGCCGCTTATAGAAGGTGATGAGCCAAAGACTACATGCATGACACGTTATGGTGCATACGAGTTCTTCGTCATACTCTTTGGCCTCACCAATGTGTCAGCAACTTTCTGCACTCTCATGAATCAGATCTTTCATCCATACTTGGATCAATTCATGGTAGTGTACTTGGATGATATAGTCGTATATAGTCGCACGCTTGAGGAACACGTGCAACACCTCCTGATAGTTTTTCAATTGTTGCGAGAAAATAAGCTTATGTTAAGAGGGAGAAGTGCTCATTAGCAAGATTTGAGGTGGACTTCCTTGGTCATAAAATATGGGATGGCAAGCTTATCATGAACAAAGGAAAGGTGCGTGCCATTGCAGAATGGGAGCCGCCTACTAAGGTTTCCGAGTTGAGATCCTTCCTTGGATTGGTGAACTACTATAAGCTGTTCATATAGGGGTATTCGGCATAAGCGTCTCCACTTATAGACTTGTTGAAGAAGAACTGAAGTTAGGAGTGGACAAATGAGTGCCAGCAAGCGTTCGAAATGTTGAAGAATGTAGTGATGAAAGAACCTATCCTTATGCTTTTGGATTACGATGTGCCGTTTGAAGTACACACGGATGCCTCCGCTTTGCCATTGGTAGCGTATTAATTCAAAATGGGCATCCAATTGCTTTCAAAAATCGAAAGCTAAACGACACCAAACGACGCTACACGGTGTAAGAGAAGGAAATGACCGTCATCATCAACTGCTTGCGCATTTGGAGACATTGCTTGTTGGGATCCAAGTTCGTGGTGAAGACGGACAATGTGGTTATGAGTTACTTCCAAAACCAAAAGAAGCTTAGTCCAAAGCAAGCAAGATGGCAAGACTTCTTAGCAAAATTTGACTACGTCTTGGAGTACAAACCAGGAAGAGCCAATGTTGTGGTAGACGCGCTAAGTAGAAAGGTCGAGTTAGCTGCGCTAAGCAAGGTCCAAGATAAGATTATTGGCCTCATCAAGCAAGGTGTGACCCATGACCTTTTGGCTTAATAGTTAACTTAACACGTGAAAGGAAGACCAAAAGGTTTTGGGAGGAAGATGGCCTTCTCTACACTAAAAGGCGTAGAATCTACGTTTCTAGATGGGGCAACTTGTGAAGAAACCTCATTAAAAATTGCCACGACACACGATGGGTTGGTCACCTAGGGCAAAGGCATCCACGAGCATTACTTGAAGTGGTGTACTATTGGCATCAAATGCGAGATGACATTAAACAATTTGTGAAGACTTGTCTTGTTTGTCAACAAGACAAGGTCAAGAACGAAAGTTTTGCCTATTCTTCAAACATGTGGTGAAGTATTGGGGTTTACCAAAGAAAATCGTCAGTGATCGAGATTCGCGGTTCATTGGAAGATTTTGGATAGAGTTGTTCAAACTCATGGGATTCAAACTCCACTTTCTATAAGCTTTGACTTACAGACAGATAGATAAACCGAGAAGGTGAACGTGCTCTTAGAGTTATACTTGCGACACTTTGTGAGCGCTAACTAGGAGGATTGGAAGAAGTTACTAGACGTGGCGTAGTTCTCATATAACTTGTAGAGGAGTGAGTCCACTCACTGAAGTCCATTTGAGTTGGTAACAGGTCAGCAGCCTCTGACACCATATACGCTCGAGACTCGCTATACGGGAAAAAGTCCTTCCGCCTTCAAGGTTACTGAGAGTTGACACAAACAAGCGGATATTGCAAAGGCTTACTTGGATAAGGCAACCGAGAAGATGAAGAAGTGGGCAGACACTAGGCGACGACATGTGAAGTACAACGTTGGTGACTTAGTGTTCATTAAGATACTCCCCTAACAACATAAGTGGATGTGATTGATACAGAAGGGACTTGTACGGAGATAAAAAGGGCCATTCCTCATTGTGAAGAAGGTAAGTCTCATGGCCTACAAGTTCGAGCTATCATCAAGACTTAGGCTCCATCTTGTCTTCCATATGACTTGTTTAAAACCATATCATGAGGACAAGGGAGATGCTTTGAGAGGCGAGCCTAAAAGGATATCCATAAGCACTACCGTCTCATACGACAAGGAGGTTGACCATATCATGACCGAAAGAGTGCTACATCGGCAAGGCTATCCTCCAAGTTACGAATACTTAGTGAGATAGAAGGACTCCCCAATACTGAGGTAAGTTAGAAACTGGAGGCGACCTTATGACAGTTTGAAGATAAGATATGTGAGTTCCATGAAGATGAGACGAGGGCGTCGTGGGCTTAGGTGGGGGAGGATGTCAACCCCGCGCAGACGCACCCAAAACTTGCTAGGTTGACCCCCGAGGAATTAGAATTTGGGGGAAGTGATATAGTGCTCCAAGATCCTTATAATGAGAGCAATTCAATGGCCTATAAATTAGGCGTAGCGTTTCGAAAGTCTTCGGAAGCTTTCGAATGGTGACGGAAGAGAGCGAAAGACTACGGAAGATTCTAGAAGACCATGGAGCTCTCTAGTATCTAGGGTTCTTTAAATACGTATAGATATTTCTAGGTTACTTGGGTAACAAGCTAGGCTTGTGAATATCTTAGAATACTTCTAGACTACAAATGGGGTGCTAACATGTGGCGCTTTGATGACCACACATTAAAAATGTGCTTCTCTATATATAAGGGTGAGTACTCACTTGTAGGTAGACACATTCTTCTTAAGAGCAAAGTCTAGCACACTATCCTTGTAACACCTCTCTTGTTCATTTGTCTTATAAAGTAATAACATTTGTATATTCCTTAACTCTCTCCTGCATTCTTTGATCTTGCTTGGCATTGTCAAGCATCCAAAGGCTCACTTAGGTGCAAGTGTGGTTCATTGAGTGCCGAAGGCCGCACGGTCTAAGCAGTGAAACACTAAGGCTGTGACAGATTGCCGTCTAAGCCTAATTACTGATTGCTGTCTACTTCAACTTTTGTGAATCGCACCCTAAACGAATGTGTTAGTTTTATGTAAGCTTATCTTATCATGAACTCTAAAAGAAAAGTGAAGTGTATATTTGCAACTTGCTTATTTCTTCAGTACTCTTCTTCTGGACTAACTACTAGGTGATGTGCTGGGTAGCTGGCAGCAATTTCTGACTTATGCATCAATTATTTGATTTATTTATACAGAGGCTCACTTTCGCTAGCTACCTGTTTATAAATGTCACTCTTATCAACTTCAGATTTTCATGTAGGAAAACAGTTTTGTTTTTGATTTTGTTCTGGATGTGTATCAAATATTCGTCGTGTATACTAATACATGTGTTCAAAGTTTCTTCCATTAATTTAAGAAATGCAACCTCCAAATATTGCATACATGATGATGCCTCAGTTGCTGAGGGAAAGCTGGGAAGTTCAAGTGCTGATTCTGCGTACTCAGGCTTACATGTTCAGGTCCCTAAATCTCCTAATCAAGAGTACTAAGAACTATGTAGACATGTCATGGTTATCTCCATTCCCCTGGCAATCGACCTATTTTCTATGTATAATCCACTAAATGCTCCCTTGGCAATTCGTTTAACCGTAATCACTCTGTCAATCAGCGTTGCAGCAATTTGGAATGGGATTTTGCGTTGTAGAACCTGCTTCAGTGCTTCCAAATGGATAGAGCTTATAGGAGTTGCCTTCATGCTCTTAGCTTTTTATGGTTTTATTGCTACGACTCTTCCAAATAAAACCTTTATTTGGATCCCACTATTATGCCGGCTTCTCAATATGCTACCCTTCACCATAGCCCTTTTCTCTAATGAGATGGATTGTTTACTGTTATAATTAACTTTATAACCAGCTTATAATTGTTAATTATAATGTTAATGCGTCGAGTTGGTTCAATCTTTGGTTCAAACAAGGAACTAACATTCGGACAAAAAAAAATTATATATATATATATATATTCTGCTCTAAATTTCTTGTCTTATATATATCTAGCAATAATCTTTTGTTTTGAAGATCTTGTATGTCCCCGTATTCCCTAGATTAGGATGAAAAAGAAACGAAACACTTATCTAAGAAGCCTTATTGCCAATCACAACAATTCAGATCACTTTCACTTCATTTAACTAATAACAAACAGGCAAATTAAAAGGTTTCATGAAATTGCTTAATATTGCTATGTTTTGACATTAGTACCTATATGATTTTATACATAACCAAAAAAATATCGAATTAGTACTTAAATCTAAGTCCTAATTGTGGGCAAATCAAGAGGTATATAATAATATCTGAAAATTAATACAATAAAATTACTTTCTATATGTAATTACAAATATAAAAACTATATTACTCTCAGTACTTTTTGCAAAATTATCAAGCGAAAAACATGTTCACGAATTTTATCATTCACTATATTTTTAGTTTGGAAAAGTTATCAAAGATCACATCCTTGTAACATATTCCTTTTCCTTTTAGACTAGTAAAGAAAGGTCAAATATAAATTTAAAAATTTCAAACTTAACATTTGACAGTTAATCGAAGTTTTAAGTAATCGTTCAGTTGGGTTCATTCATTTATGATCTAGGATTTATTGTAAGACTTGTTTAGAACCTGCAAATTAAGTATTGAAGTAAGGTGTTGTATAATGGGAGAATTTGCGATGTACGTGCATGCGAGTAGTTGTTTATTATTCATTTATTTGTTTTCTTAAAAATTTTCTTCCTTCGTAAAAATTATAATTGAATTTGAAGATTTAAAGAAAATCTGTGTAACAACCGTAATTTTTTTTGATAGGGCTATATAAGTCATTAGGGGAATTATTCAAAGATAATAATAATGATAATAATAATAATAATAATTAAAAAAAGAGTTTTAATTAGATTTGAATTGGAAGAGATAAGTAATGGTTAAGTTTTATAACTTTTGAAATATATTAATCTAATTTAGCATATATAAACATTATTATAACATTACAATTAGGGTTTTAAATGTGAAAGCTAGGTGGAGACTTTGAAACTCAGAGAATTTCAAGGTAAGATCGTGTTCTCCTTAGTTTGATATAATGATTATTTACTATGAATTATTGTTGCCTAGATTTACACTAGAATTTCTGCAGAGGTTTAAGGAACAATTTAGGATTTTCGAATTTATTAAAGTCTCAAAAATTGAATTTCAGTATGCTCTTTTTATATGTTGTTATAGACAAAAATATGAATGCATAGAATTTTATTTCACAAAAAGGATCAACATTTCAATTTATTACGAATTTTTGAACTTTATATTGAAATCCTGGAAAATACTGTGGATTCTAAATGTTATGAATTTCAGAATTTTTTTTTCATATGCCAGAAGAGTCGAAAATTTCTCAAATTTTATATGCTACCTTTAAAAGACGATATATATGTTTCTATAAATTTTTGGGATTTATCAACATGTAGAATTATTGTTATGAAAATTTGAATTTAAAACGTCTTAATCTGGAAATTCTGGACAGAGTTTACTAGTAGGAAATGAAAATCTTCAAAAAATAGTTTCTGATTGTAAATTGCTTTGAAAAATTTTTGCGCCTCTGCAAAATCCTAGATTAATTGGATTATAAGATATAAATTTCTAAAATTTCTGGAATCACCTTTGTTCAGGGAATGAGACTTAGATAGAATGATTTGTTTAAGAATTTTTAAAGGAATTTTGTAGCACATTTTAGGTGTTGAGTTTATGACTTAATCCGAACATTAGTTTATGACTTTATCCGAACATTTTCTGGTTATGTCTTAGGACAATCGTTGGACAAGTAGGAGCTAGGATATTTCTCTTTTTGGATCGATCAAGGTAAGTAACATCATACATATACTGTGATTAAAGTATAACGTGTTCTTAATGAATAACTTAATACGTTATGAAATATTTTTATGCGATATTATATGAATTATTTCCTATTTTAGAATACAAATTATGGAATTAGAGTTTTAGCAAAATGTTTGATTGATTCTCAGAAACTAGTTTTATTTTAAAAACCATTTTAGTGAAATGAACTTTTGACAAAGCATTTTTACAAAAAATAGAATATATGTTAAACTTTTTCTCGACTTTTTTTAGAAGCTTTGATATTTTGATAACCTTATAATTATCTACGAAAAGTCATTAGAATATGTACTTTGAGTATTGTGTTATTTGCTATGGTTTTGAAATATTTTGACTCATTGTCCATAGTAACTGAATACTATTATGAACTCTGAATTCTGAACCCAGCTGTGGTATTAGTGTGCACACGACTTTTGGGTCGGGTTACTGAGATTACAAGTGATATTATTGTCTGAATTTTGGCCGGGTCACCGGGATTACGGGTGATACTATGTGACATGAGTCGATGAATGTTTTCTGATATTTGATGATATTGAATGGTTTCTTTGATCTTAAATGTTATAAATGCTTATGATTCTGTTGTTATTAAGATATAATTTTAGATTTGAAATATTAAGCTATGATTTATATGATGTTTTTATAATTGTTTTAAGATACTAAATCGTTGTGTATGATTTTACTTACCGAGTTGACAGCTCATCGCTCGTCTCTAACATTTTGCAGAGTAGTCTTGGAGGTTAATAGTTGGGCTTGCTGGTTGAATTCGAAGCTTTATTTCATTTTGGAATTATGCAATAAGATTACATTTGTTTACTACAATTATATTTGGAACTTTAGATTGTTAGACTTTGTACTGATTAGAGAGATATTAAACTAGATGTCTTTATATTATTTGTTATCGTTACTTTTCTGAATAAGATGCATTATTGAAGTTTCTTTTGTTCTAGAGATTTATTGTTAGTAATTTCCTAACATATTAGTAATATTTGTGTTTCAATTTTGGGGTATTACAATCTGTCATATTAATACAGCAACCATGCATGAAAACCGGTACTAACATTCAATTATTGAGAAAGATTAATACATTATTGCCGTATATCTTATTAATTATATTAATCAAGCATCAACGACAAAGGATAAAGTAGCAGCAACATCTAATTGTTGAGGCTGATCAAGGCTTAACATGTGCATAAACAGTCGCCATCTTCACAACCGTTGAGGCATTTAGGAGGACAAATATTCTGGTCCTCGCAATCTTTCTTTGTTTTACAATTTGGATATGGGCAACTACTATTAACATCTAAGACGTTGCGGCGGGACTTGACAGCACGGTGGCTGCACGTACACTTGCCTTTTTTTGAGCAAATCACAGTGCCGCCCCTCGCACATTTTGTACCCTTGCAATCCTCCACGCTTTGACATATCTTAAATGCTTCTGTTCCTGGCACCCTCCAATCTACTAAACCTGCCAAAACTAAACCCATGAGCTATGTTCATGCTTTGTGAAATACTTACAAAAACAATAGATAATTAATTAATAATGTGATAACTGATAAATAATATATAGTAGCATGAGATAGAGATACTAACAAGATGCAATTAACAAGAGCATGATCAATGTCCATGCAGCTTTGAAAGAAGATTTAGCCATCTTTGTTTAGTTTTCGATCGAGAGAATACAATAATATGATACAAGACTATTTGGTTTGAGCAGAATTTCAATTGATTCTACTGTGCCCTAGCTATAGCTCTATATATAGTATCATTTTTTAGGCAAATTACTATTTAATCATTTCAATTCAATAGACTGATCGTTGGTGATAATTTCATAAAATGCTAAATATATCTTCTGGCTTAACAAGAAAGAAAGAATCCGGCAGTACAGTTGCAATATTCTGTGGCAAAAGCGGGATATTAATCTAGTAAGCTTCAGACAGGTCATAATTAGTTAATTAATTCTTTATTTATAAACAGATATATTTATTCACGGGGGCGGAGCCAGGATGCAAGGTCTGAGGGGCCAATTCATGAACTTTTTCTTTGTCTAACAAAAAAATACATAATAAAAATTAATATTATAATAATGAGAAAAACATACTTAAATCCAAAAAAAATGTAAAACAGAGAAAAAAACTAACAATCTAAAAATGTTCTATTACACATACATTAAAAATCAAAATGGAACTCGACGTTCTTTTACATCTTGAAAATCATTTATAATTGATTCAGTGCTGAAAAGTAAAGGAAGCCTTGGAAGTAAGTGAAGTGAAGTAAATTGATTGGAGAAATTATTTTTTAAATACAAAGAAAACGGAAAAACAGGAAATTAATATTGGAGTAAGAATAGAAATAGAAATTAGTATTCTAATAGGAGAAGGAAAGATATATTAGAATTGAAACAAAAAAAAAAAATGAATTAACATTTTAATAAAAAGAAAAAAGTTGAGACGTGAGACAGCAATGGCGGGCCTGTAGCCAGGCCTGGGCCCCACTAAACAAAAAATTTTCTAGTAAACTTCTTTTGAAATATTAGTAAAATAATGATAAAATAATAGATTTTTCTATTTCAGTCTCTCCACGTCTCTTCTATGAGGTAGTTGAATATAAGAATATAAATGATATTTTACTTAATGGATTCACAAATTTTTTGCTTTTATTATATTAAATTAATTAAATTATTTATAAATTTTCATGAAATAGGAAAGTGGTACTTCCTAATTAAATAAAAATTTTTATTTTAAGAGATTTCCTCTATTAATATTAACTACCCTATATGAAGAAAGGTCATTCACTCTTTTTATCATTTACTAATAAAGAAAAGAAGATCAATTGCATTCATGTTTGTTAATTTGTAGAATAATAGTGCTTATATTTTCTCCTCCAATTTGTACTATAATTAAGGGATAATTCTAATTTGCCCCCTGAGATTAGGTGAAAAGAAAATTGAGGACCTCAGTTTTCTGAAACCTAAATTTGTCCCCTGAGAATACTGTAGCACCGTTAGATTTAACGGAAAATGTATTAAATAGTAACTTAACGCTTTATAAACCATTTAGAAAAGTGTATTATAGTCTATTTTACTGCTTATTAGCGTTAAATTATTATTTAATATATTTTTATTAAATCTAATATTAGCATTAAGTTATTATTTAATACATTTTTCGTTAAATCTAACGGTTTAATACATTTTCCGTTAAATCTAACGGTGCTACAGTAACCTCAGGGGGCAATCTTAGATTTCAGAAAACTGAGGTCCTCAATTTTTTAAAGCCTAACCTCAGAGGGCAAATTAGAATTATCCCTATAATTAATTATCATTTTCAACTACCCATACAATCAAGATTAAACTCCGCAATAAAATATAGGATGATTACTCTCTCATAAACTTTTTGATTACATCTATTGAAAGATAAATTGTAGAAAAATTTAGCATAGAATAAATTATAGAAGATATTCAAGCTTTAAAAGAACGTCGATTTACTATTTAATATATGACCGAGTTAAATACAATTTTAACACAATTATTATATTTTTTTCTTTTACATATTATTAAGATTAATAATATTATGTTCTAAGTTGCATAATTTTATTTATTGATATATTATTATATTTAATCTATAATAATTTTTTTAACTCAACTCCTTTGGAAGTTTAACCCTTCGTCCGCCGCATGAGAGAGTATGTTTTGGTAACAAAATAGGGACCATTTAATTTAAAATTTCAAGTGTACCTATATTCATATATTGTAATAAAAGTTGTTAAGAGGAAAAATTTGTTAAAAGGAAAGATGAGAAAGAATTCTTGAAAAAGGTGGGGACCATTTAATTTAAACTTTCTATTTTACCCATATTCGTAATAAAAGTTGTTAAAAGGACAAATTTGAAAAAAGGAATGATGAGAGAGAATGATAAAAAAGGGAACCATTTAATATAAAATTTCTAATATACTCATATTGCTCTATTTCATCAAAGTTATTGGAGAGGCCAAATAGGTAAATTTAAATGTATATAAATATAGGTAACTGAAACTACCACATAACTTAATAATTTTTTTTCAACATGGGGTGACATGGCCACGGTAGGCGTAAACATGGCTCTACCCTTATTTATCCAATTCCTAACACGTGCGCGCACGTACACACACACGCGCACACACACACGTGTATATATATATATATATATATATATATATTATATATATATAGATAGAGAGAGAGAGAGAGAGAGAGAGAGAGAGAGAGAGAGAGAGAGAGGTCCACATGTATGTTACATGAACATAGTCATTTAATATACAACATTTAGTATATAGAGGTCCACATGTATGTTACATGAACATAGTCATTTAATATACAACATTTAGTATATATATAATATATATATATATATATATATATATATATATATATATATATATATATATATATATATATATATAGAGAGAGAGAGAGAGAGAGAGAGAGAGAGAGAGAGAGAGAGGTCCACATGTATGTTACATGAACATAGTCATTTAATATACAACATTTAGTAATACACCAATATAATCTTTGAAGTAAGGAAAATCATAATTAAGTACTTCACAACTTTTTTTTTCCTAAGAAAAATTAATGTTGCTATATTGTTTATAATCATATATCAAATCTATACCCTTATGGGGCGATTGTTCTTTTATTTGAAATCTGAATGGATTTGAATTAAATTAAAGTATAAATAGGTTGGAATATATAAATCTGAATAATATGTTCATTTTTTTTTTATTTCAACATCTGGAATCAAAATGTCTTAAATTAGCATTTTTACACATATATCTTATTGTTTGATTTGTTTTCACTCATATTTTTGAACATATTAAATAATTGTAAATTACTATCTTAAAAAAATAATATTGAAATATTGAAATATTTACAATTCTATAATTTTGAATATTTTTTATTCTAATAACTTATATTATAAATATATTTTATTATTTTTAAATATGTATTGTTTTATAAAAGTTACACACGAAAGGTAATAAATGAGTTGATAGAGATTTTTTTCTTTGAAAATTAAAGTTGATATAAACCATTCAGATATTTGCGTTCGAATAAAAGCTAAATATTCTAAATTTTTCCATTTAGATGAAATTGTTTTAGAATAAATCTTAGACAAACAAACACTTTAAAAATATCTAAAATCTAAGAATAAGTAAAAATTTAGACTTCAGACAAAAAAATAATCAACCTTTTAAATTTTATACATAAAGAATTTTATTAATCTTCTTTATAAATTTTTTCTAATTTTCAAGAAATCAAACATTTGATGATCACATATAGACTTATACTCTAAAATAATTTGTATTTCAAATTTTTAAAAATTAAATTAATTAACTAAATTTATCCATTAAAAACTGAAAATCAATAAAAATAGGGTTATTGTCACAGACCTCCCCTACCTTTTGGGCTTATTTCATCAATATGAACCGTTTGCATTTTTTCATAAATTTAGTCCATATGTTTTTTGAAAGTCATCACAAACCTCCCTTCCGTTAAAAATGTCGTTAGATTACATCATTTTTCATCCGATTAATAGATAATGACTTAAATACCCTTAACCCCAAAATATAAATACAAGTGCTTATTTGAAAAATCTTAAAACTATCCGAACTCCACACCTAAAACTATTTCACCACTTTCATCCCTTTACTGTCACTGAGTTCATGCCCCTGCATCCACCACTAGCTTCCATTTCCTCCAGCCTAGCTGGCCATCGAGAACTATACCAGTCACCGTCACGGCCCACGAAGGCAAACACCCACATCTGATCTTCCCGTACTGAAATAGATCTCCAGCTCTAACTCACCCATAAACCAAGACAAAACCTAATCTCTACCACCGAGCACCACCATCAAACCAATTTTCAGGCTTCTATTGAAAGTTATACACACCACAATCCTCAACCTCAACCATAACGTACCACAACAACAACACAACCTCATCACCCAACACAAAATTTTTACATAATTGAATCTGGAAGCTTGTGAGGCTCCTCATAAAACGGATAGTCAAGCCACAGGAAGAAGAGGAGTTAGGAACAGGTCACCTAAGCAGTCCTATGATTGAGAAGAAATCGGTTTTAGCTACAGAAACAAGTTCTTTGTTTGTTTCTATTTGTGTCTGGAAATGGGAATGGTTTATTTGACCGAGGTTAAAGAAGAATGTTGCTCTGTTTTTGTCTAATAAGAAGAAACTCTTTTTATTTAAAAATAGGTTTGTTTGTTTACAACCAAAAAAATCGTTTACCTGAGTGGGTGGGTGCAAGTGTAATCTATTAAAAGTCATGAGTTCAAATCCCCACTATAACATCTATACTCTTTAAATTTTAAAGATCTAAATGACGATCTTACCCTTTAAGGTTTAACTTATTTACTAACATTTAATTACGGAAGGGAGGTCTGTGATGACTTTCAAAAAATGTAGGGACTAAATTTATGAAAAAATGCAAACGGCTTATATTGATGAAATAAGTCCAAAAGGTAGGGGAGGTCTGTGACAATAACCCATAAAAATATATGAAATGATTGGTGGATTTATATTTGCGGCCAAGGGACCCTGGCCTTGCAAAATTTTAAAAATCCTGGGATTCTATAGAAAAATGATTTGCAATTTTAACACAATAATTACTTTTTTCTCTATTGGCTCGTGCAGTTTCTAAATTTTTTTGAACTGGAACATGTCTAGGTCTGATTCGTTTTGTATGAAATAGATTTTGTTATTCTTTTCAATTAATTTCTTCTTTTTGTGATGAATTTATTATATATAGGCTAATAACGGGCAGAGCCAGCGTTACCACGGTCGAAAATGTGCTCGAGTCTAGTGAGAGATTCAAAACACAAATTAAAGTGAAAGGCTAATTCATAATCTTTTACTCAGCTCATCCCCTTAAGTGGTTTGAAAGAAATTATTTTTGTTATACTTGAAAAGAGATTATCAGATTATTTTTTTACATAACACCTTTTGGGGTCATTTTTTCAAAAATGACCCCTTTCTTGTATTTGAATAAATCTAACCCCTTTTGCACATAAAAAGTCTAAATTACCCTTGTTAGTTATTATGAAAAGAGAAGTTGCAATATCTCACTCTCCAACTCTCCAACACTCACACCCCAAAATGGCAAACTCAACAATTTCTCATAAAAGGAAAGTGAAGCCATTGAGTGAAGGTTGAAATCAAAGAAGTTGATTGTTGAGCCAACATTGAAAAAGTGAAGGTAATACTTGAAGCCTTATTCATGGTGTTGATAACTATTGTTATCTAAAGTTAGCTTTAGATTTATTCTTTAAATTTGTTTTTTCCATTGTTTATGTTTGTTATCTATTGAAGTGGACCATGTTGAAGAAAAATAAGTGTTGAAACTGTGATTTTTTGGTATAAAAATGGTTTGCACGACTCTTTTTTCCGAACAGTCGTGCTGCACAATGCTTTTCTCTAAACAGTCGTGCTGTACAACTCTTTTCTCCAAATAGTCGTGCTGCATAACTCTTTTCTCTAAACAGTCGTGCTACACCATGCTTTTCTCCAAATAGCCATGCTGCACGGCGCTTTTCGTAAAGTAGTTGTGCAACTTTTTAAGTTTAGAGAAAATGGGTAATTTGCGATACAATGCATATTTACTTCAATTTTCTTATGTTATAACATGTTTAATTCCCTAATAAAACCACTGTTACAATTTTTACCAATACAAATAATCTTATATATTTTGAATTTGAATTAATTGTATTGTTTTCTATTTGCCTTGCAGGCTTCAATAAATGGATAATGTTCGTTTTTCTATTGTGTATGATGGTGAATGGGTGTCGACTGACAGGGAATATTTTTTCAATCGTCGTAGAAGCAAAGGTGTGACTTTGCCTATGTCAACAACCTATGATGAGTTAGTTTGTAAAGTTTCTCAAGTCACCAATAAATCATTAGCGGAAAACACCTTTTCATTGCAATATGTGTTAAGGGCACATATTCCACTTCCTCCATATATAGTAGAAAGTGATGATGATTTAAAATATTTCTTAGAAGAAAACCTCAATGTGGACCCTTCAAATAGGATCCCCTTATACACAATTGTTGAACCCCATTCACATGAAATTCATATTGAAAATGTTATGGGTTTAAGAGAGGGTAGTAACCAATTTCCTACCAGTGTTCCTGCAACATACCTAGAAGAACATGGTCATGCAATTCCATCCACTATTAATGAAGATGATGTGCTGGAAGAACCATTAGTTAATAATGATCTCGATGCTAGTCACGTGAATGATTTACAAAATTTTAATCATGTCCAATCACCAGAATCGCCTTCATGTGATATTTCTCAATCAAATTGTGAAGGTTATTTTCCTAGAGGTAATGGGCTTTCAATTAATCATGATCTGGAGAGTAATTCAAATTCATTTGCAACTTCTAATGTTGGGTCATCATCTAAACTTTCTGATAGAAACACTGATGTATATGTAAGCACTGTGCTCAAGAATAAGAGTGATTTGCAAAACAAGATTAGTATTTTAGTAGTAAGAAGAAACTTTCAGTTTAGGGTAAAAAAGTCCAGCAAAACCCTTTACAAGATAGCATGTATCGATGAATTTTGCAAGTGGCGACTTCGTGCTATGAAACTTAAGAATTGTGATCTTTTTAAGGTGACAAAGTTTTGTGACACACATACATGTGCTCTTAACATTCTTAAGCGAGATCATCGTCAACCTACATCAAAGTTAATTGCTATGGATATTCATGAAAAGTACAATGATATTGGAGTAACTTATAGGCCTAATGATATTAGACATGATGTAGCAAAAAAGTTTGGAATTCATATTTCTTATGGAAAGGCATGGCGAGTGCGGGAGCATGCGTTAGAGTTGGTTTAGGGTTCACCAGAAGATTCATTCAGGTTATTGTTGAGATATTGTCATATGTTAGAGAAGCATAATCACGACACTATCACTCATATACATACTGATCCACATGACCATTTCTTATATTTCTTTTCTGCCTTGGGTGCTTCCATACGTGGCTTTATAACTTGTATAAGGCCCGTCGTTGTTGTAGATGGGACTTTTTTGGAGGACAAATATAGAGGCACCTTGCTTGCGGCCGCATGCATGGATGGTAGTAATCAAATTTATCTTTTGGCATTTGGCGTTGTCGACTCCGAAAATGATGCATCGTGGGAATGGTTTTTAACGAAATTGAAGGATGTTGTTGATACTGTTGAAGATCTTGTCATAATTTCTTATCGTCATAAAAGCATAGGTAAAGGGGTGGGTAAAGCGTTTCCTGATGCTCAACATGGTGCTTGTGTGTATCATATTTCACAAAACCTTAGGGCCAAATTCAAAGATGTGGTTGTACGTGATATTTTCATTACAGCCAGCAAAGTTTATCATCAATGTGAGTTTGAGGAGCTAATGCGACAAATTAATGGTATTGAGCACCGTATTGCACACTATCTACACAAAGGTAGGTATGCCAAGTGGGCTCGTTCGCATTTTGATGGCAGAAGGTATAGTATTTTAACAACCAATATTGCAGAGTGCCTGAATGGTGTTCTTAAGGAAGCATGAGAGTTTCCCATTGTGAAGCTTGTAGATCATATTATATGAGAGGTGTTGCATAAATGGTTTTGTACACGTAGGGAGGAAGCAATTAACATGACAACTCCACTAACAACATGGGCTAAAAAACAATTGAAGAATAGGCACAAGGAAGACCTTTCTCATAGAGTAGTACAATTTAGCCTACACGAGTTTACTGTTAAAGATGGATATTTAGATGGTCATGTAGACTTGCATGTAAGAACATGTAGCTGCCAAGAATTCGAGGTTGAATAGTTACAATGCAAACATGTTATTGTAGTGCGTAGAGTTCGCAACTTATCAGTCTATACTTTTGGTCATCTGTTTTATAAGTTTGAAGTCCTAGTAGCTACATATGCGGAGACTATCTATCTTGTTGGTTCGTCTGAGGAGCGGGACATCCCAGACGAAGTTGAGGCACATATAGTATTACCCCTTGTGAAATGTCACGGAAGGGGTTGGCAAAAGAAGAATCGAATTCCGTCGTTGGGTGAAGAAAGGATATTACATAAATGTGGGAGGTGTGGTGGCACAAGTCATAATCAGAAGACATGTTGTTCGACGAATCCACTATCAACCCAAAGAAATCAGGAGGCTCCATCAAATGATACTAGTGGTATACATTTATTGTCTACATATTGTCCTTATAATGAGTTAACATAGTCACCACGTTTATAACTAACAATTGCTCATTTATTTTTCTTATTTTAGGCCATAATATATGATATCCTACTTGAAGGTAGAAGAGCCTGGGCTTCGTACATGCTATGTAGGGAGTAACCACATCATGAATATGATAACAACCACATATTGCTATTGCTTATTAAAAGCATTACTTGAATGAATAGATGTATGTGTTGTAATCGTTTTCGTTGGACAATGAAGTGGTTTATGTTGTTGACTAATGACTTCAATGCTCAAATTTATTCTTAAGTCGTTCTTGTATACCGGTTAGCCATGTCAATGTAATGCAATTTTTTTCTCTTAAATTGTATTTATCTATAATATCAATAAAAAATGACAAGACTAAAATCTAAAACAGGACAACTGCATCGCACAACTACGTTGTGTTCGTGCCCACCTTGTAAAGTAATGGGTTGTGGATTTTCACTCCCCCAAGTCGTGCAGTAGTTGTGAACGGCATACATATTTGTTCTATTATTTTCCACAATCATGTCCTCGTACTTCAAGACCCATTCATGCATCTAAATAGGTTGTGACATCTTGCACAACGTGGTCGTACAGTAAATGATAATTTAATTAAGAAAACCATCACTATTTTGTGCACCACTACATGGACAACCTGGACGTGTAAAATTGTTAAGTACAATTATTCTCAGTCGTGCAGTAAATAAAAACTTAACAAAAACTCCACAATCAATAAGCACGACCCAGTCGTGCAGTGAATGAAACGTATAAGTGTGAGCCACCCTGTGTTGCATGACTGGGTAGTGGAAAAAATGAAATAAAAAATTTTACACGATTTGGCCATGTAGAAAATTGAAATCGGCTTTTCTGCACGACTGGGTCGTGATTATGGCACGACCTAGTCGTGTAGTGAATCAAAACCTACGATCAAAACCACCATTGCACGACTTGGTTGTGCAAAAATTACACTAAAAAATTTGGCACGACTAGTCGTGCTAATTACATGACCAGGTCGTGCTACAAAGTGAAATCGGGTCTTCTGCACGATTGGGTCATGCTGATAGCACAACTTTGTCGTGCATTGAATAAAATCAACTGTAAAACCACCTTGTGTTGCACGACTTCGTCGTGCAATAATGTGGAATCGAAAATTTGGCACGACTAGAAACTGAAATCGGATCTTCTGCACGACTAGGTTGTGCTGATAGCACAACCTAGTCGTGCACTAAATGAAATCAACTGCAAAACCACCTTGTGTTGCATGACCTGGTCGTGCAATAATGTGAAATCAAAAATTTTGCACGACCTAGTCGTGCTACATGCATGACCTGGTTGTGCAGTAAACGTGAAAATCTGTAATGTTGCACGACCCGGTCGTGTAAATATCACTATTTTAACCACGATGCCTTCATGCTTTTTTCGTGTAAAGCTTACCCATAATAGAGAAAGATTCAAAAGACGATGACTCATCCCTCCCCATATATCACGAAAATGTTTTGCATTCGAAGTAGTTTCCTTCTAAATGTTTTGTAAAAGGAACTAAATTACTACCAACTACAACTAGGACAAAAATCTCTAAAATATTGTACGAAGTTGAAGGATCATATGTTTAAAATTGGCACATATACACCTTGTTCTCAAATTTATTGGGAGCATGTAGAGCGTCATAGTAGATATGAATCAAACGATAAATGTTTTCAATCATTCGAGATTTCTCATCCGCATTTTCGTCTTCGAGTAACATGTGGATTAGTGCCTGCCAACTATCAACTGCTATAGCCTTTGAATAAGTAAGCAGAAGCCAAGAGACTTAAAAAAACTGGCATATAATTACCAAAATGATACAACTATTCAATAACTTATACATCAATACAAAGCTGATAGAGTGTGACCAAACTCAAAAAGAGGTCCATTTTGTAATGGTTTGTAAAATGCGAAATGTAAACATGGTTTAACAACTCATTTCCACGATCTCATATCAAATATATCTGTTGCTAACTCCTTCTTATAGTATCGAGCATGGTCTGGATGATGTATAATGTGCATGGACTCACCAATAATCAGACAATGAAGATACAATATAACAAAAACTCCACAATCTCCATTGCACAAGAAACAAACATAATGGTTAGTTGCAGTGGCGGACCTACATAAGGACCTAGGGGGGCCTGGGCCCCTTCTAAAATTTAAAAATTTCATCATAGTCCTCTTATTTTATATAGTCACTTTTATACCATTTTTCTAAAAAATTTAATGAATTTCAAGTTTTATATTATCTTTTCATTTTCGCAGCTCTTTTACATATAAGAGACTTTAATCTAAACAACAACATAAGTTTATATAATAATTTAATTAATTTTTACTATTTTTATTCATTTAAGAATTTTATATTTTATATTTTTTATTTATTTAGTTTGACATAAATTATATGTTTCTCTTTATGTTTTCTTTTATAGTCTTAAAAAATTAATTAATTGTTGCAAGAAGGGTATAAATTTGAAAATCTTGATGAACAATAATAGCTAAATCTTTTTTTATAATTTTAATAAAATTAAATATCATTAAAAATTATGTGTGAGATATTTTTATTTTATTTCATTTATTTATAGTCTTTTTGAACAAAACATAATATATTATAAAATAATCTTTTTCGAATGATTATAAAGAAAAATTTTGAAAGAAAATATACTTTTTTGTTGGCATCAAGCTAAAAAAAAATTAACACTCTTTATAAATTATAATTTTAAACTGTTGCAATTTTACTATCCTCTTATCTTTATATACTTTTATTATTTTTTTAATAAATTCTCTTATATTAAGTTTTATCAAATAAATTATAAACATTAAAATATTTAAGGTGCCCCTTCTCTCATAAATTCCTGGGTCCGCCACTGGTTAATTGCTTGTTCAAGAAAGGATATTATGACAAAAGAAACAAGTTTAATGATAAATTGGAGTGACACCTTATCTATTGTTGGGGAACACCTTGAACTCGAATGACCGGCCATGGATCTGCACCACCACTGTTGTTCACATCAATGGCATGTATCAATAAAGCGATCATATGTGCATATGGCGTCATTTGAATTTGAAATTCATCATTCGTGCATAGATTGTGGTCCGAGTCATATACATCGATTTTGTTTTCTTTCACGTTAACTACTCCCAACACCTAATGAATTCGCCCAACATTTATTGGAATGAAAACCTAAGAAGCGACCAATCATATAAAAGCATTGGCATGTGAGACATAATCGCAAAATATGTATGTAATCATAGATATGAAGTGGTGCTATATTTTTTTTACTCACCCTCTCCGTAGACAACCATGACATGCCTTCAAATTTGCTTTCACCTTTAGCATATTGGATGCATCTATCGTCATGCTCAGACTAAAGTGTTGTTGTTTTTCAAATAGTGAGAATTTTGCAAAAAAGATTTGCTACACATCACACAGGGTAGTTCATTGAATTGATACACACAAGAAATCATGATTTCTTCCTAATCACTTCATTATGATTACATACATACCTGAAAAAAACAATCCATTGCAAATTGACCACTTTGATTTGCATATCTATGCCTGATGAACCATAATGCGGCATCTATGTGCTGTAATCATGAATACATTTTAGTTCAAAGTAGATTATAAATGACATGCACTAATATGTTGACTTCCATACATACTGAATCAGATAACGAATCTCTAGGTTTGACAATAGTTTTAAAGAACTTCTTGTCACCAAGAGCTGGACCTAGTTCAACACTAAAGAAAAGCAATTTATGAGAACATTAATGTACTTTTGACACATAAGTAATGCAAGGATGATCCACACTTACAATTTTCCATCATCTTCTTTGTGCTCCAGCCAAGTATTCAATTCTTTCAACGTCTCTTTATCTTCCGGTTTGTGTTTTTTCAATGGATCTGTGTAAAGAAGTCTACAAGCTTTTGCACGTGTCGTTGGCCACTTATGCAAGTAAACCTTCTGTCTGTCACTTATAACAGTGACATCTGGTGAGGACATGCATGTGTGTGTGTGTGTGGGTGGTTGGGGGTTGGGGGGGGGGGCGGGGGGGGGTGCGGGGGGCGGCGCGTCTCATATGGGTTGTATGAATCCTCACGAATAACTCTTACTTGTTAAGGAGATGTCGATGTGTGGGTATTCTTCTCACGTTTGGGTTCTGAAACTATATTGACAACATCAACATCATGAGTGGCAGTGTATTCAACGGATGACTCCCCCAATGTATTTTCATTATGACACCCTCTCAACGGAGTAGTCAAGGAGTCATCAAAGACCTGTAATCAATAACATAACATGAGAGGGTGAATTTTTTTTTGTAGATAACAAAAGAAATAAGAAAGTAAAAATATTACTCACCGAAAAAGGAGAACTATATTGCTGTCTTGAATCTCTGTATCCAACTTGTAGAAACGAAAGGATTTGATTAATCGAGTTCTCTATCCGATCAAGTCATTTGGTGATGTCATCCCCCTTATTCTGTTCTGTGGTCCAAAGATAGCCTATTTCACCCTTTATGTGGACAATCTTCTCATTCTATAGAACAATAATGACAAAAGTTAAGTATAAATGTACTGTGTAATAGTAAAACAATAAGGTTAAAAAGCAAAGTAAAGAATGCTAAATATTACCATGCGATCTAGTCATTCCTCAATACTTGAGTGCATATCTAGTCCATGATGAACAGTATCCCCTCCACGAAATGAAGTGGTAGGTATATTGTCATTTTGTTTATGAGGCGACGTGGCTCCATCTTCTGCCGTATGCTGATCTTTTGCCCCTTCATCGAATCATGTTTAAGTGTAAACCTTGTTTTTATAATCTTTAGTTTTCTGCAATACAAAAATGTGCAAGTGTATGGGGTGGGGGACTCACTTGGTTGTGCGTGGGAATGAGTTTCATATTCAACCTATGAAATGTACATAAATCGAAAGGTTATCAAATGCATTATATATCTTACTGAAATACAAACATATTTATTTCATAGGTCCATACCTAACTTTGACGGAAAATGATCTCCTGCACTTCCTTGTTGGTGTGGTAACTTCTCATAATCCACCTAAGAATGAATGCACACTCTTTTTTCAACTTAATTGCCAATCTAGGATTACATTGGTCAAATTTCTCATAAACTCAAACCTATTACACGGAAAGAAGATACCATTAGGCTATAAGATATTAAACAAAGGACAACAAAAGGGAAAATGATACAACACATTTACCTGAAATATGGAAAACCATGTAAGTTATAATGCTCTTTGTGTGTGCTCTTCTTCAATTTCTTCGCATTCCATTTGCTAAGTCGATCTTGAATGTTCTTTCTCATGTTGTTTAATGTCATATCAAAGCATTTTTGGCCTCAAGGATATGCATTGAACACATTGATATCATCAAGCAAATGAATATGATCTCTCCTAATTTTAGTTATTGGTTCTTTACCCAACAATGCACACTCCAAGAAATACAGCATTGCTAATTTCACTCTTAGCATGTCATCATTATCTGGGCTTTGTAGGAATGTCATTTCTAATTCTCAATGGTCGAATCTAACTCTTCCACCAAGTAGACCATGACACAAGCTTAGCTTTTTAGGGACTATCTTCCGCAGATCATAACTTGGAAAATTACCGAACCGTGAGCCCGTAACCAATGCAAACTTTCTCGATGAAAATGTTACCTTCTTTCCATTAAAAAGAAATGTCATACCATCATCGTCACTATTCACTTCCCTCGAAAGCATGTTGTGGAAAATGCATGATGAAAATTGTATTTTTTGCATGTCTAGAAAATGGCCGAAGCATGAATCCTTAAACAATTTCAGTTGAGTCTTCGAAAATGTTTCCCGAATGTTGTCTAAACCTCATTGACCTTTGACCTACAGGTTTTCTTCGCAGGAAAAAAATCTATGTCCTTGATTTTGGGTTGTAAGGATGATACCATTTCATTAATATTGAGTACTATAATAAGATCAAAGGATAGCTATGTATAAGAATTTTGGAAATAGAGGGTGTTCCAACCTACCTCATCAATAATCGTTTCTTTGTGTGGCCTTTCATTGTCTATTAGTATCCTTTCTTTTTGTGTCTTTCGTTTCTCCCTTGATACCTTGCTTTCTTTCCCTTTCTTCGTTCCCCTCGCATTGGATACCATGTTTTTCCTTGTTTTAACCATCTCTAGAAAAATCCTTTACATGTAACAATGTATATCAATAATCTCTTCAATGCATAAGAAGATCTCTTTTTTTTAAAAAAAATTATCATGGCAATAAAGTAATAATCCTATATATGCTTTAGGAAAGGTAAATAAATAAGTAAGTAAACAAAAAGAAACACGGTAATTGTTCAAAACCAAATGGAGGGAATTAGTTACGTGCAACAAGCAAGTAGGAATCTGGATGAAACCCTGAAGAAAAAGATCAACCTTTTCTGGGATGCTGAGTGGAGTAGGTGTGATCACATAGAACAGACCTTTCAACATGTAAATTCCTCTAACAATCCCTGTATCATAGAGGCAACACAAAAGTTTGTAAGTAATAATTAAAAAATAAAAGTTACGGATACAGAATTTTTCATAAATTAGAACTTAAAATAATAATAATAATAAAACAGTTAACTCCATTTATGTTTGAAAAGGTATACGAAGAGTTGACACTTAAAGGTGTTTCTAGTTAGCATGTTAAAATTCTCAGTACATGTTTGTGATGCTATAGCTATATAGTTCTATCTCATATGATTTTTGAATATGTTAAAAAGTTAGATCCTAGTATCATATAGAACCAACAGTTTGCTTCCAAAACATATACAAAGCGAACAGTACAAATATTTGGTAGTAACATGGTTGGTAATAGACAGGTATGACTAGATGCTGATCATAATGCACTATTTTATCCAAACGGTCTTAATAATTTATTTGATCATTGATGAATTAGTTTATAACATCCTGATATATTTTCCCACTCTTTGCTTCAAAAAGAAAAAAAATAATACTTATAAGAGATAGAGAGAGAGAGAGAAAGAGAGAGAGTTTCAAGAAGAACCAAATATTGGTGATGAACCATTATAAATAAGCTCAATAGCTCTGTGAACATCTCATCGTATTATTTTGCAGATTGTACATCTTTTGAAGCGAGCAAATGGGTGGGAGACTTTAGAAATCCACCGTTGGATTATGCTCAAATTATGATATGTATGGTTTCACATTCTTTAAAAAGTCCTGATCATCCTCTCCTGGCCGAGATGATAATGGGATCCCTATCCAAGAATCAATGCCACAAATTCTTCTGACTCAATTATCTTGTGCTTCTAACTTTGATATAGAATATCAGATGAATATGGATACAATATTCTCAGTTTATGTAGAATCCAACTTTGTTCAAAACCTTTCTGTTGATGCTCAAAAGTTGGACCAACCAAAATCAAATGAAAGTATAAAGAAAATGAGAGAATGGCAAGGGTGCCCTCAGGGATATGAAGGGTGAGGATGATAGTAATGGATTGTGATGGTTTCCTTGGGTGCTAGTGTTTGTCAAAGCTTAGTAATGCCATATGAAATGTTGGTGGTAGGTGAAATGAGGGCTAAGAAGGAAATCAAGGTAAGATATGATTCACGATTCAAGTGATCTCGAATAGCATCAAGAGTTTGAGCAAGACATGAGCACAAAATGATGAATGGTTTGGCTGAGACAAGTTTGTAGCAAACCTCTAACAACCTCTGATAGTGTCGAGACAGGCTGTTGCAAACTGAGAACGACACCTGGATAGGGTTTCCTTCTTCAACCTGAGGAAAATAGCTTTAAGGTAGTCCCATGGCGGTTGAAGCGACTTTTAGTACGAGCAACCTCTTCCCAGTAGCTACAAAATCACCAAAAAGGTTAGAGGGCACCTAATTTTTCACGAGCGATAACCCTTTGATGTTTAAGTCAGTTTCAGGTAAGCTTTAATGGTGAGAAACGATTAAAAGAAGGGCGTGAAAAGGATGTTGCCATGAAAGAAAACAATAAAATAGTCACTCCAATGGAGGTTGGTGAGAGTAGGTTAATCCTAGTGAATATATTCTGAATCTTCCTAGGGATTATCCCAAAAGTGAATCTTCCCCTTACCTTGGAGGCATAAATGAGTTTTTATAAAGGGTCTTTAATGTGAAACCTAGATCTTGGCCATTCATCCCTCTGAAGTGTCATAATATTAAGGCTCTATATACTATTCTAGATGATTTTTGAGTAAGTTTAAAACCCTAATTTTAAAGTATTGAGGTGTTACCATGTGGTCAATCCTTGTTACCTTATTTATGGATAATGACATTGAGATTTGGATGAGATGTTAATCAACAAGCTAGGGACCAGTTTGTCGATGTCAGATAATTTGCCAAACTAAACCTTAGTTTGGTGACCCTGAAGGGCTTACGAGGAGTTTCAAATTTGTTTATGGTCATAGTTTCTTAAAGCATATCGAAACTCAACAACACTTAGGTTGCTTGGGCTGATAAACTAGCAAATTAAATAAGCAGGAATTATCTTCCATAATTGAAGGATACAATGCAGTCCACTAGTTGGGTCCATGATAAGGCATGTTTTATCCTTCATCGGGAATCCTGTTTGACCTAGTAATTATTTATTATGTAGTTAACAAAATATGATTCCCCTTTTAAAAGTGCTATTAGCTACTTTCCGTATTCCTTTTGAAGTTATTATTGTTGACATGTTAAGCTAACTGGTGAATGTACTAGTAACTCTAACTTCCTTGAGGTGTTTCCTCCTTAGATGGATCATTTTGTAATAGAGGCAAGCAAGGCTATTAGTTTATGTACTTATAGCCTTGGCTTCTTCAAAGGGGTTCTATCCTTAGAAGAGCCACTTTGGAATGTTAGCAAATCAAACTAGCATTATTTTGCATAGCAATTTGAATAATACCTTATAAGGTTTCTCATTCATTAAGTGAGCCTTAGCTCATTTAGTAGAGAAGGATCGTAGTCCTTTACAAAAGGGAGGACTTGGGCTCTTTGCAGAAATAAAAGAAAAAAAGGGCACTTGGCCTTCGAAATAAAGCTTGTTAGCTATTTGTAAAAGGCAAGCACTCAAGCTGTTTTAAATCTGAGGTATTCCTTTAAGTTTAGCTTATTTATTGGTAATACTTCTTCAAATGCTAAGCATTCGAAGGATACCTAACTTTAGTTCCATCCATACGAAGTAAGCGATAAGCTCCCGAGCCAAGAAGTTGCTTTACTTGGTATGGACCTTCCCAGTTAGGTCTTAAAACGCCAACCCCTGGTTCTTATGTGTTTATCATTACCTTCCTTAGAACCAAATCTCTGACTTCAAAATTCCTTGCCTTGACTCTAGAGTTGTAGAACTTGGTGACCCTTTGTTGGTATACTGACAACCTAAATTGTGCTCTGTCTTACTCCTCTTCAACTAAGTCTAAGCACATTCTGAGCTGTTTAGAATTAATCTCTAGATCATGGGCAGCTCTTTGAAGGTTAGCCATCTGAACTTCAACCGGAACTACATCCTCCACTCTAAAAAATAAGGAATAAAGGGTTTCCCCTATTGAGGATCTCAGGTGATTCTACAAGCCCACAAGACATTGTGTAGCTCTTCGGCCCAAATCTAATTTGGTCTTGAGTAAATGTTTTATCTCCTTATTAACTGCCTTTACTTGCCTGTTAGCCTGAGGGTGAGTTGTTGAGGAGAATTTGTCATGGATGCCAAGCTGCTCACAAAGTTCTCTAAGGTTGGCGTTATTGAACTATTTGCCATTGTCAATGATTATAATATGCGGGATCCCAAACTTGCAAATAAAAGTCCTACAAATGAAGTTCGTAGTCTTCTTCTCAGTAATCGTTGCCAACGGTTCTACTTCAATCCACTTGGTGAAATAATCTATAACTACTCTGACAAATTTAACTTGACCTTTAGATGTTGGGAGAGGGCCAATTAAGTCTATACCCCATTGAGCAAATGGCCAAGGGCTACTCAATGACGTAAGCTTATCAGGTGGTTATCATGGCACATTTGTGAACTGTTGGCACTTGTCACATTTTTTCACAAAGACCTTTGCATCTTCATACATGGGGGGCCAATAATAGCCTTGTCTCAGAGTCTTGAAAGCAAGACTCCTTGCTCCTAAATGATTACCACAAACTCTTTTATGGATCTCTCTCAACACATAGTTAGCATCTTTGTCATTGAGACACCTTAAGTATGGCATTGAATAACCTCTCTTATACAAGACACCATCAAGTAATAAATATCTAGCAGCTCGATACCTAAGCTTCCTCGCAGCTACCTTGTTTTTTGGGATTTCTCCGGTTGTGAGGTAAACTTAGATGGGATCCATCCAACTGGATGATTAGCTTACTGCTTTTACTTCCAAAGTGACTTCCTCCATATGAATATTTGGTTTTGGAATAAGCTCTTGTGAAACCATTTTGGACATTTTGATTTCAGCAGAGGATGCTAACTTAGCTAAAAAGTCAGCTTTTGGGTTTTCTTCTTGTGGGATTCTCTCTACTTTTGAATCTTTGAAGTGCTTCTTCAGTTCATTGACCCCTTTGGAGATAAACTGCCATGTTGGTCCCCTTAGCTCGGTATTCTAAATTTACTTGACTTACAACTACTTGTGAATCACTTTTGAGGATTTGTTTTTTAACTCCCAAGTTTTTTGGTAACCTTATTCCGGCTAAAATTGCCTCATATTCTGCTTTCTTATTAGAAGCCTTGAAAACAAATTATTGTGTTTTCTGGGCTTACTAAGACGATTCCTACTCCACTATCCTTCTCGTTACTACTTCCATCAACATACAATGTCCAACTTACTATCTCTTGATAGTTCATAAGTGGTGAGATTTGGTCATCAAATGCTTTCACATTTTGTTGGGGTATGTCACTATCTTTCCCCCCTAAGCAATTGGTGAATTCAACTATAAATTCGGAGACTCCTTAGGCTTTGATTACATTTTTAAAAGAGAAAATGATGTCAAACTCACTTATCTCAATGCTCTACTTTGTTAAGTGACTTGAAATTTTCAGCCTTTGTAGGATTTGCTTTAGTGATTGGTTAGTGACTACACAAATTGAAACGGCTTAGAAATAAGGCCTGAGTTTTCTTGAAGAAACTACCAAGGTAAGAGCTAATTTTTCTAGAGCTGGGCAACGAGTTTCTGCATCTACAAGAGACTTACTTGTATAATAGACAGGCTTTTGAATTCCTTCAAACTCTCGAACCAATACTGAACTTGCTGCAGTCATAGAAACAACTAAGTACAAGTATAGGATCTCACCTTGTTAGGGTGTCGAGAGAAGTGGTGTAACATGAAACCTACCGGTTAGTCTTTGCACCTTCTTAAGTGTCTTAAGGGATCCCATGTTACAAATTGATTGAATCTTATCAGGGTTAGCTTCAATGCCTCTTTGGCTCACCATGAAACCCAAGAACTTTCCTGCTGATACTTAAAGGCACACTTCTTTGGGTTTAACTTCATGTGATGCCTCCTTAACACCTCAAAGCTTTGCTTTAAGTCCTTCACATGGTTTTTCGCAATAGTGGACTTTGTCAACATGTCATCAACATATACTTCCATGTTTTTGCCGATGTGCTCTTTAAAGAGCTTGTTCACCAGTCTTTGATAAGTGGCTCTAACATTTTTAATGCCAAATGGCATGACTTTGTAACAATACAATCCTCGGTTTATAATGAATGCAATCTTCTCTTCATTTGGTGGATATACATCTTAATTTTGGTTTTAATCGGAAAAGGCATCCATGAAGCTCATTACCTCATGGTTTGCTATGGCATCTACAAGTTGGTCTATCCTTGGCAATGGAAAACTATCATTGGGCAGGCTTTGTTTAAGTCAGTGAAGTCTATGCACATTCTCTACTTGCCATTGGGCTTTTGTACGAGAACAGGATTAGCTAGCCAACTAGGATAGTTGGCCTTTCGAATGAAGTTGGCTTGCAAGAGTTTGTCTACCTCAGTTGCCATTGCCTCATAATGTGTTGTATCATTAGCCCTTCTCTTCTATCTAATAGGCTTCATTATTGGGTCAACATTCAAATGGTGGCTAATCAATGAAAGGTTGATGCCTGCCATTTCGTCATGGCTCCAAGCAAAGAGATCTCTATACTCTTTCAACAAATCTTGTAACTTCAACTGTAATGAAAGTGATAATCAGGTCCTAAGTTTTATTGACCTATCTTCATGATCTGGGTCCAAGTGAAACAACTTCATTTCCTTAAACGATTCGACTCGTTGCTCATACCTTTTATCTCGAGGATCCAGCTCACCACATGTCTCTCTATCATCTCTCAAAAGAGATCCATTAATTGTTAGATTAGACTGGTCATTGGTTGAAGCCCCATCAACCGTGTGACACGGTTTGACAGATATCTCATAACAATCTCTAAATGCTTGTTGGTCACTAGCCATGATTAATTCCAAATCCATCTCCTGTTTGAATCTTCAGCTTTTGAAAATATATTGAAATTACTGCCTTTGTATCATATAAGCACTACAAAAAAAGGGCCTATTGTGATGAACAAAATGTGTCTCTATAAGTATAATATGTGTCGCTAAATCAATTTTGTGACTAAAAATATGTCACTATGTATTTGTCACTTTTGCCCCTGTCACAAAAGGGCATAGAGATAATTTTAGGTTCGTCACAACAATTTAGTGACAGTCATAATTTATTTCTTTATATTGATCGCTAATGCTTCTTTATAGCGACAAATACATGTTAATTAATAACAGAGACACAATTACCAATTTTGTCACTATAAATACAAGTTGTGACAAATTTATTTGTCATAAAGTCATTATTAGTGACTAATGAATTTGTCACAAATTTATCTATAGTGACTATTACATTTGTCACAAAATAATATGTAGTGGCTATAATATAAGTCATAAAAATAGATATAAAGACTATTAAATTTGTCACAAAATTATTTTTAATTACTAGTAAATTAGTCACAATAACTTTAGGTGACTATTAAATTTGTCCAAAATTTAGAGTTAGTGACAATAATTACTGTCACAAATTCATTTTTAGTGACTATTTAAATTTTCCTAACTATGTCTAATGACTATATATTAAATCAGTCACAATGTCATATGAAGTTTCTATCATTTATATGCCAAAACTATGTTGAGAGACTAAACAGTTGTCACGATAATCTCTTTAGTTACTATTAAATGTGTCATAAATATATTTTTATTTAATAAGAAAAGTCGCAATTTACTTGTATTGGTAGTGAAATTTGTCACTATATTATCTAAGGTGACTGATATTTTTGTTCCAAAATTATTTGTCATAATATATTCATTTCTAATTATCAGTAGTGACTAAATAAATAATTACTTTTTTTTTTAATATCAATTAGTAAAATACATTGACATCAAAAAACCATTTTTCCTATTTCGTGTATCTATAATAACAAGAATAATATGTGGCTCAAAAAAATATTTTAAATACAAAATTCAAAGCTTTACAAGTGTCTAACATAATAAAAAATTAAAGTAAATAACAATGGTGTCAAATATCTAGTGAATAATATAAATAAAAATAAAAATCTCCCAAAAGCTTCAAATTTTCAACTTAAGCAAACCTAATATATCTAATAATAAAGGTTCCAAATGCATTTAATTATTTTGACATCGAACAAAATTCATAAGTTCTTGAACATTAGATTTCACTTGAGCTAATTCATCTCCAAGATTCTTCACGTGCTCTTCTACAACTTCTCTTTGTTTTCGTTCATCTTCCCACATCTTCAAAAGTTCAATACGTGAAGGTTGTGGACCATAAATATCAACACATTGTATGCCCATGCCAAAAGTACAAATACAAGATCTTCCATCCTCGCCCATAACTTCAGTAAAAATTTTATCCTTTGATTGATCAGGTTGGCTACTCATACGCTCAGTCATTTCCTTCTACAAGTGATACATAATTATTAACATAATATGTTTAACAAAATGCCCTCACAAGAAATTTTAGTTAATGTTAAACTTAATTGAAGACTACAATTAAATAATACAATCAATATTTAAGTGAAATTAATTAGTAATAATAAATAGGAACTTACAATTGTATATATAATACTAATAGCATCAAATGCTTTAATATTAATAAACAATGAAAACTGCAAGTTAAAACCTTAAAATCGTTGTTTAGATATTAGTAAAAAGTTTCATATTTAAAGTTGTAATTTATGCAAATCATAAAATAATTAATTATTCCTATTGATAATCTATTAAAATATCTACGTAAATTTTCATATTATATTGTATAAATTCCAATGAGTTGCATGTAACACAAACTACTTGCAAAACATGTCATATCAGATCATTTAAAATCACCATATATAAAAAAAATGTAAGATGAGCCCTATAACTTACAATTAGTTCTGCAGAAGTTGAATCTATAGCGCTTTTATCTTTCTTTGTATGAGTGACCATGTACATTGTTATCTTATGTGGCTCTTTACCTTCTGGATCTTGGGATTGCTATCACAAAATGGAATTATTAGCATATGTATATATAACCGAAATTATTAAGAAATAGTTGAATAGGAAGATTACCAATTCATCTCCGACTCTTGCAAAACTTTTTGTTCCTGAGGTATGACTTGATGTGAGCTTTGAACGATTGGCCTTAGGCGACGCTATAACAAGTTAAAACATGAAAATATTATTAAAAATAGTTTATCGCAAAAAGAAGCATATTTTGTCTTCAAAAAAAAATTATTTAAATACTTACTTGTCCTTTCTCAGACTCCTAAAAATCAATCAACCATTTCCACTGTTCCTCCCCTACTTCATCTTTAAGATGGGTTAGCATCTCCTCATCATTTTTTGTTTTTGCTGTGTTGTATTTCTCCTTCAATGTGAATTTCCTCTTACGCCACCGATGAGCTAATTTGTCATTTAGCCATTTTGAAATAGCATCCCAATCTGTTGTGAGTTTTTTCTGTAACAATTTAAAAAGAAAATTAATCGTAACACTTATTTAATATTTATGAGAAGTTAGTGAACTTAAAGTACCCTTATTATGCTTTTCATGCGATCTTTATCCTTTTCTAGCACAAGTCTCCAATCTGCATAATTAAGTGGCATTATAGAAGAATCACGTGCAATATAACCAATATATTGTCCTAGCTGCTTATCACCATCTCCTATAGGTTGTCCATAACAATTCAAATTTACTCGAATGGGATCTACTTGATTATGTATTGATTGTAATCTAGTAGGTCCACGAACCCGTTTAGAAGTAGTGGAAGCACCTGTTAACATTAATGTAATTAATATTATCATTTAACCATATAAATTAGTTTGTAGCTGTTGTGAATGTTTAACATACCAAGATTGTTTTCACCATTGCCACTTTCACCATTGCCACTTTCACCATTTTCTCTCTCACCATTTAATTGCTCAATTTGAATGTTTTGAGTTTATAAGAATAATAAAAATTCATTAGTAAATAATAAAATTAAAAAAAATGAATTATCAGTCTTTTACTTACCAACATGAGCTTGAATTTCATTGGCAGATTGGTTTTGTAATTGTTCACTTGTGAAGGGAGTAGTACAAGAGACTCTTCCATAATCACCTTTGTTTGGTCGATCAGATCGTTTCTGAAAGTTCTAGAGGTATGCAGTTACAAATATCAATACAGTCAACTGTAACATAAAACAACACAGGAGGATTTTTACGTGGTTCGGTTTATAAAAACCTACGTCCATGGACAGCTATTGAGCTGCAATTCACTATGCTCTTGTTTGTACAATCTTTAGGACCTTTTACAGTGCTGACTCACCGTCACACACAGACCTAATCTTTGACAAACAAAATCTTCACAAAGATTCTAAACACTAGTGAAACTGCTCACTCTCTGTTACATAGAACTTAACAGCACACTGTTAAGTTAAACTTAACACCCGATATCAGACAGAATAAAAACACTCAACCCTCTAGATTCCTAAGTGTTTAATTACTCTCTCAGACTGAATCAATACCTCATGTACGGTTTTTAATTTCCATACATGATTACAATGACTCAATAAATCAAAGAAACAAAGTCATTCCTTGGCGTTAAAGCTTGTCTCTTGTAACGTTGCGGAATGCCTTTTACCAATCAACAACCTCTCTTCTTCATGAAAAAAAGACTCTCCCTCTATGTTGTTGACGTTTTATTATATAATGAGAGACCTTCATTCAATCTTCCTAAAATCCTGTAAGTATCTTAATCAAGATCTTATTAGGATTAGGATAAAAACATAATAGGAAATGCCTTTAGTTAATCTCCTAAAGAAATAAGAGTATATCAACTTTCTTCCTATCTTGATTAGGATACAAAATATTATCCTAATCAATATAGATAATAATCAAGGAACTTCCTATATTAGCTAGAAACAGTAAAATAGGAATAAAACACTTTACTTACTTTTATCACAAGTTATCCAAAAATTTTGAACATATATATATCACATGTGTGACGTTTATCACCAACAATCTCCCCTTTTTTGGCAACTTGTGATGAAAGCACTTAACTGTTTCGAAGGACATCACATGATAAAAAAAATAAATGTCCATGAACAGTAAGACAGACAAATGACCTAAGCTAAATAAGTAGAAAGCTGTTATGTAACTGATAACAGTACACTGTCTTAAGATATATGACAGAACATAATACTAAGTAAAGAGTCATCAGTACATACTGCAAAACAAGAGAAAATGTTTGTTAAGCACAACACTACTAAAAAGCATCTACAATCAGTCAGTCAAAATACTGATGCAGAGAAGATAGTAAATCATGCAAATGCACACCGCATATAATAGAGTTTTTCTCCCCCTCACTTCGTACTTATTCCCTTTGAGAAATAAGTAACACAACAAAATTAGTAAGCTGAGATAATAACAAAATAATAGCAAACAAAAGTAGTTCAGAACAGAATAAAAACAAATAGTTCAAATAGCAAATAAAAAGACCTATCAGCCAAGGTAAATTCTCCCCCTTGATATGTGATCTTCAACCATTCTCCCCCTTGATTTCAGCACAAGTAGCCAAAATCTAACCAAGTCTGGGAGACTTCCGAACAGGTGGAGATGAAGAGCTGCCAGGGCGTTTGACAGATTTTCGAGCAACATGCTTGACTTTGCGCTTAGGAGGAGAGGTTTGCGTAACAGATGTGTCTGGTTCTGTTGAAGCTACAACTGGGGCTGGGTGTGCAACAGGAGCTGATGCTGGAGGAACTTTAGTGGCATCCGAGGAAGTGGTTGTAACTTCAGCAACTACTCTGCAAATATCTCTTTCAATTCTTTCGGCACTGGTTTCAATGGTTGGAGCAGGTGGTTGTGAAGATGGGACTGACGATGCTAGTGCTGGTAAAGGAGAAGATGGTGGAATAGGAATGTCAACAGCTACTGCAGTTGAAGGAATGTCCAGTGATTCTGTGTCCGCAGATGGTGAAGGCTGTTTTGTTTCGGTATCTACTTTTGTTGGTTCATCTGATTCAGACTCATCACACAAAGTAGGAGCAGATTTTGCTGTTTTCTGCTGCTTCTGACCGGATGACTTTTCACCATTTTCAATTTCTTCTTTCCCTTGTGAACACTGGCTAGGACAGAGGTCTTGTTAGATTTTTTAGTTGGCTTCTGTGCTACTGTTTTGTCTTTCTTAACAGCAGGCTGTGCAGCTGGACTTGATGGACTTGGAATTCTATGCTCAGATGGTGGTGTAGTGGTTTCAGGAGCATCAGCAGCTGGTGATCTTGGTGCCATAGGTGCAGGTTCAGGTGCGGATGCCATCATGTGATGTGTGTGGATGAGCCTGTCCAAGAAACTGACTTTCCAACACAGATTGCTTGTGTTTAATATCCTTTAAGTCCTACAAAATTTCTGTCAAGGCAGTATTGATTAAGTCAAGTTTTTCCTCAACAGATTTCATTTGATTCTTCCTGACTCTAGTGTGTTTAGGTTCAGGTGTAGGGAGATCAGTTTGATCATGTAATCTCTGAAGAAAACCCTTAGTGATTGATTTAGACAGAACCTCAGTTTGTTCAGAAGAACTGACAGGGACATTGTTCTGAGCAAGGATGCCTTGTATCAGACAGAGAAACACAAGCAGATAGTAGTTCGATTGATAAGAACCAATTTGAACAATTATTCTGTATGCTAAAAGTCCAAAGTTCATAGGCCTATTAGCTCCTAGACAAAAAATGAGTTTCAATCTATCTTCTCGAACCTGATTTTGGTGGGAAGAAGGGAACCAATCAAACTGAGCTATTTTGTGAAGCACACGGTATTTTTTCTTCAGATATTTCTGGTTAAGGCCATCTCTAGGTTTCCATTTGATATCCGTTCGACCAGTAACTTCCTTGATAATATTAGCCACGTCAAATTCTTCATCAAGAGAATGCATGCTTTCTATTGGAATGTCCATAAACGAATTTATGACATTGGGAGAAAATTTTACAAACTTTCCCCGACAATAGACTCTATGATAATGCATGCTCCTAGGATCATCTATGGTGCTTGAAATGTTAGCATAGAATTCCTGAATCAAGGTTTTAACAGGGGGAAGAAAATTTGATACCGTTCGAGTCCAGTAATTGGACTCAATCATCTCGCTGACACCATAAGAGTCGAAGTCTGAAAGTTTTACAAGTTGCTCTAGCTGAAGCTTCCTCTGTGAGGTGAACTTGTCGAACTTCTGTTTGATTTCAGCCGTGAAAAATTTGTTGTACTTTGGCTTGATCTTTTCTTTGATTTTCTTTACTGGTACTTGCTCGTTAGCGCTCATGGCAGGATCAACTGTTGTCTTGTTTTGTTTGTGTTGTGTTGGAGGTGACTGGCTACTGTTATCACTTTCATCACCGGAGTCATTTGAAGAAGAAACACTTGCTGTTGAGTTTGAAGACGCCATAGCTAGGGTTTCTAAACTGTAAAAATTTTTTATAACAGAGACAGAGAGATGCGAGACAGGGACGCAACTGTGGAAGAGGGATTATGTGAACAGGAAGAAGCCCACAAACTATTTGTTATATATACTAGGCCGATTTTTGAGGAAAATATTGATTTTCAATAAAACTCAATTAATTGTTTTTCCTTTCCAAAAACTGTCTAATAACTCCCTTCACAATTCAAATCAAATTTGAATTAAATACAAAAACGAAGTACTAATAGAAAAAGGATTCCCGCCATTGATACTTCTCCCTTTTAATTCAATAATGCTGACATGACAAAAATTTGACATATGGACACACAAGTAACTTAATTTTTTGAGAATAAGCACAAAGGATATTGTTATGAAAAAGGTAACAGAACACAGTTATTCATATCATAACAGGAATATCTGAATTATCATATTTCTCATTCTAAAGAGCATAATTTTGGGTTTGAGAGATTCACACATTGAAACTTTATTTTGAATATATTGAGTAAACAACTAGAGTATCCTTCTCACACACACAAAAGTTAGTCTCAATATAAATTTGCTAAATAATACAGTAGCTTTCACACATGTATAGAGGTAGCCCTTTTCCATTTGAGTGGGTGACCTCACCATATTTCCTAGATACAATGAAGCTACTCTCAATGGATGGCTTTCACACATCATATACTGATAGCCCTCTCTGTATCTTTATTATTAACCAGTATTGAATTATTCACAAGTTTGTATCTCAACTCAGAAACATGCTAATTTAGAAGGAAAATTATGATACTACAGATATGAATAACATAACAGAATACTGTGTTCAATCATATAACTGACAGATACCTAAGGTTTTTCTTAGATTTTCAAATCTTGTTGTGTCCAATGCCTTGGTGAAAAAGTCAGCCAATTGTTTATTTGTGGAGATGTGCTCAATGTGTATTACCTTAGATTCCACTAGTTCCCTTATAAAATGGTATCTAATATCAATATGTTTTGTTCTAGAATGCTGAATAGGATTTTTGGAAATATTTATGGCACTAGTATTATCACAAAACACAGTAATGGGTTTCTGTTCTATATCATAATCACTCAACATTTGCTTCATCCACAACAGTTGTGTACAACAACTCCCTCCTGTTATGTATTCGGCTTCAGCTGTAGATAAGGAAATTGAATTCTGCTTCTTACTGTGCCATGAAACCAAGTTAGTACCAAGGTAAAAATAACCTCCTGAAGTGCTTTTTCTTTCATCTGCATTCCCTGCCCAATCTGCATCACTGAACCCTGCAAGACAATCATTTGTATCTTTAGAAAACCATATTCTATAATCATATGTTCCATGAACATACCTGATGATTCTCTTTGCTGCTGCAAGATGAGATTCTTTAAGATTTGCTTGAAACCTTGCACAAAGTCCTACACTAAAGCTCAAATATGGTCTGCTTGCTGTGAGGTAAAGTAGGCTGCCAATAATGCTTCGGTATAAGCTTGCATCAACTTCTTTTCCTGCATTATCTTTTGAAAGTTTTAGATTAGTACTGATAGGAGTTTTCATTGGTTTTGCATCCTCAAGCCCAAATTTCTTTACAAGATTTTTGGCATATTTTGATTGAGATATAAATATCCCATCATTCATTTGCTTAACCTGCAGTCCAAGAAAGAAATTTAATTCTCCTACCATGCTCATCTCAAATTCTTCCTACATCAACTTAACAAACTCATTAATTTTGCTTTTGTTAGTTGATCCGAAAACAATGTCATCAACATATATTTGAGCAACAATAAAATAGTTAGATGCATGTTTGATAAACAAAGTCTTATCATTGCTGCCTCTTCTATAACCTCTTTTGATCAAAAAATTTGTCAACCTTTCATACCAAGCTCTAGGAGCTTGTTTCAAACCATATAAAGCTTTGTGTAATTTGTACACAAAATCTAGATGTTTAGGATCTTCAAATCCTTTAGGTTGTTCAACAAAAACTTCTTCATTGAGATAGCCATTTAAAAATGCAGTTTTAACATCCATTTGGTATAACTTAAACTTAAGCAAACAAGCAATTGCAAGTAGTAATCTGATTGACTCAAGTCTAGCTACAGGTGCAAAGGTTTCATCAAAGTCTATGCCTTCAACTTGTGTGTACCTTGTGCAACTAACCTAACTTTATTTCTAACTACTTGTCCACTTTCATCAGTTTTATTTTTGAAAATCCATTTAGTTCCGATGACATTTGTGTCATTTGGCCTAGGAACTAATTCCCATACCTCATTCCTCTTAAACTGATTAAGTTCATCTTGCATAGCTTGAATCCATACTTCTTCTTTTAAGGCTTCTTTCACATTCCTTGGCTCAATTAAAGAAACATAACATGCAAATCTTACCTGGTTTCTTACCTTGCTTCGAGTCTTCATCATGTCATCTGGTGGTCCAATGATAGAACTTGATGGATGTGCCTTCTGAATCCATGTGGGTGGATCTTTTCTATCATCACCATTCTGAATCGAATTTTGGTTTAAATCTGAGTTGTCAGATGCCACTGTTTCATCGGGCGTAACAGTCACTGTTTCTTCTTTCATAACAACATCTTTCTGTTTATTGCTATCTGGATCAGATTTTTCTGTATCTTCTGTGAAGCTGATTATGTTTTCCTCTTGTCAGTATTCTGCATAATCTTCATGATTATCAAATACTACATTTGCAGATTCCATAACCGCCTCTGTTCTCAGATTGTAAACTCGAAAAGCTTTGCTGTTTTGTGCATATCCCACAAAGACTCCTTCATCGCTCCTTGGATCCAATTTTTCTAACAGTTCTCTGTCGTTTAAGATGTAACACCTGCAACCAAAGACATGAAATATTTCAAATTAAGTTTTCTTCCTTTCAAAATTTCATAAGGTGTCTGATTAGTGCCAGGTCTAAGAAAAACTCTATTTGAAATATAGCAAGCAGTGCTTATTGCTTCGGCCTATAGTCTCTTGGTCAACTTCTTGCTGTTTAGCATTACTCTAGCCATCTCTTGAAGAGTTCTATTCTTCCTCTCCACAATGCCATTCTGTTCAGGGGTTTAAGGAGCTGAAAATTCATGATCAATTCCATGATATTTGCAAAAGTCAACATAGCTACCGTTTTCAAACTCCTTTCCATGATCACTTATTATTCTTACAATCCTTCCAATGTTCCTATTTTGCTCGTTTTCAAGCTTGACACAAAGGTTCCTGAAAGCATCAAACGTATCAGATTTTTCTTTAATAAAGTCAACCCAAGTGTATCTAGAAAAATCATCCACACAAACAAATATATATCTCTTACTTGTAATGCTTTCAATTTGCATGGGACCCATAACATCCATGTGAAGCAAATCAAGTATCTTAGAAGTACTAAGATGTGGATTTGATTTGTGTGAACTTCTAATTTGTTTTCCCATTTGACATGGTCCATAAATTTTATCAATTTTATCATCAAGTTTAGGAAGTCCTCTTACGGCACCTAACTTAGTTAAATTAATCAAGTCTCTGTAATTCAAGTGTCCTAATTTTTGATGCCAAAATTCTAAATCTGAAATCCTAGCATGAAAAGCAATTTCTACTAGATAATAATTATCTAAAGATCTATTACCTTGTAGAATGCATTCACCAAACTTATCTAAGACCATGCATTTGTTTTGTGTGAAGTTAACAACATACTTGTCATCACAAATTTGACTTATGCTAATAAGATTAGCCTTTAAGTCTTCCACCAAAAGAACATTTCTAAAATTGGGTAGGCCTTTGACATTCAAAGTTCCTTTACCAATAATCTTACTTGTTGCTCCATCTCCAAATGTGACATTTTCATCCCTGCATGCTTTAAAATCTATTAGAAACAATTTATTTCCAGTCATGTGTCTGGAACAGCCACTGTCAAAATATCACAAATCATTAGAAGCATGATTAAGTGCAGTAAAGGCAACATGACATACTGTTTTGTCTTTCTTAACCCACTGCTGTTTTGATTTTGGTAACAGTTTAAATTGTTTCGATTTTTTATGCAAGAGATTCTACAATTTAAAGCATCTATGCCTAATATATCCCTTTTTACCGCAAAAATAGCAAATAGGAATGAATTTTCTTACCTTTTCAGGACTGGATTTGAAAGAACTCAGTGGAGAAACATACGTTTCACTGCTCTTAGTGTTTGGACTTGACTTTAAAGAAGTTGTTTCAAAATTCTTACCTGATGTTGAAGCTTTTACAAAGACTGTTTTGGATGAAGATGCAATGTTTCCTTCAGTGTACCTCAATCCATGTTTGTTGGAGTTGTCTCTTCCAAGATTCAAAACTTGATCAAGTTTGGCTGCTCCAATTTTGAGCTGATCCACATACCTTTTACTGTCATCAGTTCTGTTGTGATTTTCTTGATATATGCTGTTTTGTCTGTAAAAACAGTCTCAAGTTCTGTGATATGATTTTTAGCATAAGCTTTCTCACATTTCAGAACTTCAATTTTCTGCTTCAAGGTTTGATTTCTTCTTTCTGGCTTAGCCATTCACCATAGAGTGCATTGTAAGTTTCTTGCCACTCTTCATAATATTCTGGTCCTTCTTCTTCATCTGAATGGTCAATACTGTCTTGACAGTCTGCTGTTATGTTTGACATAACAGCCTTTCCTTTATCTGCTATAGATGCAGAAAATGCAACAAAATTACTCATACAATCTTGGTCTTCTGACTCCGATTCTGATTCATCACTCCATGTTGCTGTCAGCCATTTGTTTTTCTTTTTGAGATTAGCACATTCAGATTGAATATGCCCATAACTGGAACATTCATAACATTGAATCTACCCTTTCTTTTCAGGTTGTTTAGCTCTCTTTTTGTCATTCTCCTTGCTGAATTTTCTAACTTTTCTTCACTTGTATTTGATGGCTTTCCTTGATTCTTTTTCCTGAAATTTCTTTTCATAAACTTGACATAATTTTTTGTCAGGAAAGCAATTTGTTTAGAATCAGTTTCATCGAACTCATCACTACATTCATCTTCAGATTTTTCGACCTTCACATTAAACGTAATACTTTTACCCTTTTGTTTCCGAGTACTTTGATTTATTTCAAAGTTTTGGAGAATGCCTATCAGCTCATCAACTCTCATTTCATCAGTGTTTTTAACTTCTTCAATGCCAGAAATTTTGGGTTGAAATTTGTCAGGGACTGACCTAAGTATTTTACTAACAACTTCTACATCAGTGAAATTTTTACCAAGCATGTATGCAGAGTTTGTTATATGACATATCTTGGAATAAAAATCAGAAATTGATTCATCGTCATGCATCATCAGATTTTCAAACTGAGAATTCAACCTCATTAATTTAGATCTTTTAACAGATGCAGTACCTTCATGTTTTACCTCAAGTATGTCCCATACTTCTTTGGCTGCTTTGCACCTAGAAATATGTTCGAAGTTATTCAAGTCAACTGCAGCAAAGATTGCATTGAGAGCCTTGGAGTTCTAACTTGATCTCCGGTATTCTTCATCAGACCATTCATCCTTTGGTTTTGGTTTAGTATTACCGAGAGCATTCAATTTTGTTGGAGGTGTCCATCCCTTAAATACACTCGTCCAAGCCCTATCAACAAGTGACTTAATGAACATCATCATTCTCACCTTCCAATACGGATAATTATTGTCATCAAGAATAGGGGGTTGCATTCCAGATCCTCCGTTGCGTATAAACTCCATCCTTCCAGATTAACTTGATCGTTTTCATCACTTGTTCTATCAGTGAGCCTGCTCTGATACCAATTGAAAGTTCTGAAGGGATGCAGTTACAAATATCAATATAGTCAACTGTAACGTAAAACAACACAAGAGGATTTTTACGTGGTTCGGTTTATAAAAACCTACGTCCACGGACAGCTATTGAACTGCAATTTACTATGCTATTGTTTGTACAATCTTTAGGACCTTTTACAGTGCTGACTCACCTTCACACACAGACCTAATCTTTGACAAACAAAATCTTCACAAAAATTCTAAACACTAGTGAAACTACTCACTCTCTGTTACATAAAACTTAACAGCACACTGTTAAGTTAAACTTAACACCCGATATCTGACAGAATAAAAACACTCAACCCTCTAGATTCCCAAGTGTTTAATTACTCTCTCAGACTGAATCAATACCTCATGTACGGTTTTTAATTTCCATACATGATTACAATGACTCAATAAATCAAAGAAACAAAGTCATTCCTTGGCGTTAAAGCTTATCTCTTGTAACGTTGCGGAATGCCTTTTACCAATCAACAATCTCTCTTCTTCATGAAAAAAGACTCTCCCTCTATGTTGTTGACGTTTTATTATATAATGAGAGACCTTCATTCAATCTTCCTAAAATCCTGTAAGTATCTTAATCAAGATCTTATTAGGATTAGGATAAAAACATAATAGGAAATGCCTTTAGTTAATCTCCTTAAGAAATAAGAGTATATCAACTTTCTTCCTATCTTGATTAGGATACAAAATATTATCCTGGTCAATAGAGATAATAATCAAGGAACTTCCTATATTAGCTAGAAACAGTAAAATAGGAATAAAACACTTTACTTACTTTTATCACAAGTTATCCAAAAATTTTGAACATATATATATCACATGTGTGACGTTTATCACCAATAGTTTCGTTTAGTCATGACCTCCTACAAGCTTTTAATTTAGATTGATACAATGAACTTGATAGCTTGAATTGAATGAAATAACAATATAGTAAAGTGCAATTTAAATTTTATTAAACTATTCAAATTAAATAAATAAATTTTATAAATAAATGTTAATTTTTGAAAATATAATTATATTACAAGGATAGTGGCTTACGTAATACTAGACCATCTGTAAATCAATGTAGCAAAAATTTTATGACTAAATAATAATAATAATAATTATTATTATTATAAACTACAAATTTATAAAGCAAAAATAGAAAAAATTAATATGCCAAATTCCATGATGAAAATTAAAGAAATAGAAAGAAAAGCCAAACATTTGCAAAAGATTTTGCAAGAAGTCTTACGGGTGATAAACTAAAGGTAACAATTTTTACTTCAGTTATGCAAGATTCACATGATAAGTTATGCAAATATACCAAAATTAAACAGTAATTAAATATGCCCAAACTAATGCATCAAATTAGTGAACAATTAATTTTCTTATTGGATCATTAAACATGGCAATGAACTAATGTATTAATTATAATTCGCTTTATCAACATGCACCACTGTACCAAGATATTTGTTTATTGTGAAGGGGGCTGATTCCTAATCGAATATATATTAGTTCATGACTTAGCTCATCACTTCTTTTGAGGCTAAGCAGATGCATTAACTTTCCAATAGAACTATACATTTAGCAAAAGTTAAATTAAGGTTATTATAAAATCATTTATCCCATTCACATGCACACTAACTGAAGTTCACTTTAACTTTATTCTTATTAAGATCTGTATACATTATACTCATTTAAAAAAAAATACCTATATAGACTGATTAAATTATAATATTGAGGCATCAAAAACATACCTTGGCCTTCTTTCCAATAGCTTCCTTGTGCATTAAAGCTTATCCAAAAAAATATATCCGCTAAATATTTTTAGAAGATCCCAAAGATGAATCTGTATAATAAATAAGCAACTATAATTATAAATCTATTTGTGACTTCTAAAAGATTTAAATAATTATATTTCAAAACAAGAATAACAATAACCACCTGACCCATCCGATTGTCAATCTAATACACATAAAGAATATGCATTTATGGATAAAAAATGGTAATAACAAAATAAAGCAAAAGGGAAACAAATAATGCATTTGATTTTATTTGTCAATGTACTATCCTAAGCAAAAAACAAGTAATAGAAGAGACAAAAAATAAATTTAAATAGTTTAAATTGTATTAACTCAATAATAAGTTTTAAAAATTATCCATTTAAACCAAAAGCTATAATATAAAGCAATGAATTTATGAAAGATTTCATTCATATTGTCATCAATCCAACTCTGACTCTTCGCTCCAGCTTTCTGATTCATCTTGTATAACTGCTAGAGGCATGTCAATCACTATTCCAGGGACATTTTCTCTAGCCAAACTAACTTCATCAATGTTGTCCCTAAGTCCTTGTAATCTCTGGCTGCTAAATGATTCAATGTCCACTACTACATCTTCATCATTTGCCTTCCCATTCTCATCCATTTGAAACAAGTCTCTCAGTTTTGTAATGATAGCAACATGCCACCCTGTGTCAACAACATCTTCTACATAAAACACTTGGACTGCTTGATATGCAAGAACAAATGACTCCTTAGCATTCAATAAGCAATTAAGATTCACAAGTGTGAAACCTAACTCATCATTTTTAATGCCTCTTGTAGAATTTACATCAACCCAATCACACTCAAAAAGTGCAACTCTTCTTTTCTCATCATAATTGTCTAACACAATGACATCCTTTAATTGCCTAAAGTATGTAACATCTCCTGAAATTGGACTTTAATCTTTAACACTAGCAAAACTTGATGTTTTTGCTATAACAACCACACCACTATTTTGTGTCTTCCTTTTTTTGTCAATCTTTTTAGTTCGAAACCTAAATCCATTTGTCTTGTACTTTTGAAATTTTAATGCTATTATGTTAGGTCCTTGAGACAACCACATAAGATCATCGATTAGACGATGATTAACTTGTGTAGCTAATTGCACTGCCTATTTCATCAGTTTACAAAAGTTAGTGAATTTTTATATGTGTGTGTGTGTATGTGTGTGTGTGTGTGTGTGGATGTCAAAAATTGAAATTAGTACCTCAGTTTTAAACCATTTTGCAAAATTCTTATTATGGGTGCGAGAAATGTCAATTTGTCGTGCACGACAATTTTCCTTTTTGACAATCTGAAGATGTTGTCTACCAAGCATACATTGTGATTAATAACCTAGATCATTAATATTATAAAGTAAAAAATTAAGGTAAAAATATACTAGAAAACTTACTCAATAAATGGTGCAATTTCATCGCAATTAAAAAACACATATCTTTGTGCTTGCTCCAAAATGTGTGGATCTAAGATTATTGACTTTAGTTCCCCCATTCCTTCACCAATTTTTTGAAAAATTGATAACTTCTCTCCTACATCATCATCTTCATCCTTATTATAATCATTTCTAGATGGTCGATTGAATCTTGTTTCTATATTAACTAAATAACGGGAGCAAAATATTAAGCACTCATCAACAAGATACCCTTCTGCTATAGAACCTTCTTGATGACACTTATTCCGTACATATGACTTTAAGGTATGCAGATACCTATATAACACATAGATATTTCATTTGTTAGTTTAACATTTTTCAATATGCATAATTGTTAATATTAAAAGTATTCTTAGTATTTACAAATACCTTTCAATTGGATACATCCATCGATATTGCACAGGCCCAGCAACTTTTGCCTCATAAGCTAAGTGAATTGGTAAATGCATCATTATATGAAAGAAGGATGGTGGAAATATGCGTTCGAGATGACAAAGTGTTAGAACTACTCGAGAGTTAAGTTGATTGTACTCATCCACTGAGCCAACTTTAGAGCATAATTCTTTAAAAAAGTTTAACAACTCAATTAACACTAACCTAACATTTTTAGGCAAAGCTCTTCTTAAAGCCAAAGGGAGAAGTTGTTGCATTAATATATGGCAATCATGACTTTTCAATCCAGAAGTTTTTTGTTGTTTAAGATTCACACATCTTGAGATATTTGCTGAGTAACCATTAGGAGCTTTCACATTTGATAGGACTCTACAAAAGATGTCTTTTTCATTTCGACTCATTGTGAAAGAAGCTGGAGGTAAGAAAGTTTTTCCTCTAACAACCCTAGGATGTAGAGATGATCTTGTACCCATGTCTTTCATATCAAGACGTGCTTTTAAGTTATCTTTCGATTTTCCCTCAATATTCAGTAATGTCCCAATGATGCTGTCACAAATGTTTTTTTCAATATGCATGACATCTAAATTGTGACGTACAAGGTTATGTTTGTTAGCCCTAAGGCTACATGATAATTTTGATGATAACAATACACATTGATTAATTGTGATTTACTAACATGTTTATTTATGTGCAAGAGTAATATCATTGAAATAATTGTCAAATCAAGAAAAAGCTTATTAAAATGAAGTGTTGAAGCTAAGGAGAAGACTACATGTTAAAGGCACCAAAGTTTAAGAACAAGGTTTGATTCAAGGAATGTGACACATGAGCAATGTTCAATCAATTGGTCATATATTTCTCTACAAATGTCCAAATGACATGATTCTTGAGCCTTTGGAAAGCTTACTCAATTTATAACATTTCATATGTTTTAAAGAAATTCAAATTTCAAGTGCAAGGTTGTCCAAATCATCATGCAAGTTGAAAGACAAATGGAAGCAGCTGACATGAGCACCGAATACTCCTTTGGACATATCTTGAGCTAGAAAAATCAAAATGACTTGATTCTTATGGCATTGGAAAGATGACTTAATGGGGCACATTTCATATGTTTTGAAGAAATTCAAATTTCAAATGGAAGGCTGACATAATTGACATGCAATTCGGTGGACTGACACAGAGAAGAAAAATCAACTCACATGAGCACCGAATGGTGTTTTGGCCATATCTTAAGATAGAGATATCCAAATTCTTTGAATCTAATGTTTTGGAAAGCTTATTCAAATATGAAGATCTTTTATGTTTTGAAGAGATTCAAATTTCAAACGAAAGACTGACAGAATTATCATTCAAGTCGGTGGACTGACACATGGAGGAAAAATCAAGTCACATGAGCACCGAATGGTGTTTTGGCCATATCTTGAGCTACAGATATCCAAATGACTTGGTTCTTGATGCGTTGGAAAGCTTATTCAAATTTCAGATCTTTTATGTTTTACAGATTTTCAAATTTCAAACGAAACATTGACAAAAATGGCAGACAAAATTACGGTTTTTATGGTGGGCAGAAAATTTGGAGATGGTGTCTTCACTTGATTAAGTTCATCTCATTTATCTATAAAAGGAGCCATTCTCCCATGCATTCAACAAGTGCAAGAGAAGCATTTTATCAAGCAAAAAAAGCCAAGAGAAATATCAAGTTTATAGAGCTTTTATATTCTTTATCTACTCTTTGAAGAGAGTTGTACTTTTGTTGTAAAAACTTTTCTTTGTTCTTATATTGTGTGAGAGTGAGATCTTCTTGTAAAGGATAAAAGATATCCTTGAGAGAACTCTTTCCTTGGTGAGGTTGTTCATCAAGAAGAACTCTTGGTGTGGTGTTATCAAGAGTTGAAGGAAAAAAGTCTTGGTGAAGTTGTTCATCAAGCAAGTTGTAAAGTATTCTACAACTTAGTGGAAAGCCTAGCTTGTGGAGGAGCTAGGAGCCCGTGGACGTAGGCAAGGTTTGCCGAACCACGTAAATTGAGTTTGCACTCTCTCTATCCCTATACTCTTTACATTTACTTGCACTTGAGATTATTTATTATTGCTATTCTCTTGATTGCATCTTAGACAACTTCTATTTTCATCTTCTTCACTTCTATTCTCAAAAGAAAAAGTGAAATAATTTTATCTTTCAAGAAAAGTTTTATAAATTCGTTTTGATAAATAAAACCCAATTCACCCCCCCTCTTGGGTTGTCATACCTGGGTCAACAAGTGGTATCAGAGCAAGGTTGCTCAATTTTTTAAATCTTAATCGATTTTTGAGCTATGCAACTTTTAATTCAACTTCATATGTTGAGGGACTTTCTATCTCTAGACCTCCATTTTTTAATGGAAGTGATTACTCTTATTGGAAAACTAGAATGAGTATTTTCTTGAAATCTTTTGATTATGATTTGTGGTCTATTGTTTTGGAAGGACCTTTTGTTCCTACCAAAATTGAAAATGGGGAATGCATGCTTAAAGAACCTAAAGAGTTTAGTGAAGATGATAAAAAGAAATTGAGTTTGAATGCTAAAGCTATGAATGTGTTGTATTGTGCTCTAGATAGAAATGAGTTTAATAGAATTTCTACTTGTTCTACGGCACAAGAAATATGGCACACACTTGAAGTAACTCATGAAAGAACTAGTCAAGTTAAAGAATCTAAAATTAGTATGCTAGTTCATAGTTATGAGCTTTTTAAGATGAAATCGAATGAATCAATTTCTGAAATGTTTACTAGATTTACGGATATTATTAATAGTTTGAAATCTCTTCGTAAATCTTATTCTAATGTTGAAATGGTGAGAAAGATTCTTAGGTGTCTACCAAAATCTTGGGAGCCAAAGGTGACGGCAATTCAAGAAGCAAAGGACCTCACCAAACTACCATTAGAAGAACTTATGGGTTCTCTCATGACTCATGAAATCACCTTGAAGGAGAACGAAGAAGATTTCAAGAACAAGAAAAATATCGCTTTCAAATCTTCAACAAAAGAAGATGATGAGTCCAACGATGAAGAAGATGATGAAGATCTTGCATTCATCACAAGAAAGCTAAAAAGGATGATTAGAAGAAACCAAGGATTCAAGAAGAACTCTAGAAGGAAGTACAAAGGGCAAAGCTCAAAGCAAGATAAGAAAAATGATCAAGTCATTTGCTATGAGTGCAAGAAACCGGGACATGTAAAGATGGATTGTCCTTACTTCAAAAGTCAAAACAAGAAATCCAAAGCAATGAAAGCCACAAATTGGGATGATAGTTAAGCTAGCTCTACCGAAGAAGAAGATTGCGAAGTGGCAAACATGTGCTTCATGGCTTTAAGTGACGATGAGGTAAGTATTTTAAACTATGATCCTAAACTTTCATATGATGAATTACTTGAAGCATTCCAAAATTTACATGTGCAAATTGATAAGAAAAACTCAAAAATCAATGCTTTCAAAAAGAAGTCAAAAATCATGTTATCTCAATTAGAAAAGTTGGTAGAAATAAATGAAGCTTTAGAAAATGAAAATGAAATTTTAAAGCAAAAAGATTTTGAAAGTTTGGAAAGTCAAATATATTTTTTAAAAACTGAAAATGAGATTTTAAAACAAAAGGATTTTGATAAATTAGAGAAAGAAAATGTTATTTTGAAAAAGGAAAATAATGACTTAAGAAATATTGTTGATAGTTTTACAAAAAGCACAAAAAATTTGAATTCTATGTTACAAAACCAAAGGTGTGTTTTTGATAAAAGAGGTTTAGGATATAAAACTCATAAAAATCAAAAGTATTTTAAAAATTATTTTGCTCATGCATCTTTTAGGAATAATCCTAATCATTCATGTACTTATTGTGGAAGAAAAGGACACAAAGTGCATTCTTGCTATATTAAGAGAAATCCTAATTTGAAACAAATATGGGTTCCAAAAAGTACCATAACTAACCCCCAAGGACCCAAGAACATTTGGGTACCAAAAAGTCGCTCTTTGAATGTTGATTGTAGAAACAAAGGAGTGGCAAACACAAGTGGTACTTAGATGGTGGATGCTCAAGGCATATGACCGGAGATGCCTCCAAGTTCTCAATATTAATCATGAAGAAAGGAGGATATGTGACCTTCGGTGATAATGCCAAAGGAAGAGTAATCGGACATGGTGATATTGGCAACCCTTCTTCACCTATTATTAAAGATGTTTTGCTTGTTCATGGTTTGAAACATGATTTGATTAGGCATTAGTCAATTATGTTAAGGGGATATTTTTGTTGCTTTGAGCCTAATAGATGTGTGATTAAGATGTTTACAGTACAAGTACTAGACCATATTTGTTGGGAATGAAGATGTGGTAATATTTATACATTGATATTGATTTTTAATGATCATGTAGAAAATTGTTTCATTGTTAATGATGATGCTTGGTTATGGCGATAGAAGGTTAAGGTCTGCGAGCATGGACACACTTTCAATAATTTCTAAAAATGATTTAGTTGATTGTCTTCCAAAAATAAAATTTCAATAGGATAAGATTTGTGATGCTTGTCAATTTGGAAAATAAGTGAGAACTTCTTTTAAACAAAAAGAAATTTATTTCAACAATACAATTACTTCATTTAGATTTATTTGAACCATCAAGAACTCAAAGCCTTGGTGGAAAGTATTATGTTTGTTATTGTGGATGATTATTCAAGATTCACTTGGGTGTTATTCTTGAAAACTAAAAATGAGGCCATACAAGCTTTTCAAAATTTACAAAAAGAGTCCAAAATCAAAAAGGGCATTCTATTGTATCCATTAGAAGTGATCATGGTGGTGAAGTAGACAATGTCTCGTTTGAAAATCTTTGTGATGAAAATGGTTTTGAACATAATTTTTCCGCACCTAGAACTCCACAACAAAATGGTGTTGTTGATAGGAAAAATAGGACTATCCAAGAAATGGCTAGGACCATGTTGCTTGAAAATAATTTGCAAAATATTTGGGCCGAAGCCGTTAATACCGCTGCTTTATATCATAGAGTCATGTTAGAGCTTTAATAAAAGAAAAACTCCTATGACTTTGGAAGGAAAGAAACCCAACATTGGATTTTTTAAGTTTTTGGATGTAAATGTTTTATTTTAAACACTAAGGATAACCTTGGAAAATTGTGCAAAATCCGATGTTTGGAATTTTTTTTGTGGGCTACTCCAACATAGTAAAGCATATAGAGTTTTTAATAAAAAGACTCTTACTATTGAAGATCTATGCATGTTGAATTTGATGAAACTAATGTTATTTCTTCAAAGAATTTAGATGATGATATTGTTGAGGTAGAAAGGCAAATCAAGGAATCAAGGCTTGATGAAAAGAGTCAAGATGATTTACAACTTCAACAAGAAAAGCATGAGTAAGTAAATGATTCCTTCCAAGAATTACCAAAGGAATTGAGGTATGCAAAAGCTCACCCTAAAGATCTTATTATTGGTGAACCATCACAAGGTATGAGAACTAGATCTTCTTTTAGAAACTTTTGTAATCATTTTGCATTTGTCTCTCAATTTGAACCAAAACTTTTAAAGAAGCCGAAAATGACGAAAGTTGGATTTTGGCTATGCAAGAAGAATTGAACCAATTTGAAAGAAATCAAGTTTGGGAATTAGTCCCTAGACCCAAAAATCATTCTATTATAGGCACTAAATGGATTTTTAGAAATAAAGTAGATGAAAATGGCACCATTAATAGAAACAAAGCTAGACTTGTTGCTCAAGGATACAATCAAGAAGAAGGTATTGATTATGAGGAAACTTTTGCACCGGTTGCTACATTAGAATCCATTAGAATGTTGTGTGCATTTGCATTTTATAAAAATTTTACATTATACCGAATGGATGTCAAAAGTGCATTTTTAAATGGTTACATTATGGAGGAAGTATATGTAGAGCAACCTCTTGGTTTTCAAAATCATGATTTTCCAAACCATGTTTTCAAACTCAAAAAGGCACTTTATGGCTTGAAACAAGTACCAAAGGGAAGGTATGATAGATTGAGCAATTTTCTCATTGATAATGGTTTCGAAATGAAAAAAGTTGATACTACTCTTTTTGTTAAAACAAAAAATGATGATTTATTAATTGTTCAAATCTATGTTGATGATATTATATTTGATGCTACTAATATTTCTATGTGTGAAGAATTTTCCAAGTGTATGCAACAAGAATTTGAAATGAGCTTAATGGGAGAATTAAATTTCTTCCTTGGACTTCAAATCAAGCAATCAATGGATGGGATCTTCATTAATCAAGCTAAATACACAAGAGATCTTCTCACGAAGTTTGGCATGGATAATTCAAGGACATATAACACACCTATGGGTACATTAACCAAGCTTGACAAAGATGAGAAAGGAAAAGATGTTGAGGTACAAAATATCGAGGTATGATTGACTCTCTATTTGTATTAACTGTCTAGTAACCCGAATATTATGTTTAAGTGTTGTATGTTGCTAGATTTCATCTTGTCCCAAGGAAATCTCACCTTAAGGCTTAAGAGGATATTTTAGATATCTCTTGGTACCATAAAATCTAGGTCCTTTTGGTATCCTAAGTGTGATAATTTTGGATCTAATTAGTTTTCCCGATCGGACAGTTGCTGGAAGTCTTCTTGATAGAAAAAGCACTAGTGGCTCTTGCCATTTTCTAGGACATGCATTAGTATCATGGTTTAGTAGAAAACAAAATTCTGTTGTATTATCAACCGCGGAAGCCGAGTATATTGCAGTAGGAAGTTGTTGTGCACAAGCTCTTTGGATGAACAAATTTTAAAAGATTATGGTGTGGTATTTGATCACATTCCCATCAAATGTGATAATACAAGTGCCATTAACTTTTCAAAAAATCCCATACAACACTCTAGGACTAAGCATATAGAGATTCGACATCATTTTATTAGAGATCATTTGCAAAAAGGTAATATTTCTTTAGAATTTGTTCCCACCGATAAACAATTAGCCGATATATTTACTAAACCCCTTAGTCAAGATAGATTTTGCATAATTAGAAGAGAATTAGGCATGTTGGATATATCTTAATTTTTTCTTTTATTTGATAATCTTTGAATGGTAACATATGTTAAGGGGGAGAATATATTTAGGGGGAGTAATTAATTTGATTACATCTTTTTGATGATAACAAAAGGGGAAGAAATGGTTGGATTGCTTGTATTTATAACAATTGCTCTCTTTTTGTTTATTCTTGATTTCATTTTCATTCTTGATTTTAGATATTATTTGAAAGCAATCAATGGTTTGTCATCATCAAAAAGGGGAGATTGTTAGCCCTAAGGCTACATGATAATTTTGATGATAACAATACACATTGATTAATTGTGATTTACTAACATGTTTATTTATGTGCAAGAGTAATATCATTGAAATAATTGTCAAATCAAGAAAAAGCTTATTAAAATGAAGTGTTGAAGCTAAGGAGAAGACTACATGTTAAAGGCACCAAAGTTTAAGTACAAGGTTTGATTCAAGAAATTTGACACATGAGCAATGTTTAATCAATTGGTCATATATTTCCCTACAAATGCCCAAATTACATGATTCTTGAGCCTTTGGAAAGCTTACTCAATTTATAACATTTCATATGTTTTAAAGAAATTCAAATTTTAAGTGTAAGATCATCCAAATCATCATGCAAGTTGAAAGACAAATGGAAGCAACTAACATGAGCACCGAATACTTTTTTGGACATATCTTGAGCTAGAAAAATCAAAATGACTTGATTGTTGTGGCATTAGAAAGGTGACTTAATGGGGCACATTTCATAGTTTTTGAAGAAATTCAAATTTCAAATGGAAGGCTGATATAATTGACATGCAATTCGGTGGACTGACACAGAGAAGAAAAATCAACTCACATAAGTACCGAATGGTGTTTTGGCCATATCTTAAGATAGAGATATCCAAATTCTTTGAATCTTAATGTTTTGGAAAGCTTATTCAAATATGAAGATCTTTTATGTTTTGAAGAAATTCAAATTTCAAACGGAAGACTGGCAGAATTATCATTCAATTCGGTGGATTGACACATGGAGGAAAAATCAAGTCACATGAGCACCGAATGGTGTTTTGGCCATATCTTGAGCTACAGATATCCAAATGACTTGATTCTTGATGCGTTGGAAATCTTATTCAAATGTACAGATCTTTTATGTTTTACAGATTTTCAAATTTCAAACAGAACATTGACAAAAATGGCAGACAAGATTACAATTTTTATGGTGGGCAGAAAATTTGGAGATGTTGTCTTCACTTGATTAAGTTCATCTCATTTATCTATAAAAGGAGCCATTCTCCCATGTATTCAACAAGTGCAAGAGAAGCATTTTATCAAGCAAAAAAGCCAAGAGAAATATCAAGTTTATAGAGCTTTTATAGTCTTTATCTACTCTTTGAAGAGAGTTGTACTTTTGTTGTAAAAACTTTTCTTTGTTCTTATATTGTGTGAGAGTGAGATCTTCTGGTAAAGGATAAAAGATATCCCTTGAGAGAACCTCTTTCACTTGGTGAGGTTTTTCATCAAGAAGAACTCTTGGTGTGGTGTTATCAAGAGTTGAAGGAAAAAAGTCTTGGTGAATTTGTTCATCAAGCAAGTTGTAAAGTATTCTACAACTTAGTGGAAAGCCTAGCTTGTGGAGGAGCTAGGAGCCCGTGGACGTAGGCAAGGTTTGCCGAACCACGTAAATTGAGTTTGCACTCTCTCTATCCCTATACTCTTTACATTTACTTGTACTTGAGATTATTTATTATTGTTATTCTCTTGATTGCATCTTAGTTAACTTCTATTTTCATCTTCTTCGCTTCTATTCTCAAAAGAAAAAGTGAAATAATTTTTATCTTTCAAGAAAAGTTTTATAAATTCGTTTTGATAAATAAAACCCAATTCACCCCCTCTCTTGGGTTGTCATACCTGGGTCAACAATGTTGCCAATATGGGAGCATAAAGAAAATACTCTTTTTCTTCCAAGTTACACTATCAGTGTCATCTCGTTTTCATTTAGAACTACTATTGCCTATTTTGTTTTTCCCATATGTCATACTAATTGAGCTCATCTCTTCCCATATGTCAGTCCCAGTCAATGGAGTTGGAGCATTACCATCCAAGAAACGTTGATGGCCTAAATAAAAAAATTTACGCCAATGTTTTAGCCTACAGTAAACAGTGTTCTTATTACAATAAGGACAAGCAAAATGACCTTTAGTACTCTATCCTGACAAGTTGGTATATACCGAAAAGTCACTAATAGTCCACAATAATGCAGCATGCATACTAAAATTCTCATTCGTTACAGCATCGAATGTTCTTACACCATTCTCTCATAGTTCCTTTAACTCATCTATTAAAGGTTGTAAATAGACATCAATATCGTTTCCAAGAGCATGAGGACCAGGAATAAGCAATGTCATAATAAAATTGGGTTTCTTCAAACACATCCATGGTGGCAAATTGTAAATCATTAAGACCACAGGCCACGTATTGTGGGCTAAACTCATTGTTCCAAACGGGTTGAAACCATCACTTGCTAACCCTAATCTAACATTGCGAGGATCTACAACAAAGCTTGGGTAATGCTGATCAAAGCTTTTCCAAGCTTCTGAATCAGCAGGATGTCTTAACATACCATCCTTAACATGATCCCTTGCATGCCATTGCATAAATGATGCTATTTTATGTGACATAAAATATCTTTGAAGCCTAGGTGTAAGAGGAAAGTGCCTTAAAATCTTAGCAGGAATCTTACGACTAGTATCAGACTCTTCAGTAACATGTGATAGGTGTCTATTTATGTATTACTTTCATATCAATTTGTCCATGTTTCTTTGCTATATTCCTTGGTATTTTTATGGTTTTGTGTGGTTTTGATGTTTGTAGGAGTTTTGGAGCAACTTGCACAAAAATGGAGTAAAACCCTTCATTTTCACCTCTGCTAGTCAACCATCTTCTCGGATTTAATTGTATTGATATACAATGAATCCGATGACATATTATATACCGTTGGAAAGCTCTCTAAGTCTATTTTCTGGAGAAATTTACGGTTTATAAATCCATTCAGTGTACCAAAAGTTGTAATCAAAAAAGTGTGAGATGTATAGAAATATAATTCCACAAGCACTGTAGCATGTATAATACGGGGCACTGTAGCAAGTCACTGTAGCAGAGTATTTAAACACATTTTAGGGTTTTATTTTCAGAACTTGAAGAGGAGAAAATGTGGGAGGAGGCTGCATTTATGGATTTCTCTCATCCCTTGGAGTTCTTGAAGGAGAAAGAAGATTTGAAAGAGGAGGAACTACAATTCCAAGAAGATTCATCTACAAAGAAGATTTTCAAAGAATTTGCTAAGTTCTTTCTTTCCTTTTCAATTCTGGAATTTCTCTGTATTGTATTTGTTATTCTGATTGAATATGTGTAACTAAATCTGAATTGGTTGAGGGTGATTTCAAAGCCCTTGATATGGATTTTGTGAGTTGATTGTGGAAGAAATTGTTATCCAATTCTCTAATTGAAGTTGCTTGTATTTTCCCATATCTAATGCTTATGATTGCTTCTGATTGTATTTGGAATGGCCAACTGAATATAATCTGTTGTTGTCTATTGCTAGATTAGAAATCTTGATCCGTAATTGTCATGAATTTCCAATCATTAGTAGCAAAATTGTGATCAGAGATTGCAATTGGAAAATACAACCTAGGTTAAATAATCCGAACTTGTGTGATTATTGCTTAGATCAACCTATCTTTCTCATCGTAATGCTTCTATTGAATTAAACTTAGAGAGCTTGTTCTAGGTTGTTTAATTGATAGAGATTAAATAAAGAGCTTGTTTTATTTAACAACAAAGTAAGGAAAGATTGGGATAACAGAGCTTGTTTTTATCTACGGTTGATAACTTCAATGCTGTAATTAGATTACAATTCTAGGTTAATTCACAAATTCATATCTTGTGGCAGAGAATGAACTCTTAACCAAGTGTCTCTCATTGATTTTTCACTCAATTTAACTTTGCTTTGTGTTATTCTTCATTTGCTTTCGTATTAAGTTTAGTTAATCAATCAACAAAACCCCCCCTGTTTAGTTTATTATTGCTGGAAAATAACAAATTCAATTAGAATCAATCCTCGTGGGAACGATATCTACTTATCACTTTATTACTTGTGCGACTAGTATACTTGCTAGTTTCGAACGCATCAACATATTTCCAATGAGAAGTACCACACACAGAACATTCAAAAGCTTGGGCTTTATCTTTCCAATATCATATGCAATCATTAGGACAAGCATCAATTTTTTTATACCCAAGACCTAAATCAGTGATTATTTTCCTTGTCGGATAGAATGAATTAGGCAAGGTCTCGCCTTCAGGTAGTGCCTCTTTGAATAACTTAAGTAACATTGTTACAGCTTTATCAGTCAACCCATTTAGACACTTAATATGGATAATCGAACAATGAATGAGAGTTTTGTAAATTTCTTACAGCCTGGGTACAATTCTTGCTCAGCATCTTTCAATAATTTGAAAAATGTCTCAGCATCATGATTTGGAACCTCATTATGTTCAGGTGCCATATCATCAAAGGCATCAAGACCACCACTGACATCATTATCAGCGAAACCAAATGCACCATCTAGCATTCCATGCGTATCATCTAATTGGTCTTCAATTTCATTATTTGTATTTTCATCTATCAACTCAAGCTCACCATGGTATATCCATACATTCCCAAGGTACCCAATGTCTACCCCATTGCATATATGTTCCTTAACAATATCTCTATCATGACGACACACGTTGTTACAATTTTTACACAGACATTTGATCCTTCCACTTGGAGCATTAGTAAAGCAAAGTCTAGGAATTAAGTCACACCCAATACAAATGTTTGGCTCACTCTTGATGCATGAATCCAACTCTTATCCATAAGATGATTGAATTCAAGGGTATATGATTGTGAGATTCAACTAAAAAAATACCAAATTGTGAGCCATTTGTGGAATGAAATTAAGGAAAGATGATAAATAATAACTCTAAATTGATGTTAATTGATTGAATTAATGTTTTTAAGATATAGCATGACCGTGCAAAGAGCATGCATATTTACATATCTAAGAAGTTCAAATTTGATTATTAAGTTTTTTTTAAATTAAAATGTATAAAATTTAATTATTTAATTCAACTTTTAATTTTAATAAATAAAATTTACTATCCAATATTTAATTAACTATTTTTATTGATTCAATTGAATAGCTAAATTATCAAAATATTATTGGATATTAAATGAAATACAATTTTAATAAGGGTATTTAATATGCTCTTTTTCTATCTTGATAAGCCTTTTAATATAATATTTAGTTGGAAGTTTTTAAATATTAAACAGTTGACTATCATTAATTTATCATACATTAATTTATTTCAAATTAAATATGTTTATCATTAAATCAATCCATGTTTTATTAATTATAAATGCAGCTCCTTCATATATTATTTGTTAATAAATAAAATTTAAATTAAAAATTAATTTGTAAAATATTTTTAAATCTTTAATTATATGTAAAATGCCCAAAACAATTTTTACAATTTTTAATATATTTATTTTGATGTTTTCATGAAATTATTACCTTCTACATCGTGTAGTAATTAATTTTCACTTTTAAGATTTATAATTGATGTATGAGGCACTATGGTTTTTACTAAAACATAGGTAAGTAAAGAAGTCTGGTGGGCATCAACTTAGACAACTATGGAAACATGATTTCTATATGCATGATTTTCATTGTTTACCACCACATAATGCTTTGCCTCTCCCATTGACAAAATTATGCCTTGAAAAGTTCATTAATAATAGCAAGGCACTAAGTATCCCACATCAATTGGTTCCTAAAGCTATGGACCTTAAATATATGTAATATTTCAAGAAATAAACTAGCTCACACAAGGTACTATATCAAAATCTAATTACTTTTGCTAACAGTTCAATAAAAAATACGTTACATAACATAAAATCATACAAGCATAACCAATTAAAAGTAGCATACGGTAGATTCATGGTAAAGAAACCATCAAACAAGTATCACATATTTCTAATTCATAAATATAAAAAATAATATTGACTAAGCAAATATGTTTTCACAAAGAATGAAATTTAAGTATCTCTTAAAGAATGTACCTCGACTTTCTTATGATGAACTTCCAGTTATCAATAAGACCTTTGGAGAAAATAATTGCCTAAATAGTTGGACCAATTCCGAAATATGAACCTAAAAATAGAAAAGAAATTTACTAAACCCATTAGTGAAAATGATTTTCGATATGATTATATTTCTACTGTTTACCACAAAGATAGCGCTTTGCCTCCCTCGTACGTTGTAATTTGAGAGTAAAACTTTAAATTTAATAAAAATTATTAAATTTAAGAGCAATTGAAATTTTATTAAATTGTTCATTTAATATAAATATTAAAAATATTAAAAAATAGTTAATTATTATTTCAATTATTTGACAAATTAAATAATTTATTATTTAAAGTTCACAATTAAATAATAATTAATAAATATAAACAATAACGTTAACCATTAAGTCACTTGTGCACATTAAACTTTAAACAAAATTAAACTTTGGAAAGCCCCCCAAAAAATTAATCTTTCATTAACAATTAAATAGAGAAAGTAAAATTAAGCATAAGTTAAACAAGAAAGCACAAACTAAACTATACCTAAGCTACAATGCTTGTTTCCATAGTCATTTATATAAATCAGCAGATAATTAATTTATAAAAAAGATTATTAGCGTTTTACTCCATGCAATGTTGAACTCTTACATTTTGAAAATATTTCTTAATTTTGAAGGCAGTTTGAGTATTTTTTTAATTTAAAAAAATTGATGTTGTAAGTTTTGGTTTGGTTTGACCATTTGCATTGTCCAAGGACTAATTTAACAACTCTATGAATATTTATTTGTTTAAAAAATGTCCTCAAATAGTTAGACATTATTCTATCATTTTTTTGGACATTGGAAAGTGTCTGAAATGTTATTCTATCAATTATATTGATTTTCCTTATTAATAAATTATATGTATATATATATATATATATATATATAGTAAAGGTCAATGCACATTTTTTACAAATAAAACCACCAATGAAGAAAATAAATCTTGTTAGATAATCCACTTAGCCTACTTTCCAGCTTATTTTCTCTTATAAATTGCCCTATTTGGCTAATAGGATAGGTCAATGCAATGTTAATAAATTCATTTGCAGAAACAACTTACTCTAAAAACTTAGTAGCCATTGACTTTTTATAGTGAATTATACAAATCTAATCTAGGTGGCTTATTGTGCGGAAGAGAAAGGTTGTGTCATTACTTGCATCGAAGCAACCTGTCAAAGTCGATTGAGAGAGTGTGACATGTGCTTTTGGTGGAGCAAAGTAATCCACTCCTTTACGATAAGCCATTTGGATTACATTTGTAACTCGTGGAAAAAAAAGAATGTGCTTTTGTCATATCTCATCGCTTATTTCTATCTGATGTATAACCAATATCATGAGGCCAAGGACTCTTATGATAAATTCGAAAAAAGAAAACAAACAACAAGCATTTAAATTGACAGTGTATGAACAAAGAACTAACCTACAAATTTATCAAATGGTATCTGATAAAGGGAAGGGCTTTCCTAGCATGTTATTGGAGAGAATTCTATTGGGGTCTAACTCTTTCCTGGCTTTATTGCAAGAATCTACAAGAAAACGTTGTCCTAGCCTTGCTTGGAGAGCTACAAGCTTTTCCTTCTCCTTTCGAACCTGGACAAAGTTGATGGAGATTTAAACAAAAATAATTGAAATCCTTGAAAAAAAAAAGGAGGTAGTTGCTTTTTTCACTATTGAATTATAAAAGAATTATATTGGTCCAATTATGGTAAAGATCGATCATGTTAGAATTATTTAACAACCTAAATTCAGCACCAAAAGAAAGATTTGGTACTCTAGCATGACTCTAGAAAGAAATATTATAAATAATTAATAAATTAATCTTTCATTAAAAATTACTTCTCATACTGTGATTTTAATTTCAATTTGTCATTTAAACAAACACTTGGAAGTCAATGAAAGATAAACGATCTCCAATAATGAGTGTTACATAACAAACTACAAAATCAATTCAACAAACATAATCATTCAATCATAATAAGATCCAAAATATTACTAATAAAAAATAGAACCAAATTAATTAACAAAAAATAGTTCTTTAATAAAATATAGACTTGTCTTGAGGAATGTTGAAAACTATGTTGGCTGCAAAACATATATAAGAAAATATATAAGAATTTCATTGAGTAAAATTGTCAAACAATCAAAACATGTGTAATAAAATAAGACTATGAAAAAGTACTTCGATTACTTGGAGTAATTTTTAATATGTTTGCAAAAGGCACCTATCCACACAGTCTAGAAAGGGACAGTTGATGGCTGGCAGTAAAGAGTGAAGTCAAAGTGAGGCCACTTAGACGAAAGAAAGAAGAAGCGTAATTAGAAGACTTATTTGATTGTGATGGGATTCAAGTTTCACTGCGAGGGAGTAGTTAGCATAATCTGAAATTTTTTATCAATGATTTGGCGATAAATTTAGGACTCCTAATAGGAATAAATTTTTATATTGTGATATAAGAAGAATACGTTTGGGAAAAGAAGATACTTGCCGTGTTTAAAAAAATGATTTGCAACTAATACTAATGTATATATAAATTTTTATATTGTTTAGAGACAAAATAACATAGTCACAAATGGTAAATTTATGATTTTTTACTTTTTGTGATAGATTTAGTGATTATTATAAAAAATTGTCTCTAATTAAGTAAAAATTATGGCAGGAATTTAAGTGCCAAAATTATTAGGCCCCTCTTGTGACTGTAATGATTATATGTCTCCATAATTTATTTATAGAGACATAATTTACAATCTGTCATAAAGAATTTGTCCCTATATGTGACTTTTTTGTATTGGAGAATAGTCTCCCTAATGTCACATCTTAAGCATTTGGCCTATCAACAATAGTGAATTCTATCATAAGGCTGCTTGGGGTCTTCCATCTCCAGCCTTGACATATAGATAAATAGAAGTTAGAGAGTTGACTTTTTCTCTAGCAAACCCTACTAATAAAGTTTGGATCAGACATAGTTGTGACTTTTTAAGCCCCATTCTGTCAAAAGCATCTTTATATAAAACATTAACAGAGCTGCCTGTGTCCATCAAAATCCTTTGACATTCAAAGTCGACGATCATAATTGTAACCACTAGTGCATCTTCATGTGGATGAACTACCCCTCTAGCATCATCGTTTGAGAATAAGATTGGGGCATGGAAGGTAATCGATCTTCTACTAAAACTTACAATAAAAATCTCCTTATTTAACCTTCTTGCATAGTTCTTCCTTGAATTGTTAAAGTCTCCAGTTCGATTGGCTCCACCTTAACTGGTGGTGATTCTTTGGACCTTAGGTGGTCCATTTACATCACCTTCCTCGTGTATTGGCTTTTTGCCCACTTTGATTATCCTATACTTATAAGCCTCACAGACTTTGTCAACAAATTTCCTTAACTCTCTAGCCCTAACCAACTCTTCAATTTGATATTGTAATTCATAGCAATCCATTGTATTGTGCCCGAAGCTTTCATGAAAGTCGTAATACTTGGATCAGTCTAGCTTGTAGGTCTTGTTTTGATGGGTCTTGGTTTTCTAAACAAGCTTGACGTGCATATTGCTACAAAGATCTCATTCCTTGTGTAATTGAGGACTGTGTAATCAGTGAACTTTGCTTGCGACTTATAATCTTGGCTACTCACTTTTGGATATTGTCCTGCTCTATAATTGTTTGTTTGATAGTTGGCTGAGCCATAGTTATCAACTTGATGAACCTCAGGTCTCTTTGGAAGTGTTTGGGGTTGCTGTCTTTTGTATTCCAATTGAGGTTTTGGTTGTCTTGGACTTGATGGTCACCTCCCAGTGAATTGTCTGTTCTTGGATTGATCTTGCTTAGATTTGGTAGGTTGTTCATTTTGCTTTTTATGTCCTTTAGAACCACATTTGTCATCTTGCACCCTTTGACTAAAGGCTTCATCTGTTCTAGCCATGTTTAGAGCAGTATAGGAAGCTTCCTCATAACTCGTAGCTAGAAAATCAGACAAGTATCTCCAAATCCTATTAGGATTGAGTCTATTCATAACTCAAGGTAGTGAAATCCTTAGAAGTCCCCAAACTCGTCACCTTGCTATGGTAGCAACTAACATTTTCCAATGTGGACTCCCCTTCCTTTCCCTTAACATTTCCCAACATGTGGCTATGCTTACGAATATTCCTTGATGCCCTAAAATAACTCAGGAATTGGTCACAGAAGTGTTGGAAAGTGGTTATGGAGCTCGTCCCCAAAGATCTAAACCATTGTTTACCTGGTCCTATAAGTGTGAGCAAGAAAGCTTTACAAGACATGGCATTAATAGGATTGTACATAGCCATACATGCATTAAAAGCTTCCAACTGTTAAAAGGGATCTTTCTGACCATCATAAGAATTCAAGGCTAGCAAGTTAAAGTTGGGAGGGGAAGGGCATCTTGCTATTACTTCTGGAAAAGTTGAGCTCAGGTTTAACTCAGGTGCAAAGCTAGGTTTTCCCACTGCTTTTGCTTGTTTGAGAAGAGCCATCTCTCATTTTAGTTCCCTAAGCTCCAACTCTTGTTGGGTGAACGGATGTTCTCCCGCATTGTCATGAACATTATGCCCTTTTAAGCGACAATTGTGATGCCTATCAAGTTCATGATTTCTAACCTAGTAGTTATGGTTTTCTAGCTCATGGTTTCTAGTTTGATAACCATCATGTCCCTCAAGCTCAAAGTGAGTTATTCTATTGTAGTGATGGGAATGGATTTAAGGCCTCGAATGATGTTCTCCCACTTGTTGATTGGGGTTTCATAACCAATAGCCACCATTATCATATCCATGCCTATTTTCAAACAGGTTCCTAGATGGAGTATTTGCATGAGGCCTAGAGCTTGCGGTGTGAATTTTGACAATCAGGCTCTTTTCTCCCATCTCTTGGAGCAGGACCTCCCACATTTGTTGCTTAGCTTGGATTAGGGTGCTGGTTCAGGCCTTCCATGCCCGTGGCTTTAAGTTGTGTTTGGTCAACATTTTGGTGGGGGTGTCGACTAGGGCCTTCCATATAGAATCCATAGATGGGTGTTTGTGCTAAAAACATAAGTTGTTGGTTAGGTGCAGGCTAGTAATAGGATCAGTTGGGTGGTGGTTAAGTGTTGTGTTTGGGTTTGTGTTTGGAGTCTTTCCTTTTCCTATCAACTCATTGAGCATTGCTTTTAGTTGAGCATTATCCTTCTTGAGGCTTCTCATTCAACTTCCATACCCTTAACTGATGTTTTTAGACCCAGCAACTGGCTGTAAGCTATTAGTGACACTAGCCTCCACACCATTCATTCCCAAAATGTTTCAAAAAGAATTTCAAAGAGTAAAATAGGGTCTTTACACCTTAACAAAAATCGAGAACACTGACAAACGTCGATTCTCACAGACGACACCAAATGTTGATGATAAAAAATTGGACCAACCAAAATCAAATAAAAGTATAAAGAAAATGAGAGAATGGCAAGGGTGCCATCGGGGATATGAAGGTTGGAGATGATAGTAATGGACTGTGATGGTTTCGTTGGGGGCTAGTATCTGTTGAAGGCTATTAACGCCTTATGAAATGTTGGTGGTACGTGAGATGAGGGCTGAAAAGGAAATCAAGGTGAGTTATGATTTGAGATTCAAGTGATCTCGAATAGCATCAAGAGGATGAGCAAGACATGAGCACAAAATGATGAATGGATTGGCTAAGACAAGTTGGTAGCAAACCTCTGACAACCTCTGATAGTATGGGGACAGGCCGCTACGAATTGAAAATGACACCTGGATAGGGTCCTCCTTCTTAAACCTGAGAAAAATAGCTTTAAGGTAGTCCCATGGCGGTTGAAGTGACTTTTAGTATAAGCAACCTCTTCCTAGTAGCTACACAACTACCAAAAAGGTTATAAGGCATCGGATTTTTCACCGATAATAACCCTCTAATGCTTAAGTCAGTTTTAGGTAAGCTATAATAGTGAGAAATGATTAAAAGAAGGGCGTGAAAAGGATGTTGTCATGAAAGGAAACAATAGAATAGTCACTACAATGGAGGTTGGTGAGAGTAGGTAAATCCTGGTGAATATGTTCTGAATCTTCGTAGGGATTATCCCAAAAGTGAATCCTCCCCTTACCTTCGAGGCATAAATAGGGTTTCTATAGAGGGTCTTTAGTGTGTAACCTAGATCTTGGTTGTTCATCCCTCTAAAGTGTCATAATCTCAAGGCTTTATATACTATTCTAGATGATTTTTGAGTGAGTTTAAAACCCTAATTTTAAAGTATTGAGGTGCTACCACGTGGCCAATCGTTGTTACCTTGTTTATGGACAACGGTATTAAGATTTGGATGAGATGTTAATCAATGAGCTAGGGACCAATTTGTCGATGTTGGATAATTTGCCAAACTGAACCTTAGTTTGGTAACCCTGAAGGGCTTATGGTGATTGATATTGTGTGTACAAAATGAATGAAAGCACAAGTAAAACTATGAATTACTACATAACTCTACCCTCTACATAGGGCGATTGTGGCTTATTAAACTGAGGCTCAATTCGGTAAAGCTTAATTTGGTAGGAAGTGGTGACTGACTGAACTGAGGTTCAGTTTGGTAAGGCCCAACTAAGTTGCAAGTGATAATTCTAATTTTATGTGTGATACTTTCGATTTAGCTCCAAATAAACTAGTTCTTTCATATATTTGAGGGTTAACTCCCAACAAGGACTACTTGATTGATGCTTGGACTTTACAAATGTCACTGAGCTGACTTAGGAGGTTATTTTGGTCTCTCTAGGTGAATTCACAAATTACCATCCACACTTTCCATCATCAACTCTATATGTAAAGGAGATGACGCACCGGCATGGGCAAATGTAAGTCAAATAGTTGACTCATTTGCAGCATCATCGTCGTTTTCATCGTCTACAACATCATCATCAGTTGTGGATGATGTCAAAGAAGCTAAGCCGCCATGGGACGTTCATGAAACCATATATGGAAATTCAAGCCCAGGGCAGATGCCTAGTAACAATCAGGAAAGTTCAGTTCACGTGAAGCAGAACACACCAAGGACAAGACATCCAATTATTAAGATTTTTCGCGAACAAGAATTAAGTAGGAAACTGCTAGCTCTTGCCATTCCGATGGTGATAGGGCTTTTGGTGATTCTGCGAATGCGCAGATTTCAATTCCTGTCATTGCAGGGGTTCTAATGTCAGGAGCAGCTGCAAACTGGGAGGGGATTTTGCTTCGTGAAACCTTTCATACGACTTTCGTTGGCTTAGAACTCTTAGGGGCTGCCTTTATGTTATTATCTTTCTATCTAGTTGGGGTTTGCATTCTACTAATATATCTAGCTTGGTTTCAAATTTTACTTTGGCTTGCCAATCTTATACCCTTTTTTATAATTTTTTTGTTATTCCATAAATCTACCATCGTAACTTCAATAGGCTGCTGCCTACTACAGTTGATCCACCAATATTTCCCTCCCAGCTAGCTATGTCTCACAGGTACTTTAAATACTGGGCGAGCTAATACTAGCCTTACCGCTGTGTTTAACTATTTTCTGTTCATTTATTTGATTTTTCTTGTGTATAAATTAACATGTAGCTTACGATTCCATGAGAGATTTGTATTTTATTTGCTTCAATTTGTATTCATTTTGCTTTAAGTTTTAGATGTGTTGCAGCAAATCCTGGCCTCATGACTTGCCGTGATAGTCATATAATTTACTGGATGAAATTTAATAAAAGTATTAGAAAAAAATGAAAAGGTTTTGTATTTTATTTGTGTCAATTTGTTTTCATTTTGCTTTCAGTTTTAGATGGGTTGCACCATATCGTGGCCTCATGACTTGCTGTGATGGTCACATAATTTACTGGATGAAATTTAATAGATGTATTAGAAAAATATGAAAAAGTATTGGTAGGGTCTTCGAACGGATGTCGTACATGAAATATCCGTAATAGCTTGGTGTTAAAATTAATTAGAAGCTTCAAGAAAGCTTGGGCTTCAGGTTTATTCAGTTCATGTTCTAGTTCTACATAAAATATTCGTAATAGCTTGGTGTTAAAATTAATTAGAAGCTTGAAGAAAGCTTGGGCTTAAGGTTTATTCAGTTATTGTTCTAGTTATCAGAATTTATTTAGGGTTACATTCGGATGTAGAGATTGAGACTTGTTACCTTTTTCGAGATTCTGTGATTAAATTTGAAGGGGGTAAAATTTGTTATGAAATTTTTAGTCTTGCCATTTTATATGTGAACCAGTTCTGCCGCTTATTTTTTAACGATTGGACATAGATATTGGGCACATTAATGTCCATGAATTAGTGCAACCAAGAGCTTCGGCTGCCCCCTCCTTTCATAAACAGCAGAAATCTCCTCTTCCACCCCTAACTCCACACGCCTCGCCGCCCCCGCGCCGTGCCGGGCCGGCCCCCCCGCCCCCCCCACGCTCTTGTCACTGTGATCTTTTCTTTTGGGTAGCTAATTACACCCAAAAAAAACCCTTAATTAAAATTTATATTCACATTTCTACTTTATACAACCTCTAAAAACTTGCAAAATAACCTTGATTTTAGGTTATAATTTAATTCAATTAGCTTATTTATAACCATCGCCAAGATTTTTTTTTTCACTCTAATCATATTGCAAGTTGACGTGCTTCGAATTTTTGTTTGTATTTTCAATCATTTTACAGTCCAATTAAAGTTAAACTTGTATCTATTAGTTTATCTGCTAGGAGCTTTAAATTTATTATATGTGGTGCCTTTTTAACCAAAAGGTTTTGATGGTTTTACTATGATTTATTAGTTTTTCTTTCAATATTAATTGAAAAAGGGAAATGCGGGTTCATAAGATTATATAAGTATAAAAAAATTAATTATTTTTAATAATTAAATAACTGTCCTTAAAATTAATTTAAAGGATGAATTGGCTGCAAAGATCACCCTTGTTTTTTTTGTTACAAATTGTAGGCGATAATATTTAGAATCAATTCTACAAACCACCCTTAAGGTTTGTTGAAATTGCACGTGACCACCTCTAGTTTTAAAAATCTCACACAACTCCCCTCTCCGTTAAGAATCGTTAAAAGTTCTGTTAAGAAAATATAAATTTTTTATATGACATATAGTTGATTATTCAAAAATATTAAAAATTTGAAATAAAAATAAAAATAAAACCCAAAACTTATTAATAGTCTTTTGTCAACTACCATCCTAAGAAGTCTTGAAAAATTACTATCACAATGAAAAAAGCTTTGGATTAAAAAATTTACATAAAAACATTTATTAAAATCTCAAAATAATAAAAAATTTATCGTATTTGCGCCTATAAGAAATTGTCTTATAAATCTTAAGTCTTTCCAGGCACTTTGTTTATTTTTCTAATTAAATTTATGGGCTTTAGAATTTCAAATATTTTTAATAGCCAATTAAAGGTAATTTACAAAAATATAAATATTCTAACAATTCTTAAATGAGAGAGGAGGTATGTGAGATTTTTAGAACTAGGCTTAGTTATGTGAATTTCGACAAACTTCAATTCCTTTATTATTATTTAAATGGATGGTTGAGGATGCAAAACATAGTATAAACCCATTAAAGATTAAATTATAAGAAATTTTATTATTAGTGAAATTTCAATCCATAAAGGGTTTTAGAGAAAATAAATCACATAGAAACAATATGCAAAGACTTGAACCCACTGGCATATCTATCCAACCTTACTCATGGAAGCTTGCGAAGAATAGAAGTAATCATAATAGAGTAGTTCCTTTAAATTCAAAGCAGAGTGCTTGTTGTTAAGGCAGTGGAAAACAATGATGCTTCATATTCGATGATAAAATATCGAATCCATGACAGCTCATCAGTGGCAGACCTACACAAAGACCGGGGGGACCCAGGGCCCCTTCTCAATTTTGAAAAATAGCATATACCCTCCTTACTTTGCTTTATTACTTTTACATTCTTTTCTTAAAATTTTGAAAAAAAAAATCAATTTCAAGTTTTATAATTCGCTTTTCTTTTTCCTTAGGACTTGAGCTACTTGAGGCATACAATAATATAAGTTAATATTATATTTTAATTAACTTTTATTAGTTGATTCATAAATAGAATTTTAGTTTTCTATTTTTATTTATTTAATTCTACATAAATTATATGTTTTAGTTTATATAAATATTTTTTAATAGTCTGAAAAAAAAAACCCTCGATCAATTGTTACTAAAAAAGTGAAAATTTAATGATCCTAGTATATGGATGATCCTAGTATATGGTACTAACTGCCTTTTTCTTATAATTTGAAATAAAATCATATATTATATTTTTATCATGCCTTTCCTTTCCTTTTTTATTTATTTGCATCAATTAGTTTTAAAAAAAATAATATATTTTCAAGAAATTATTTGTAAGAGACTTTTTATTTTATTTCATTGGTTTGTATTTTTTTTAGATAAAATGTAACTTATGTTATAAAATAATTTTTTTGAATAGTTACAGAGAGATATTTTAAAAGAAAAGCTATTTTGAATTGACATCAAATTAAAAAAAAAGAAGTCTTTAAAATTTGAAATCGATATAGTCATAATGTCCCTCATTTAGGTGTATTTTTATTTTATTTTTTTAATGTTATCATATTATTAAAGTTTATCAAATAAATTATAAATATTAAAATATTAATGGTGCCCCCTTAAATCAAATCTTGGGTCCGCCACAGTAGCTCATAGCATAGAACCATTCTAAACTTATGATTGCATTATAAATGGTTATGAATTTGTCTAAAAATATTTTTTCTTTAAAATTATTTGTGAATATCGAAACATCTCAATATGTGGGTTATATAGAATTTATTTTTGTCTTTTTTAGTAATCTTATGTTAGGTTAAAAATGTCAAAAGATATAAAATAAAAATAGAGGTCGAAGAGATAAAAACCGGTGGCCTACTAGAAGTACTCTAAAAACAAATGAAAAAGGAAAAATAGTAAAGGACAAAAGTAACTTTACCTAAAGAGAAGTGGGGTTTCGTGAAAGTGAATAGAAGTGAGAGAAAAATTTTGAAAAAGTGAGAGTGGTGAGCCGGGAGCTGTAGAGAAGGAAATGACTATGTTCTGTCAAACTTGATTTAAGAGATCAAATGATCACTTGCAATCCGATTTTGTTCAAATTTGGAGGGTTGAAACTTAGGAACTTGCTCTACACATCTGCTGGTTTGATTTTCCAATTTAACCTCTATTTTATGTATCTTTCTCATATCACTTGTTAGAATAGAAAACTTATTTCTTGTGTATTTTTGTGGGATCCATCATTATTGATGATATTGAGTTATTTCTGAGCTGAGAGATGATGTTTTTGATGAATTATTGATTGTTGTAAGCTGATGAATTATTGATTGAGAGAAATATTTTTTAAACTCATTACTAGCATAGTGGAAGTTGATAGAGACTAAGATACAACAGCGGTTTTTACCCAATGTTTAGGGTTTTCCACATAAATTTTAGTTTCTTGATTGTGGTTTTTTAATTAACTTTAATAATTGTTGGTGCAACTTGTGATTGATTTAATTAACATTATTAGCATTGTAGAATTTGATGAGAATCCTATTTTGATTACACAGAAAGGAAAAGATTTTAATTCCGTATTGTTAGTTTATATTTGGCTTTTCCAACAATATTATCTCTTCTCATTAAAAAATAACTTTTCATAACTACCAATCACAGGCTTTCAAAAACAAGAGGTAGAAAAGATATGACGAGGGGATCCTTATTCGTTCAAGTTTTTTAATATATTATCTAGGAAATGCTAACATCTGATTATTAATAAAATTGTATTCTACCATAATTAACTTGCGTTTTTTTTAACTCAAGGTCAATTAAGCTCGGGAGAGAAACCAATGGTGGACTCAGAAATTTTCTTTAGAGGGGGCATCACAGCTTAGAATTAAAATAAATTTGTAGCTAAATATAATCATTAAGATTTAATCACATTTAAAATAATTTTTAGATAAATTAAAAATTAGATATTTTTTTATTTTAGAATATATATATATGTATGTGTGTGTGTGTGTGTAAGACTAAAGCAATATATAATAGTTTAAAAAAGTTTTCTAACATATATATAAGTTTTAAAGTCGTTTGATTATAACTAAATTAATATGTTTTGAATAATATTGTTTCAACACTTTATATGAGAGTTAAACGTATATAATATTTAGATTTTGATATTCTATAACTAGAAATTTTTTTTATACTATTTGATTATCTAAATTTAAGATTCTTTGTAAATTAATATAGTGATGATAAATTGAGTTCAAAATATATTTATAAAAATTTAGATTGATATAGTATATATAGCGCAAAAATCTTTCAAATCTATTATGATTATGTATATTCTAAATACATTCTAAATAAATTATATGAGTATACATATTATGACATGTCAATCATGAAGTAACGTAAAATGAAGGCATATGAAGGAACCCACCCAATTATATATAACTCTAAGAGGGTTTAGCAGAAATAACATCGAAAGTTAAGGCTGAACCCAAGGGGAAGAGGTATATTTGGTAAAATCAGATAATTTTATATCAAGGTATATTTGTTAAAATCAAGTAATTTTTATATAAGGTTATATTTGTGACTATTGAAACATAAGAAGCATAAAGAAATTTTAAATCTTCAACGGGGGTCTAGGCGTAGGTCCGCCAATGAGAGAAACTGTCACTGTAACTATCATTTTTATGGTTTCACCGCCAGCAGATTGTTTTTCGGGCGCCAAGCAATCAGCCAATCACAGTTCCTGTGGTTAATATCACCTCACCTCACTTGATTCCTAGAATTCTTTTCCCGGTTAGAATGATTCACCTGCCAACAGCATTTTCTAGCTGATCATTCAATCAATTTTATATATCACTTATAAAACAAGATAAGGAAGAAATAAGGGAATGCTTTCGGGAATTCAAAATAAGAATTATTTCCTCTAAGATCTAAACCGTAACCAGAGAAAAATATTACTCATAAATTATATATGGAAGAGACCGATAATAGTCCTACCGGTTTCAAAAAATTGTCTCAAAATAATAATGGATTATTGTCATATTATTTACCACATCATTCTATTATATATATAATAATATTAAAAAAAACCTTGAACATATATCACTAGAGTAGGATTTGCTAATTAGTTAATAGTAGTAATATTGTTTATTTTGACTATTCATTAGTTAAGTAATTGGATTCATACAGCAAAATTTTTGAGAGCTTTTAGCTATATATAAATTAAGGTGACATATAGGCATAGCTCTTACACATGAAGTAATGAATGTGAAGCAAAATTATAGGAAATCCAAAGGATGAGGTGCAACTACATAAATACCAGAAGAATATCATTTCTAGAAGAATGATCAATTCATGGAAATTCTCTAAGTCATGATATAGGGTTCCATGCCTGCTGATGATGATCATGCTCATTAAACTTTGGCCACGGCTTGCACTCCGCACGATAACAATACAGCTAAAATTTTGGCAACGAATAAACTCGCCTGAAGTTAATTTTTTAAAAAATAGGGATTATATGGAAAAGAAGATAGAGTCATAAAAATGCGTGAAAATCATCATCTCCATTGTCAATCTTGGATTTATATTATTACGAGTATTGATTTCCGAACTCAGGTCATCACCCTATATCCTGGGATTACGATTCAAAACCTGAAAATTCTAATATACTCACATCAATATTTAGGCAGAATATTGAAACACCTGAGATGATATATCATGTCGATGGACTAACATACAAGTAGTCCTCAGCGCTTGAAAAATCACATGGGAATTATTAGCCATTGACCAGTATGCTAATTGCTGTGGCCATAGATAAAGTAGCAAGAACGAGGAAACACCTTGCAATCCTCTGAAACTTTTCACGCAGAGAGATTTTCATAACAGAGCAAAAAAATGAGAAATTTAGATGTAATACAAAAGCATGGAGCAAGCCGGGACTATCGTTGAAGATAATGGTTGGAACTGGATTTCTATCTATCTTCCGGTAAGGAAATTTCACGAGGGCTAGTGTTGCTGTGATGGACAATCCCAAGATCAATTCTTCTAATTGGGTTAATTTGTAGAATTTCAGGTACATCATTGCAGCTCTTTTGAAAAAGGGGTTTCGTCCAGATTTTGATATCTGGCTGTGAGAAAAATGAATACAACTAAGAATTTATAGAACTGAGACTCAGAAAATAAGGTACAATATAACTATTTCGTAACATTAGATATTAGTAATTTGCATTACTAGTGGTTGGTATTTTTTAAAATTTTAGCATAAAAAATGAAATGATTCTAGACTTGAAGCTTTCAATGGGTGATATCGACCACCGACGAGAATCAAATTGCCCCTTGAAGTTAACTATTTCTAGTCTGAGATCGATGGAGCCAGCTCTAAATAATGGTAACTCAATTTTGCCCCTAACTAGCGCCCTAGCTAGCAATAATTCATTGAGATTAGTAGCTTAAATTTCTTGTCAGTATATAATTAATATATATTCTTTTTCCAAATTGAGATAACTCTTTGTTACAAAGATATATTCTTTAATTCATATGTACATGACCTAGGTTACCGGCTGATAAATGTGAAATTATAAGGGAATCAAAGAATCATTTGGATGAAACTACGTGGAGAGGAGGTGAAGGCTAGGCTTCATAGAGGATCCAACTGCCAACTCTTTTTCAATTTCAGTAATTAAACAAGAAAGATACGATCGCTATTAAGTAATTATAAAATGGTAGGAACATTACGATCGCTTGGCCGACTGCGAAGGATTTTAATAGTTTGTATTTTATCAGGCAGTTGAGTCAATGCAATTAAAGAATTTTTTTTTTAAATTAAATTTTCGTCTATTAGGTCAATGGTCTACAGTTTAATAGATTATTTAAAGTGTAGGGTTATCTGTATCTATAATTTTTTTTTCTTCTTTTTACACGCATCCTTCTAAACATATTATTAATATATTGAAATAATTTAATTTCCATCATTCGATTAGTCTTTAATTTTTATCAAAAATTTAAATAATTATCCAAGTTAATTGGATCAAATTCAATTTAACTTAAAAATCTAATAAAGCTATTTATGTAAATATCTCAATTTTCATATTATGGATTTTTTAATGGTATTTTTATTTAATAATTAATTTATTAAATTTCAAAATAAATCTTAATTTATCAAATTGATGTTATGATTAATTTTTCAAATTATGAAGAGGAGATGAAAAAAACCCTAACTTATAAAAATTTAATTAGTAGCATGTATTTAGAAGGATAGGTGCGAAAATAAATTTTATGAGTGGAAAAACATCACACTTATTTAAAGGAAAATTGTCAAGAATAACCCCCATTTGGGGGCCTATTTTATATTTAGCCTCCCTCTTTAAAATTTTTAGCATGCTAGCCACCAAAAACAAAAATTATAGAAATACCTCTCATACAATAACTTTTCTAAATAACTCATAACCACCACTTTAACTCTCTCTCTAACAATTCTAACTGCTAAACAAGCTGAAAACGATTAAGAAAATCAAATACCACAAAGATTACTCTACATTCAATCAGTTAAAAATTGAAAAATAGGAGAAATCAGATTTGGAGAGCTTTGGAAAGAATTTAAGGTAATGTTCTTCATGTAACTAAGCTTAAACTCCATTGTTTTGACATTTTATCAAGTTTATAACCTAAAAATCCATCCCATATGTGTATAAATAATTGAATAATGGTTGGAAAAGGTATATTGAGTCTGTTTCCACAATTTCATGTCTGAAAACTAGGTCACTGCGTCTTTTCTGGGTTTGAATTTGACAAACTTCGTAAAGAGTTCGACAAATCGATAGTCGAATTATCGAGCTGCAATCGAACATCAGTCGAATTACCGAATTTCTGTCGAATTGGTGTCGAATGCTGCTTGATTGTCGAATAGCTGTCGAATCCTTTCGTCGAATTGTGGAATTGTCATCAAATAAATTAGACAATTCAATATAAAAGCACATTTTGGATAGTTATGTGGGATTTTTTAGATTTTTTTTGTTTTTTTATTAATCATTAGACATTTTTGACTTCACAGACGGATTGTATCAGATTTGCTCTATTTTTTTATGGTTATTGGGAGGTTTTACCTATCGAAAACTAAACTTACAAGTGCAAAGAGGGGTTCTCATTATTGATTATGAGAGACTGTTCATATGAACAGTCTTTGCAACTGATATGTGATGAACTTGGGTTAAATTTTTGTATAACAAGGCTGAAATTGAGTGCCCAATATGATATTATGAGGTATGTTAGGTTGCTCCTAATAAGAAACGAGCATGACTATAATTTCCTAATTGGAGATAGTTTGAAACATCTGAGTGAGTACACACCATTATATGTGGAGGTTAAGCGACGTGGAAGTGGTACACCTAGACCAACCAATTTTGATCATACACAACATGTTGAAACATCAAAAAGGGAGGCATTTGAGCAACATGGATAGTGTAGTTACCGTAATCGGCCTGCCATGAATGAAAGGGGTGATGTTAATGTCAGTGGTGATGTCAATAGTGGTTGTGATGAGGTCGTTGAAGGCATTGGTGTTAATGTTGGAGGTAATGTTAATGTCGAAGGTGATGTTAATAAAGGATGGGGTGGTTCATTCGGGGTGAGTATTGCTCATGGTCTTGACAACGTGAAAGCAGAATTTGAAGAAGTGTCAAGAGTAAGGGAAAATTGTGAGCGTGTATATGTCAATAATGAGGGAGAAAATTTTGTAGACGGGGCAATTGTTGAATGTGAAGGGGGTTGGCGTGGTGATGAAAATGATGTTGATGACAATGACACGGGTGAATTGCATCTATTGAATCTTGAAACAAGTTCCATTAGCCGATGGATGCTGGTATCTCTAACCATGTGAGTTTGATCCGATACTACCAAGAGTGAGGACATCTTTCGGTTCATGCCTTCGATACCACCATCCACATGCGAGGTTCCACATGAAACACATGAATTGATAGCGACGAAATATTAGTAGGCAAATCATTGAAAACAAAACCGAACTTTGTAACAAGTTGGTAAACATGGCATTGCAACATAACTTCGAGTTCAAGGTAATAAGGTCAACAAAATCATGATTTCAAGTTGCTTGTCATGTCAAACATTATAAATGGCATTTGAGAGCTACAAAGGCTAATGACATTGATTTTTTCCAAGTGAAGGTGTTCAACAAGAAACACACATGTGACGGTGCTGGTTTCCATCCTGAGTATAGGCAAGTAAATGCTGATCCCATTGGGAAAACACATTAAAAAGAAGTTCATGAATGACTCAAAAATGTATCATCCAAAGGAAATTACTGCAGACGTTTAGAAAGAGCTTCACATCACAATAAGTTATCAAAATGCTTGGAGGGCAAAAGATGCAGGCCTAAATCAACTTCATGGAACCGCAGAAAAGTCATATGCTCTATTGCCTTCATATTTTTACATGGTAAAACAGGAAAATCCTGGAACGGTGACTACACTTGAAGTTGATCATGATAACCACTTCAAATATTATTTCATGGCCTTAGATGCATCAGTTAGTGGTTTCTTGACATCGATTAAACGTGTTGCGACTGTTAATAGCACATTCTTGAATGGGAAGTATAGGAGCACATTGTTCATGACCCTATGTCTAGATGGCAATAATCAGATTTTTCCATTGGCCATCGAATTCGGTCATTTAGAGAATGATGAATCATGAAGTTGGTTCATGTTGATCCTTTAGTGTGATTGGACATGTCGAAGACCTGGTTATCATAGCAGAATGACATAAAAGCATCACTAGGGTCATGTCTAACGCCTTCCCTCATGCCATTTTTGGGATTTCCATGCATCATTTGGAGTGTAATCTGAACATAAGGTTCGAGAACAACTACCTTCCCGCAACCTTCATTAATGTAGCCAAGGTATATCGGGAAGCAAACTTCAATCGATATTTCGAGCACATTAGAGGCATCAGTGAAGGCGCTGCAGAATATCTAATACAGGTAGACCCACGTAAATGGGCTAGGTGTCAATTTCCTGGTATTAGGTACGGCATCATGATAACCAATATTGTTGAGTTTATGAACAACCGGATGAAAAGAGCAAAAGGATTAGGCATAGCCCTTGTTTGAAAATCCTACCGTCAGGTTAGCTTGGTTACAAGGTTTTGTAATTAGCACTTGCTACGTTTGGCTTTAATGCTAAATGTATGCCTAATTTATGCATCCAGGTCTTGAAAGAGTGGTTTCATCGAAGACAGTCTACAGCTACTCAATCTTTATCTATTCTAACCATTGGACTGAGGCACTACTAATGAAAAGAAAAGATGAGTCGGACAACCTTCGTGTGACCCCAATATGTTCACACTTGTGTTAAGTTTATTTAAGAAGTAATGTTGATGTAATGGATCTCCATGCATGACATATAGTTGTAGGCTTTCTGACTTGGATCAGATTCCATATGAACACGCCATTGTCGTTTGTCGATATTATAGAGTGAGGTCGTTAGCTCTTTATTATAATAAATTGCAGCAAAACGATCATTTGATACTTGCATATGCATCACCACTTATTCTTATGGGGTTCAGTGCTGATTGGGTTGCTCCAGATGATGTTCGGTCACATGTTATCCTTTCACCTATTAGTCGAGTGCAAGCTAGCAGACGACAGACAAGACGATGTCCATCTAAGGGTGAGACATCAAATAGAGGACATGCTCTTGATGTAGAGGAAGAGGTCATAACAGACAAATATGCAAAAATCCGTTCATCTTCACCATGGTACGATCACAACAGAACTGTCACATCAGGCTTCATTCAATTTTTAATGATGTATTTGTTTACTTTTGACCATGTTTGACAAAATATATTAATCTTTTTAAATATAACCCATTGTTAAATATGCATTTTGCACATATTAATGACATTAACTGCATTTCATTTTGTTATGGAAATTCATCTGTAAAATTGACAAAAATGTTATAAATCAAAAATCAATGTGCAAATGCTAAAACTAAACATTGTTCAATATACAGTACACTAATGATGTACATGATAGCAAACACTATAAAAACCCTCATCCTGGGGCCACTCACCCAATGAGTGCCTCCAAAATGTGTCAATGTGGTCCATGCCCCTATATACCAAAGTCTCATCGCCACTAGCTTTATCAGCCTCTCCTCTTTAACATGTGCTAATGCCTCCACGTTGGCCCTCGAGCTAAATAAATATACAAACATGGCAACGTATGTACCGTAGGCATTGCTACCTCGAGGCTGCTGAGGAACCACCTCATTAGCCCAAAATATGGAAAACGGAGTGGTATCGTGGGAGATGTTAGTACAGTGCGAAAAGTAAATGGATGTCTTTATCAGATGAGGGGTCAGGACAACGAGAGGCATGCAGTAGTTAATCAATTTATGCTAGGCATCTTCATCCTATAGTATCTGTGGGTCATACAGAACGACCTCTTGATCCTTAAATGAAATCTGCGCTAGAACCCAATGTTGACTACTAACATTCACAAGGGCATATACCTACAATGGCACTTCGTTCCATTCGTTAGTTAAATATTGTTATAATTGGATGAAATCCTATAAGAAAATGTTAATTATTGTAAGACTCACATAATCCACCTCGAAACACATGAATCTATCGCTCATATTCAAACTGTCTGTGTATTGAAAAAGAAGCTTTTCCTAAGCGATGGTGGGCAAGCTATCTTTGCACCTTTTGTAGGTGTTAGCCATCCAACTTTATATCAAATAATGCAATGTTAGATAAGAAGGCAAAATGGTTAATATGGAAATAATCAATGTATGCAAACTCGTGTGAGACTACAAAGAATCTGTGATCGAGGGCTGTGAATTGCTGAGGTATCACCTTAGGGTTATGCCTCCGTCGAACACGAAGGAAATACATGAAAGCATTGATGTGCTAAAAGACAAACAAATTCAATTACGTTAGTACAGTCTAGCTTGTGTAACTTAGCATTGGATGTCCATGTACCAGAATTAGAAAGAAGATACTCACGTTATCCCCTAACCACGAGACCATTTTAGTGATATCTTCGAACCAAGAAGTGCCATTTTTGAAGTAGTCTAGTCCACACCACGCATCGTAGCACGATTCAAAATGTGAGTCCAACATAATCTCCTACTCTGAGGCTGAAGACGATGGTGGAGTCATAACAAGCACATCATGGGATGATCAGTCGACTGGCTATCTCTTCACCTAGGGGTCTGGATTAGTGTACGGGGCTACATAAGGCAGTCACCTTCCATCACACTCTGCCTATGTAAAGCTTCACCATCTGATACGTCAACGTCAGGACCTAAGTATGCAGACACTTTCCGTCAGGGAGGCACTTTGTATGTCTTCAGATAAGTGCACGATCGGGACCTCTAGAGTATTAACCTATGACAAATGCACAACCTCATCGACAACAAGAGAAAAATGTGCTGGGTCTGGAATTGGGACCTTATTAACCGCGACCTCTGGATTACTGACCTATGTCAATGGAATCATTGGAATTCATTGTTATAGTATTATAAATACTTATATTAATATAATATTACGAATAATGAATTTAATGTAATATGAAACTGACCTCAACATCCTTAACAAACACCATTTGCTCTTTTCTAAGCTCGCAAATCTTTTTGCGCAACTCCTAGACCTCATTGCATAGAGTCTACACCTCTTAGGCATGTACATCTTGCATCTCCTGGACCACCTTTAGATGATCAGCAAGTGTAGTAGCCATCTCCGCACAATGGACTACAAACTCGTGTCGAATAGCCTCAACGAGTCCTAGAAGAATCGCAAATTAGAATACGCCTGCACACTACCAATAACTATTTGTCAATCACATCAAAAACATAACCCATTTCAATAGAAAAACTGTTCTGCTTGAATGTACTCATGGCATACTGATCTGGCCTTCTATATGCACAAAATGAGCCTTTGCAGCTTTAATAGCTGATCCTGGGCTACGATCTTCTAGATCAGGTTACATGTCCTCCACGTTCTGCTGGACCCTTTCATCGATAGGGACTGCTAACTCATTTTTCATAGCCTACTCAACCAGTGTGCCTCTCGATCCATTTGTCTAGAGTAGATTCTCTGTGTACAGGTCATTGCTCAACTCTGTAGCCTCTAGACGTAGACTCACACAGGGAATATCCTTTTGCATTCGAAAAATACTAAGACAGTTATATAAGCAACCTATGGCAAATCAAGATTTTACACTGTCCTTACCTGATGGGTTCCACCAAACACGTCCCTCAAAACCTCTGCCTGTGTGATAAGTCTATCGATAATGGTCCACCTCAAAATGCCGGGGATCTTTTCTGCGTATGCGTCACCATTCGTGCATACGAGGACCCCACAAATAGAATCTCCTCATATAACCAGATCTGCAACATAAAAGTCACATATAAGTTTAAAAAATATTTTACGTCATTTACGTACATGACCAAACTAAAGTTTATAAATGTGAAAATAGTTCAATTACCTGGAAGTCGTACACGCAGCCATAAAAGTTGTACTTCTTCTTTGTGTGTGACTTCTTCGTCTTACGCCATTACAAGTACTTATCCGCCCAGTCTAACATACAAGTTCAAAGATCGGTATATGTCTCCCTCCATACAGGCTCGTCCCAAGGATATTCCCTGGACCTATACAAGTTGTTAACCAACTCAAGATAATCTAAATTTATCGGGCCGATTGAAAGATGCTCTAACTCCCAATATGCAATAACTTCACTGCATCTACATTCCTCAATTTACTAAAATCCACTGACTTGATCTAGGACTTGAATTCAATAATCTTCATATTCTTTCTGCCCAAATACTTGTCCTTTAAGCGGTACTTAGGGTTCTCCTCAAAATCGGGCAATTGACTGAACTTCAGCCCCATGATCAGTGTAAGCTCATGTCTGGAGAATCTTATGGCCTTCCCTATATGATCAACAATTCCAATGTCAATACAAACATACATTGACGTTTCATATAAATACACATTTCACACTGTAGTAAGAAAAATGAGATCTTACCGAAAATGAGTTACCACAACTCTTCATCCTCCATGTTATGCTTCTTCGACTCGTGCAGTAGCATATTGTTCATCAATTTGCCCAAAAGCTCTCGTATCTGCATTAAGTCACCAAATCCTGTCTTCTCATTAGACATCTTTTTCTACTTTTTTGTTAGCTTTTTGTACACGAAAATGAAATCCAACCCCACCATCGTCGTAATGACCCCATCGAAATGGGCAGTCTTCGGTGTTTTCAAGTCCAAACTGATTCTTGGCTTATTAGGCCTTATACGTAGACCTAAAATGAAGAGTTTAATGGGTTAGAACCAAAAAACCATGCATTGCATGTTTGAAAAAGTCAATCTGTTAAAAAATTTGACAGTTCAACACCGAGCAAATCGAACAGTCGAACCGCATTTTGATAATTCGATAGCACATAAATCAATTCGACAAATGTGGTTTCAACTTTAACTATAGAGCTCGACATTTCGACAAACAGACCAAAAAATTCGACGAAGGCTCGACAAGGCACCAAATTGACCTATACTCAATTTGACACTTTGACACAGGTTCGATGATATTATGTTCCTCTCTGATGATTCGACAGTTCTATACATATGCATCGGATTATCGAATTAACAATTCACCAACTGGCAAAGTCAATTCGATAGTTCGATGACATAACCATGCTATTTGATGGCAGTTCGATGGATGAGCTAATGAATTACATAGTTCGACGACATTGTTTGACACAAACAAGATAACAATTTGACAATTGGACAATGGTTTGATAGTTCGACACCATCAACCATCGTCATCTTCAACCTCCAAATTTCACAGATTTCACCGATTTCATAAACAAATCATGCATTCCTTGCATAAAACTTAATAATCAACCAAAACCCTCAAATTGCAACATCTATTGATCATAAATCACATATCACATAGGTTTTAAATCCGTTCTCGATTTATCAAATCACATAGAAAATGACAACAACCCTAACATTGTCTCTCTAAAAAACGCAATATCATCATCATAGGCAATCGAAATCGGCACAGAAATTGAAGACTATAGAAGCATACTGTGAGCTCCAGTCAGAACGTTTCTCTCTCTATATGCTTTCTCTCTCTAAAGAAGCTTTCTCTCTCTGCTTTATCTCTCTAATGAAACTTTCTGTATATATGGTGGTTTCTATTTGTCCTTTATCTCTTGAAAGCAGCCACAATCACGGCATCGATCGACAAGAACGACGAGAATCAGCAACGGTTTCGAAAGGGAATGAGAACTTTTTTTCAAAATTTGGAAAGGGAGTAGGTTGTTATAACAATGAGGACACTCCAGTCATTTCGCCCTATAAAGGTGAGGGCACTCTAGACATTTCACCCTCTACAGGCTAGTGTGCTGAAAATTTTGAGAGGGAGGACAAAAATAGAAAAAGCCCCCAAATGGGGGGGCTATTCTTGACAATTTTCCTTATTTAAATTCATCTTCTAGTGAGTCGATTATAATAATTCATAGACAACATAAATCCATCTAGTAGTGAGTAAATTATATTAATTTATATGCAACAGTCCGATTAGGTAGTTGAGATAATAACACTATCTTTTTTATACATATTTATAGACAAATTATATATGGATTAGGTTCACGATACAATCATGGAACCATTTAATCTATGGCATTCAGTAATACATTAATCTAATCTTTGAAATAAGGAAAATTATATTGAGTACACAACTTTTTTTAGAAGAAGTACTCGACCTATTATTTATATTATATATCCAATCTGTATCATAAAACTTCATACATAAAGAATTGCTAAACTTATTGAAATAAAATTTTGTTTTAACAATTTTTTTTCAATTTTTAGGAGATGTAAAATTCTGTAATAACGTATGGACTTGTACGCTACAATAATTTATATTTTGAAGTCTGACTTAAAATTAGATTAGCACACATATTCATACATTAAAAACAGAAATAAATAAAATATATTAAATATATTTTGTTATTCTTTTTAATTTCTCCTTTTAGCGATGAATACATGGGCTAATAGCGGATGCTAGCCTTCCTATTACCACACCAAAAAATGTGTTGAAGTCCAATAAGAGATGCAATGTAACATTCACAATTTTATTTTATTTTATTTTTTAAATATGTAGAGTTAAATGACTGTTTTATTAATTACAGGGCTATAAGTTATTTTAGAAGTTATTATATATAATTAGTAAAAAAAAGAGTTTTAATTAGATTTAAATTGGAAGAGATAAATAGTGGTCAAGCTTTATCTTTTTTTGAAATACATTCACCTCATCTAGTATATATAAACAATATTATAACATTACAATTAGGGTTTTAAACGTAAAAGCTAGGTGGAGGCTTTGAAACTCAGAGAATTTCAAGGTAAGATCATGCTCTCCTTAGTTTGTTATAATGATTATTTACTAGGAATTATTGTTGCCTAGATCTATACTAGGATTTCTGCATAGGTTTAAGGAATAGTTTAGGATTTTCGAATTTATTAAGAGTTTTAAAAAAAGAATTTTAGTTTGCTCTTTTTATATGTTGTTATAGACAAAATATGAACGTGTAGAATTTTATTTCACAAAAAAAGATCAACATTTCAATTTATTACGAATTTTTTAACTTTCTATTGAAATCCTAGAAAATACTATAGATTTTGGATACTACGAATTTTATAATTTTTTTTCATATGCTAGAGGAGTCAAAAATTTCTCAAATTTTATATGTTGCTTTTACGAGATGATATATATGTTTCTATAAATTTTTGGGATTTATAAAGATGTAGAATAATTGTTACGAAATTTTGAATTTGAAACGTCTTAATCTGGAAATTTCGGATAGAGTTTACTGGCAGAAAATGAAAATCTTTAAAAAATAGTTTTTTTTATCGTAAATTGCTTTGAAAAATTTTTACTTGAATAAGCTTATTGTCAGTTTGCCTCTGTAAAATCCTAGATTAGTAGGATTAACATATAAATTTCTAAAATTTCTAGAATCACCTCTGTTCAAGGGATGAGACTTAGACAGAATGGTTTACCTAGGATTTTTTAAAGGTAATTTTGTAGCACATTTTAGGTGTTGAGTTTATGACTTTATCAAAATATTTTCTGGTTATATCTTAGGATAATCGTTGGATGAGTATGAGCTAGGATATTTCTTTTTCTAGATCAATCAAGGTAAGTAACATCATGCATGTACTGTGATTAAAGTGTAACGTATTCTTAATAAATATCTCGATATGTTAGAAAATATTTTATGAGATATTATATGAATTATTTTCTATTTTAGAATATAAATTGTGGATAGAGTTTTAGCAAATCTTTTAAATTGAATCTAAAAAATAAAACCGTTTTAATGTTAAAACTTGTTTCAGTGAAAGGAATTTTCTACGAAATATTTTAACAAAAAAATCAGAATATATGTTAAATGTTTCCTTGACATTTTTTTAGAAGCTTTGATATTTTGATGACCTTATGATTATCTACGAAAAGTCATTAGACTACGTACTTTGAGTATTGTGTTATTTGCCATGGTTTTGAAATGTTTTGACTCATTGCCCATAGTATCTGGATACTATTATGAACTCTGAATTTTGAATCCAGTTATGGTATTATGTGCACACGACTTTCTGGCCAGATCACCGAGATTACAGTGACATTAATGTCTGAATTTTGGGCTGGGTCACTAGGATTTCCGGTGACACTATGTGACATGAGTCGATGAATGTTTTCTTTGATCTTAAATGTTATACATGCTTATGAGTCTGTTGTTATTAAGATATAGTTTTGGATTTGAAACATTAAACTATAAATTATATGATTTTTTTTATAATTGTTTTAAGACACTAAATGGTTGTGTATGATTTTATTTTCCAAGTTGATGGCTCATCCCTCATCCCTAACATTTTGTAGAGTAGTCTCAGAAGTTAATATTTTGGCTTGCTGGTTGAATTCGAAGCTTTATTTCGTTTTGGAATTATGCAATAAGAAGACCTTTGTTACTATAATTGTGTTTGGAACTTTAAATTGTTTGACTTTGTACTAATTAGAAAGCTATTAAGCTAGATGTCTCTTTATATTATTTGTTATTGTTACTTTTCTTAATAAGATGCATTATTGAAGTTTTTTTTTTCTAGAGATTTATTTCTAGTAATTTCCTAGCGTATTAGCAATATTTGTGTTTTGATTTTGGGGTGTTACAGTTATGGTATCAGAGCTTAGGTCATGTGATTCTGTAGACTATAAAATGTCAATAGAAAGTAGTGACTCAGATCGAAGATAACAAGTTTTCTTTAGATCTTAGAAATTGAGAACATTCATGTGATTCCTTTTTAAATTTCTTATGTTATGCTAGTTTAATATGTCACCACGTAGATAGGCTATTGAGGCTTCTAGCTTAAGGGGTAACAATAATCGAACTAAAGGTGGCAATAGTCGGACTAATAATAATCCTACCATTCAAGAAATGGCTCAAGACAATCCTCCATGGTTTCACGCATTTACTAGACTCATGGAGTAGTGGAATAGGCTTATGGAGAAAATGGCTAATCATAATGTTAGGCATGGTGACAATAGAAAGGGAGATAACGTCGCAGTGGGTGAAGTTGTAACTCTGGAGCAATTCAGGAAACTAGGTCCACCTATTTTTGAGGTACTATAGATCCTTTGGTTGCTGAGGCTTGGCTGAAGCAAATAGAGAAGATATTCACGGCCTTAGGATCTGTGGGTAATTTGAGGGTTATGTTCACGTCCTTTGTCATAGAGGGTGAGGCTAACCATTGGTGGGAAGCCATTTCGCGACAGATGATTAATCGTATGGGAGAAGGTGCATAGATTACTTGGAGGATGTTTGTCTTCAATGAGAAGTACTTTCCTGATCAAGTTCACCACAGGATGGAGGCAGATTTTAATCGTTTGACTCAAGGAAATAGATCAGTGGCTGAATATGAGGAACAATTCAACTCTCTATCTCTATTTGTAACTATACCAAGTGATGCTGCTAAGGCAACATTGTTCTTTGAGGGCCTATGTCTAGCCCTTTCAGTCTCAACTGGCAATCTTGAAATTGGAAACATATGCAGAGATGGTAGACCAAGGTATGATTGCTGAGAGGTACTTAGTGGAACCTCAGAATGAGAGGGACAATCAAGACCGATAAAATCCCAAGAGTGATGGTAACATCTGGTTAGCCCCATGGGATACTAATAATTATCTTTTTGAAAGACAGGATGGAGATGGATCTTCTCAAAACAATACAACCCCTTGTGATTGTTGTGGCAATACACACCGTGGGAATTGCTATTAGAACACTAATGCTTACTTTGGTTGCAGTCAGATGGGACACAGGGTTAAGGATTGTCTAAAGAGGCAAGACTTTAACACTAGTAATTAGGCAGATGATAGTCAAGCAAAGAAGCTAAGGACTTAGGACTAAGGAAGTTGAGGTATGCATCAAATTTCGAGGACGAAATTTTGTTAAGGGGAGGAGAACTGTACTATCTACAATTTTATTTTATTTTTTTAAATATGTAGAGTTAAATGATTATTTTATTAATTATAGGGCTATAAGTTATTTTAGAAGTTATTATAGATAATTAGTAAAAAAAAGAGTTTTAATTAGATTTAAATTGGAAGAGATGAATAGTGGTTAAGCTTTTGAAATACATTCACCTCATCTAATATATATAAACAATATTATAACATTACAATTAGGGTTTTAAACGTGAAAGGTAGGTGGAGGCTTTGAAACTCAGAGAATTTCAAGGTAAGATCATGCTCTCTTTAGTTTGTTATAATGTTTATTTACTAAGAATTATTGTTGCCTAGATCTATACTACGATTTCTACAGAGATTTAAGGAACAGTTTAGGATTTTCGATTTTATTAAGAGTCTTAAAAATAGTATTTCAATATGCTCTTTTTATATGTTGTTATAGACAAAAATATGAACTTTATATTTCACCAAAAAAAATCAACATTTCAATTTATTACGAATTTTTGAACTTTCTATTGAAATCCTAGAAAATACTATAGATTCTGCATGTTACGAATTTCAGAATTTTTTTTCATATGCTAGCAGAGCAAAAAATTTTTTAAATTTTATATGCTGCTTTTGCAAGATGAAATATATGTTTCTATAAATTTTTAGTTTTTATAAACATGTAGAATAATTGTTATGAAGTTTTGAATTTGAAACATCTTAATCTAAAAATTCTGGACAGAGTTTACTAGCAGAAAACGAAAATATTTAAAAAATAATTTTTGATCGTAAATTGCTTTAAAAAAATTTTATTTGAATAATCTTATTGTCTAGTTTGCCTTGCAAAACCCTAGATTAGTTGGATTAAGATATAAATTTCTAAAATTTTTGGAATCACCTCTATTCAGGGAATGAGACTGAGACAAAACGGTTTGCTTAGGATTTTTTTAAGGGAATTTTGTAACACATTTTAGGTGTTGAGTTTATGACTTTATCAAATATTTTCTGGTAATGTCTTAGGATAATCGTTGGACAAGTAGGAACTAGGATATTTTATTTTTTGGATCGATCCAAGTAAGTAACATCATACATGTACTGTGATTAAAATGTAATATGTTCTTAATGAATGTCTTGATATGTTAGAAATATTTTTATGAGATATTATATGAATTATTTTCTATTTTAGAATATAAATTATGGCATTAGAGTTTTAGCAAATCTTTTAAATTGAATCTTAAAAAAAAAAACCATTTTTATGTTAAAATTCTTTTTAGTGAAAGGAACTTTCAACAAATTATTTATACAAAAAATTCAGAATATTTGTTAAATTTTTCTTTGACAATTTTTTAAAAGCTTTGATATTTTGATGACGTTATGATTATCTGCAAAAAGTCATTAGATTATGTACTTTGAGTATTGTGTTGTTTGCCATGATTTTGAAATGTTTTGACTCATTGTCTATAGTATCTGAATACTATTATGAACTCTAAATTCTGAACCCAACTGTGGTATTAGTGTGCCACGACTTTCTGACTGGGTCCAAGGATTATAGTGACATTAGTGTCTGAATTTTAGGTAAGGTCACTGGGATTACGGGTTACACTATGTGACATCAGTCGATGAATGTTTTCTGATTTTTGATGATATTGAATGGTTTCTTTGATCTTAAATATTATAAGTGCTTATGACTTTGTTGTTATTAAGATATGATTTTGGATTTGAAATATTAAACTATAAATTATTTATATGATTTTTTTATAATTGTTTTAAGACACTAAATGGTTATGTATGATTTTATTTACCGAGTTGACGGCTCACCCCTCGTCCCTAACATTTTGTAGAGTAGTCTCGGAGGTTAGTAGTTGGGCTTGCTGGTTAAATTCGAAGTTTTATTTCATTTTGGAATTATGCAATAAGAAGACCTTTGTTGCTATAATTGTGTTTGGAACTTTAAATTGTTAGACTTTGTATTGATTAGAGAGATATTAAACTAGATATCTTTTTATATTATTTGTTATTGTTACTTTTCTTAATAAGATGCATTATTGAAGTTCTTTTGTTTTAGAGTTTTATTGTTAGTAATTTCCTAGCGTATTAGCAATATTTGTGTTTTGGTTTTGGGGGGTTACATTCAAAACACAAATTAAAGCGAAAGGTCAATTTATTATCAGTTACTCAGCTCATCTCCACAAGGGATTTGACACATAATTTTTTTGTTATCAATAAAAAGAGATGACCTATAAATTATCAACATTAATTATTGTCAAGGCATTTTGCAATGATCATGTTGACCACATTGAAGCATTCCAAAATTGGGTGGAGCTTGTGGTGGATTCTTGCTGCATATGCATTGCCCATCTACACACCGGCAGGGGAGCCCTTGACACACTTGGTTGCAACCGATCATCTGCAGGCAACGAAACAGCCCCCTTGCTTCAACTGCTAGCAAGCTCAATAAACCTAGCAGGGCTACCAAAATTATGTTTTTCATGAGTTAAACTTGCATCTACATGTAATCTATATAAGAAATGGGGAAGAAGAAATTAAGATAAATAGGGAGATCACTTACCGGATGCCATAACCAAAAAGAACAAGAAAGCTGACTTCAAAGAAGGTTTTTCCGTTGTTGTGTTATGCACTAATTAATTTGCAACTTTATGTATGAGCAAACATTTATATAGGTAAGTATACATGTATCTGAGTGATTTCAAGCTAGTTAGGCTAGAGAGAGAGAGAGAGACTTCTTCAATAAATACAGGATCCTCTAATTTAATTCTCTTTATCTGCTTTACATGGTAATGCATTTATTGGCATACCCCTCGTTTAGTTTCTATCTTTTTGTCAAAAGGCTATTAGGCATGGCATGTAACTGCGTTAAAATTCTTTTGCTTAATTTATTGATTTTTGAAAAAAATTGTAAAACGTAACTGGACGAAAATTAAAGGTGCCGCTTAAAACTAATAAAGAGTTTGAAAATTTAGACATTATGAATCTTTTTGATAGACTTTTTTTTTTTGGTTGAACACTAATGTTCGACAACTCGGAAAAAAAGAGTGTCAGACATGATAATAGTATCTAAATTTTCAACATCTATTCTTTAAGGAGTTGCCTTAATTTGACTCATTTTTTTCCTATATTTTTTCAAACAAACCCTTTATTGTGTTATGAACAATGTTTTAATACTATTGTAGGATCCTTCTCATGATAGTTTAAGTTTTTGAAATACGTGATTACTTGACATGTTATTAGAGCAATCCTAAGTTCAAGTCTCCACATTTGCATTTTTTTTCTATCTGTTTATGTTTGGTGGGTTGGGTACAAACCCTAACTACGTTTAGTTCGACATTAATACTATTGTTAGGTAGTTCGTTTTATAACTGATCGAATGCTAACTTGCTCATAGGCTATCTGAAAACTACAAAAGAGTTGATTTTTCGCTTTATAAATTTTATTTAGAAAAAGGTTCAGTACTTGAATTCTAGATTCAAGAGTTGCATTGATTAGGTAATGTTAGCAGAAAGATACTGTAATATGGCCGACAAACATGTTGAGATTGTAAAATACTTTTGTAATTAATTTGTCGATTCTCCTTCCCTTTATTAGAAGATTTCTTAGATATGATCAAATCAATAGGACTTGAGGGTGTTGTATTTAGACCTGACAACGGGTCGTATTACAGTGATTTAGTGTTGTTTCGTATTTGTATCGTGTTAAATTATATTAATCTAAATCTGACCCATTAATTTATTGGGTCTAAATCTTAGAACCCAAATCCGACTGTTAACTTAACGTTTTACCCGAATCCAACCCATTTAACTCATTTTTTATTTTCAAGTTAAACAATAATATATGTAACAAGATTTGTATAAATTCTAAACATTTAATACAATCAATAGTTTATAAATTTAAAATCCAACAAATATTTTGAAATTTATTGAAATATTCAAATTTAATATAATACGAAAATATAAAAAAATTTGTATCCAATATCATTTAAAGATCCATCTGAAGCATATTTAAGATAAATAATCGATAATGTCCTATTATTAAATGATTTCTAAAAATAAAATATGACATTTTATAAGTTTTTTCTTTATATTCCCCATCAAAATGTCGTTACTCATACACACCTAAGAAAAAGATGACATAATTGTTTTAAAATAATTGTAATTAGGTTAAACATAGTTATAAATTAGTATTTGTTATATGTTATTATATTTTTTTATTTATCATAAATACATTTACTTTATTATCCTTAATATTAACGGGTTAAACGAATTAAATGATTTTTTATAAGATAAACCCAAACACGGTCCAATATCAAACGGATTTTACCGTGTTAACCCGCTAACGACCCGATCCGATAATATTAAATCCAAAACATGTTTTTATCGAATGGGTTTGTGTCGTGTTAATGGGTCGTATAAAATTTGCCAGACCTAGTTGTATTAACTTGATTTCAGGCTTCGATTTAGGTGGCTAATTGAGTAACTCACCCCTATAAATGCCATGTAAATTAATATACAAAAGTATGGATAAAAATCTATTCATCCCCATTTTTTCAAGGTGGTATTAGAGCCAAAACTAGTTAAGCCTACTCTTTGAATTCTCACATCCAGCCAGTGGCAATACTCAAACCAAAGAATTCTCATATCCAGCTATTTAAAACCCATAACAAATATCCAAAAATTCCAATCACATACCTAGAAACCTCAAGCACCTTTTAACCAAATCTCAAAATCCCAAATCAAATTCAAGTGAAAAAAAAAAGACAAAGAAAACATATAGGAGAAACAAGCATCCGCCCACCTAGAAGCCGTGAACTTAGGCTGGTACTCCGTTCCTTCCATAACCATGCATCTGGTGAGCTCTTTTCCTTCCAATTCTTCCAATGTCACACATCTGAAAGTCGCATTTGTTCTTTTCACAGCCTCAAAATGTGATTCTTCTTATCCACATTCACACATTCGCTCATTTGAACATGATCCCATAAGATCCACAGAATCGCAACTGGCGGCCAGTACGTCACACTGAATTCAATTTACCAAAAAGGCATGAGTTTGATCTTAGCCGCCACCATCCCAAAAGCGAACAATTTTTTCTTGAGGTTGATCTTAGCCACCACCATCCCATAAGCAATTTTTTATTGATTTGGATTTTACTGTATGGTTTTTTGAAAGTTTAGTTTTTATTTGTTTTAGCTTTTCTTTTCAAAAATCCAACTAATAAAAGAAAAGAAAAAAAACAAAAAAAGGAAGAAAATAATGATTGAAAAAAATAGTTCGTCATCATCTATAACAAAATTTGTTCCTACAGTTGTTTAATCAGAAAGTATCTTCAATGCAAGAATCATTTTTACTGAGCCAGACTATGATATAATTTGGTCTCAACTCATTGAGATGCACATCGTTGAACGAGAAAAGTTATCCTGCATTCGTGGGAAGGAAAAGTCACATAGAGAATCCGATGATTGATATGAAAATGGTATGCTGATAATCAGAAAGTCAAGAGGTGGTTATTGATGTCAATTTCTTTAGATATTATGAAGCATTATTTACACTTGCCCACTACCTGAGACATTTGCAATGCCCTTGTAAAATCGTTCTATGATGGAAGTGATGAATTACATGTTTTCTATTTGAACCAAAAAGCATTTGCTGCCAAACAAAATGGAAGACCACTCTCTGTACATTATGAAGAGTTGACAAATATTTCAAGAACTAGATCATCATGATAAAGAGATCATGAAACATCCAGGTGATGTTGACGTATATAGAAAGTCCATTGACTGGCTTAGGGTCCACATTTTTCTTACAGGACCAGATGGAGATTTTGAACAAAGAAGTGCAAAAATTATATGTAGGGATTCAAGTCTAGATCTAGAAGAATGTTGCTCTATTCTTCAACAAGAAGTGGTTAGGCGCACAACCCTGAATTGTGAATTTGACAACTGTCACTTTTGCTTTGGTAGCCCGGAATCAATCTATCCAAAATACATCAGATCGTGCTAGATCCAACCATCCAAAGTCCTATAACAACATTTATAAAACAACTCTAAAACATACTCATTGCAAGAAAATCGGTCATTCAAAATACAAATCACTACAAGAAAAAATGACATATTTGGCGGTAAAAAAACGACACCAATGGCACCGCCAAATATAGTCTATTTGACTATATCTAGTGGTCAGTCAAAATGCCAAATATAGTAACAACCATATTCGTCACATAAAAGCGCCAAGTATAACGGCAAATATACAGTAGAAAAAATCACATATTTGTCACTTTTTTTTGTCAAATTTGGTAGGTTGTAACGGTTAATTTTTTTGAATTGCAACATATTTATCGCTTTTTACTCGATAAATATGGTTTTTTAACGGTTAAATTTTTTGAATTTTGTCATATTTGGCATTTTTTAAACGATAAATATGGTTTTGTAATGGTTATTTTTTTTTAAATTTTATCATATTTGGCGCTTTCGAGCTGATAAATATGGTTTTGTAACCTACGATTTTTTTTTTGAAATTTTATCATATTTGGCGCTTTTGAACGATAAATATGGTTTTGAAACAGTTATTTTTTTGAATTTTGCAATATATGACGCATTTTGAACTGATAAATATGATTGTATAACCGTTTTATTTTTGAATTTCATCATATTTGGCGCTTTTAAACGATAAATATGGTTTGTCACGATTAATATTTTTAAATTTTACCATATTCAGCGCTTTTTGAACGATAAAAATGGTTTTGCAACGGTTAACTTTTTGAATTTTGTCATATTTGGTGTTGTTTGAACGATAAATATGGTTTTGTAATAGTAAAAAGATTTTTCAACTTGATAAAACTTGTCAGTTTATGAACGATAAGTATGAATTTTCTATCAAGATATATATTTGGCCTTTTTTGACCGCCTAAGGTTACCGAATTCAAATCAATATCGCATAAAGTTCTTGAATTGCTAAGATTTGATTATATCAAAACTGCTATGCGAAGCTCATAAATCAATATCCCACCTTATAAAAAAGTTAAAACCTCTCAATTTTACGAAAACATTGCAAGATCACAATTCAAATGCTGTGACTAATGTGTGGCGAAGAGAAAAAAAACCCACATGATCCTTCTTCTCGTGGTGATCTCGATAAACGCTGAAAAGACTTTGAAAATACCGGACTCTAGAAGGCTCAACAACACCACTATGACATATAACTCTTTAGGAAATCCACTCCCTCGACACTTGTGAGAAGAAGAATAAGAAGAAAGTTGTCAAAAACTGATCGAGTAAATATTGTCTAAGGTCTAATTTCTTAAATTTGAACAATAGCAAAGATGGGCTATTTGTCATAGAACTTGGAAAAAAAACATAGTTTTCCATGCAATTAAAGATGTGCAAGTAAAGGAATCTTAAGTTTCATTTAATTGAAATGTCATCGCTTTTTCTTTTACATTATTATTCATCCTTATCAACAGAAAATAAGAATAAACAGCAGTGACCAGACATATAGTATTAATTTTTGTTATTCTTCCACCATGTATGATTCTTTGTCAATACACTGTCACTTCAATTTGGCATAACACACACAAATATCTCCTCTTCTAGATTTACGAGGGAGTTCCCATTTCTGAGAAATATGTAGAATTATAAATGGGCATTGTGGATTCCTTATGAAACATATAGTACTAATTTTTTTTATTCTTCCACCTTGTACGATTCTGTCAACACACTGTCACTCCAATTTGGCATGTACAACACACACAAATATCTCCTCTTCTAGATTTATCATACACTGTTGAAATTAATGATCTGTTTGTGGGTGTTTAATTAAAGGGAGATATTAATGGTTCCTTGTAACAATCAGAATAGTAGACATGTCAACAAGCTAATTAAATAGTATCAGAAAAAGAACAACTGAAGCATATTGAAGGACACTTGCAGTTCTTACTGCCGAATTCTTGCAGTATCAGTTCTTGCAATAAAAGGTTTTGCACCCTAGTATAATCATATGGACCAGAATAAAACCAATATAATTTACAAAGTTACAGCACAATAATTTATCTTTCCTGTTAGAAATTTTGCTTTGTAAACTCGACCAAGCGAACCTTCACCAATAAGAAATTCTTGACTAAAACTATTTGTAGCTATTTGTAAAGAAGCTACAGTATATGTAGTAGTAGTGATAGGTGACTTCATTCTCTTCAAGGATCCATTTTTTGACACGCTCTCAACCACCAATTTTTCTACAGGTGCAGGTGTCAAATCAGTAACAGCAGCTGCACTTTTCACCCGTTGTTCCTGTATTTCAGTACTTACTGCAAAAGTAGAGCAAATTGCAACCCCAAAAATTAGTGTTATGGCACTAGAACCTAAGCTGCAAATATTTAAAGACCATAATTCAAAGCATACCGACTAAAGCGAAATTATACACTTCACAACATCTATCTGTTGACCAGGTATGGCAACCTAAGAGGGGGGGTGAATTGGGTTTTTATTTATAAAAACAGATTTAGAAAACTTTTCTTGAAAGATCAAAATTATTTAAATCTTTCTTTAAGAACAAAGGTGAAGAAGATGAAAATAGAATGCAATCAAGAGAATAGCAATAAAGAACAATCACAAGTGTAAGTAAATGTAAAGGGCATAGGGATAGAGAGAGTGCAAACTCAATTTGCGTGGTTCGGCAAACCTTGCCTACGTCCACGGGCTCCTAGCTCCACGAGCTAAGCTTTCCACTAAGTTGTAGAAATCTTTACAACTTGCTTGATGAACAACCTCACCAAGACTTTTTCTTCCAACTCTTGATAACACCACACCAAGAGTTCTTCTTGATGAACAACCTCACCAAGGCAACTTCCTTCAACCCTTGATAACACCACACCAAGAGTTCTTCTTGATGAACAACCTCACCAAGGCAACTTTCCTTCAACTCTTGATAACACCACACCAAGAGTTCTTCTTGATGAACAAAACTCACCAAGGAAAGAGTTCTCTCAAGGATAACTTTTATCCTTTACAAGAAGATCTCACTCTCACCACAATACAAGAACAAAGTAAATTTTTACAACAAAAGTATAACTATCTTCAAAGAGTAGATAAAGAATATAAAAGCTCTCTAGACTTGATATTTCTCTTGTTGTTTTTGCTTGATAAAATGCTTCTCTTCACTTGCTGAATGCATGGGAGAAGGGCTCCTTTTATAGGCAAATGAGATGAACTTAATCAAGTGAAGAGACCATCTCCAAATTTTCTGCCTACCATAAAAACCGTAATCTTGTGTACCATTTTTGTCAATGTTCTGTTTGAAATTTGAAAATCTACAAAACATAAAAGATCTGCACAATTGAACAAGCTTTCCAACTCATCAAGAACCAAGTAGTTTGGATATCTGTAGCTTAAGATATGGCTAAAACACCATTCAGTGCTCATGTAACTTGATTTTTCTTCCATGTGTCAGTCCACCGACTTGCATGTGTATTATGTCGGCCTTCTGTTTGAAATTTGAATTTATTCAAAGAATATGAAATCTGCTCCATTGAATCATATTTCAAATGCCATAAGAATCAAATCATTTGAATGTCTCTGACTCAAGATATGGATAAAACATCATTCGGTGCTCAAATGAGTTGATTTTTCTTCTCTGTGTCAGTCCACCGAATTGCATGTCAATTATGTCAGCTTTCCGTTTGAAATTTGAATTCTTCAAAACATATGAAATGTGCTCCATTAAATCCTCTTTCCAATGTCACAAGAATCAAGTCATTTTGATTTTCTAGCTTAAGATATGTCCAAAAGAGTATTTGGTGCTCATGTCAACTGCTTCCATTTGTCTTTCAAATTTCATGATGATTTGGACAACCTTACACTTAAAATTTGAATTTCTTTAAAACATATGAAACGTTATAAATTGAGTAAGCTTTCCAAAGGCTCAAGAATCATATTATTTGGACATTTGTAGAGAATTATATGACCAATTGATTGAACATTGCTCATGTTCACATTCCTTGAATCAAACCTTGTTCTTAAACTTTGGTCTCTTTAACATGTAGTCTTCTCCTTAGCTTCAACACTTCATTTTAATAAGCCTCTTCTTGATTTTATAATTATTTTAATGATCTTACTCTTGCACATAAATAAACATGTTAGTAAATCTTAATTAATCAATGTGTATTGTTATCATCAAAATTATCATGTAGCCTTAAGGCTAACAATCTCCCCTTTTTGATGATGATAAACCATTGATTGCTTTCAAATAATATCTAAAATAAAGAATGAAAATTAAATAAAGAATAAGCAAAAAAATGGCACTTGTTATGAATATAAGCAATCCAACTATTTCTCCCCCTTTTGTTATCATCAAAAAGATGTAATCAAATTAACTACTCCCCCTAAATATATTCTCCCCCTTAACATAAGCTACCATTCAAAGATTATCATATTAAAGTAAAATTAAGACATATCTAACATGCATAATTCTCTTCTAATTATGCAAAATCTATCTTGACTAAGGGGTTTAGTAAATATATCGGCTAATTATTTATCGGTGAGAACAAATTCTAAAGAAATATTACCTTTTTGCACATGATCTCTAATAAAATGATGTCTAATCTCTATATGCTTAGTCCTAGAGTGGGATTTTTTGAAATTTTGATGGCACTTGTATTGTCACATTTGATGGGAATATGATCAAATACCACACCATAATCTTTTAAAATTTGTTTCATCCAAAGAGATTGTGCACAACAACTTCCTACTGCAATATACTCGGCTTCCGCGATTGATAAGGCAACAAAATTTTGTTTTCTACTAAACCATAAGACTAGTGCATGTCCTAGAAAATGGCAAGAGCCACTAGTGCTCTTTCTATCAAGAAGACTTCCAGCAAAGTCCGCATCGGAATAACTAATTAGATCAAAATTATCACACTTAGGATACCAAAGACCTAGATTTATGGTTCCAAGAAGATATCTAAATATTCTTTTGACAGCCTTAAGGTGAGACTCCTTTAGACAAGATTGAAATCTAGCACACATACACACACTAAACATAATCTTAGGTCTACTAGCAGTTAAATACAAAAGAGAGCCAATCATACCTCAATATTTTGTTACCTCAACATCTTTTCCTTTCTCATCTTTATCAAGCTTGGTTAATGTACTCATAGGTGTGTTATATGTCCTTGAATTAACCATGCCAAACTTTTTGAGAAGATCTTTTGTGTATTTAGCTTGATTAATGAAGATCTCATCTATTGATTGCTTGATTTGAAGTCCAAGGAAGAAATTTAATCCTCCCATTAAGCTCATTTCAAATTCTTATTGCATGCACTTGGAAAATTCCTCACACATAGAGACATTAGTAGCACCAAATATAATATCATCAACATAGATTTGAACAATTAATAAATCATCATTTTTTGTTTTAACAAAAAGAGTAGTATCAACTTTTTTCATTTCGAAACCATTGTCAATTAGAAATTTGCTCAATCTATCATACCATGCTCTTTGTGCTTGTTTCAAGCTATAAAGTGCCTTTTTGAGTTTGAAAACATGGTTTGGAAAATCATGATTTTGAAAACCAAGAGGTTGCTCTACATATACTTCCTCCATAATGTAACCATTTAAAAATGCACTTTTGACATTCATTTGATATAATGTAAAATTTTTAAAACATGCAAATGCACACAACATTCTAATTGATTCTAATCTAGCAACCGGTGCAAAGGTTTCCCCATAATCAATACCTTCTTCTTGATTGTATCCTTGAGCAACAAGTCTAGCTTTGTTTCTAATAATGGTGCCATTTTCATCTACTTTATTTGTAAAAATCCATTTAGTGCCTATAATAGAATGATTTTTGGGTCTAGGGACTAATTCCCAAACTTGATTTCTTTCAAATTGGTTCAATTCTTCTTGCATAGCCAAAATCCAACTTTTGTCATTTTCGGCTTCTTTAAAAGTTTTTGGTTCAAATTGAGAGACAAAGGCAAAATGATTACAAAAGTTTCTAAAAGAAGATCTAGTTCTCATACCTTGTGATGGTTCACCAATAATGAGATCTTTAGGGTGAGCTTTTGCGTACCTCCATTCCTTTGGTAATTCTTGGAAAGAATCATTTACTTCCTCAAGCTTTTCTTATTGAAGTTGTAATTCATCTTGGCTCTTTTCATCAAGCCTTGATTCCTTGATTTGCCTTTCTACCTCAACAATATCATCATCTAAATTCTTTGAAGAAATAACATTAGTTTCATTAAATTCAACGTGTATAGATTCTTTAATAGTAAGAGTCTTTTTGTTAAAAACTCTATATGCTTTACTATGGTTGGAGTAGCCAACAAAAATTTCAACATCGGCTTTTGCATCAAATTTTTCAAGGTTATCCTTGGTGTTTAAAATAAAACACTTACATCCAAAAACTTTAAAAAATCCAATGTTGGGTTTTCTTTCTTTCCAAAGTTCATAAGGAGTTTTCTTTATTAACACGCCTCTATAATGGACTCTATTGATTATAAAGCATGCGGTATATAACGGCTCTTCACGGACCCCCAAAATGAATTTTGGAGACAAAAATTTTTTCAACAGTAACCATGTGGTCCTAGAGCCATGTTTACTAGATAGTACTATTTTTGTCACTGACTAACAACACCACATTTGTTTTGGAGTTTACTAGGTGATGGAAATATTATTCATGTTCAACAAATAGACGATGTTTCATCACACGGAAGGATCGTTTCACAATGCACACACATTGTCTACACTCACCACAACATGACCGTATTTTGTGATTCCACGCTAGAGGACACCACTATAGAATACAGCCAAATGTTGTATTTTGGACTCGATTTTTACAAATAGCAGTGAAAAGTCTTGAGTATGGCCTCATTTTTAGTATTCAAGAATAATACCCAAGTGAATCTTGAATAATCATCCACAATAACAAAAATATAATACTTTCCACCAAGACTTTGAGTTCTTGATGGTCCAAATAAATCCAAAGGAAGTAATTGTAGAGGTTTATTTGTTGAAATAAATTTCTTTTGTTTAAAAGAAGTTTTCACTTGTTTTCCAAATTGACAAGCATCACAAATCTTATCATTTTCAAATTTTATTTTTGGAAGACCATCAACTAAATCATTTTTAGAAATTTTTTAAATTGTGTCCATGCTAGCATGACCTAACCTTTTATGCCATAACCAAGCATCATGATTAACAATGAAACAATTTTCTACATGATCATTAACATCAATATCAATTGTATAAATATTACCACATCTATTACCAACAAATAATGTCTTATTGTTACTAACATCCTTAATCACACATCTACTAGGCTCAAAAGTAACAAAATATCCCTTATCACACAATTGAGTAATGCTAATCAAATCATGTTTTAAACCATGAACAAGCAAAACATCTTTAATAATAGGTGAAGAAGGGTTACCAATCTCACCATGTCCGATTACCCTTCCTTTGGCATTATCACCAAAGGTCACATATCCTCCTTTCTTGATGATTAATCTTGAGAACTTGGAGGCATCTCCGGTCATATGCCTTGAGCATCCACTATCTAAGTACCACTTGTTTTTGCCACTTTGTCTCTACAATCAACATTCAAGGAGTAACTTTTTGGTACCCAAAAGTTCTTGGGTCCTTGGGGGTTAGTTTTGGTACTTTTTGGAACCCATATTTGTTTCAAATTAGGATTTCTCGTAATATAGCAAGAATGCACTTTGTGTCCTTTTCTTCCACAATAAGTACATGAATGATTAGGATTATTCCTAGAAGAGGCATGAGCAAAATAATTTTTAAAATACTTTTGATTTTTATGAGTTTTATATCCTAAACCTCTTTTATCAAAAACACACCTTTGGTTTTGTAACATGGAATTCAAATTTTTTGTGCTTTTTGTAAAACTATCAACAATATTTCTTAAGTCATTATTTTCCTTTTTCAAACTAGCATTTTGTTTCTCCAATTTATCAAAATCCTTTTGTTTTAAAATGTCATTTTTAGTTTTTAATAAATGTATTTGATTTTCCAAACTTTCAAAATCTTTTTGCTTTAAAATTTCATTTTCATTTTCTAAAGCTCATTTATTTCCACCAACTCTTCTAATTGAGATAACATGATTTTTGACTTCTTTTTGAAAGCATTGATTTTTGAATTTTGCTTATTAACTTGCACATGTAAATTTTGGAATGCTTCAAGCAATTCATCATATGAAAGCTTAGGATCATGGTTTAGAATACTTATCTCATTTTCTCTTAAAGCCATGAAGTACATGTTTGCCACATCTCAATCTTCTTCTTCGGTGAGCTAGTTCACTATCATCCCAATTTTGTGGCTATTCATTGCTTTTCGATTTCTTGTTTGACTCTGAAGTAGGATCAATCCATCTTTACATGTCATAGCAAATGACTTGATCTTTTTTCTTATCTTGCTTTGAGCTTTGCCCTTTGTACTCCCTTCTAGAATTCTTCTTGAATCCTTGGTTTCTTCTATCATCCTTTTTAGCTTTCTTGTGATGAATGCAAGATCTTCATCGTCTCCTTCATCGTCGGACTCATCATCTTCTTTTGTTGAAGATTTGAAAGCGATATTTTTCTTTTTCTTGAAATCTTCTTCATTCTCCTTCAAAGTGATTTCATGAGTCATGAGAGAACCCATAAGTTCTTCTAATGGTAGTTTGGTGAGGTCCTTTGCTTCTTAAATTGCCGTCACCTTTGGCCCCCAAGATTTTGGTAGACAACTAAGAATCTTTCTCACCATTTCAACATTAGAATAAGATTTACCAAGAGATTTCAAACTATTAATAATATCCGTAAATCTAGTAAACATTTCAGAAATTGATTCATCCGATTTCATCTTTAAAAGCTCATAACTATGAACTAGCATACTAATTTTGGATTCTTTAACTTGACTAGTTCCTTCATGAGTTACTTCAAGTGTGTGCCATATTTCTTGTGCCGTAGAACAAGTAGATATTCTATTAAACTCATTTCTATCTAGAGCACAATACAACACATTCATAGCTTTAGCATTCAAACTCAATTTCTTTTTATCATCTTCACTAAACTCTTTAGGTTCTTTAAGCATGCATTCCCCATTTTCAATTTTGGTAGGAACAAAATGTCCTTCCAAAACAATAGACCAAAAATCATAATCAAAAGATTTCAAGAAAATACTCATTCTAGTTTTCCAATAAGAGTAATCACTTCCATTAAAAAATGGAGGTCTAGAGATAGAAAGTCTCTCAACATATGAACTTGAATTAAAAGTAGCCATAGCTCAAAATCGGTTAAGATTTAAAAAAAAATGAGCAACCTTGCTCTGATACCACTTGTTGACCCAGGTATGACAACCCAAGAGGGGGGGTGAATTGGGTCTTTATTTATCAAAACGAATTTATAAAACTTTTCTTGAAAGATAAAAATTATTTCACTTTTTCTTTTGAGAATAGAAGTGAAGAAGATGACAATAGAAGTTGTCTAAGATGCAATCAATAGAATAGCAATAATAAATAATCTCAAGTGCAAGTAAATGTAAAGAGTATAGGGATAGAGAGAGTGCAAACTCAATTTACGTGGTTCGGCAAACCTTGCCTACGTCCACGGGCTCCTAGCTCCACGAGCTAAGCTTTCCACTAAGTTGTAGAAATCTTTACAACTTGTTTGATGAACAACCTCACCAAGACTTTTTCCTTCAATCCTTGATAACACCACACCAAGAGTTCTTCTTGATGAACAACCTCACCAAGGCAACTTACTTCAACTCTTGATAACACCACACCAAGAGTTCTTCTTGATGAACAACCTCACCAAGGAAACTTTCTTCAACTCCTGATAACACCACACCAAGAGTTCTTCTTGATGAACAACCTCACCAAGGAAAGAGTTCTCTCAAGGAAAACTTTTATCCTTTACAAGTAGATCTCACTCTCACCACAATACAAGAACAAGGATAATTTTTACAACAAAAGTACAACTCTCTTCAAAGAGTAGATAAAGAATATAAAAGCTCTCTAGACTTGATATTTCTCTTGTTTTTTTTTTTGCTTGATAAAATGCTTCTCTTTTTCTTCTTGCTGAATGCATGGGAGAAGGGCTCCTTTTATAGGCAAATGGGATGAACTTAATCAAGTGAAGACACCAACTCCAAATTTTCTGCCCACCATAAAAACCGTAATCTTGTCTACCATTTTTGTCAATGTTTCGTTTGAAATTTGAAAATCTGTAAAACATAAAAGATCTGAACATTTGAATAAGCTTTCCAACGCATCAAGAATCAAGTCATTTGGATATCTGTAGCTCAAGATATAGCTAAAACACCATTCGGTGCTCATGTGACTTGATTTTTCTTTCTTGTGTCAGTCCACCGAATTGAATGATAATTCTGTCAGCCTTCCGTTTGAAATTTGAATTTATTCAAAACATAAAAGATCTGCATATTTGAATAATCTTTCTAAAACTTTAAGAATCAAAGCATTTGGATATCTCTATCTTAAGATATGGACAAAATATTATTCGGTGCTCATATAAGTTGATTTTTCTTCTCTCTGTCAGTCCACCAAATTTCATGTCAAGTATGTCCACCTTCCATTTGATATTTGAATTTCTTCAAAACATATGAAATGTGCTTCATTAAGTCCTCTTTCCAATGCCATAAGAATCAAGTCATTTTGATTTTTCTAGCTCAAGATATGTCTAAAAGAGTGTTTGGTGCTCATGTCAGCTACTTCCATTTGTCTTTCAACTTGCATGATGATTTGGACAACCTTACACTTGAAATTTGAATTTCTTTAAAACATATGAAATGTTATAAATTGAGTAAGCTTTCCAAAGGCTTAAGAATCACATAATTTGGATATCTGTAGAGAAATATATGACAAATTGATTGAACATTGCTCATGTGTCATATTCCTTGAATCAAACCTTGCTCTTAAACTTTGGTGCCTTTAACATGTAGTCTTCTCCTTAGCTTCAACACTTCATTTTAATAAGCCTCTTCTTGATTTTATAATTATTCAATGATATTACTCTTGCACATAAATAAATATGTTAGTAAATCACAATGAATCAATGTGTATTGTTATCATCAAAATTATCATGTAGCTTTAGGGCTAACAATCTCCCCCTTTTTGATGATGACAAACCATTGATTGCTTTCAAATAATATCTAAAATAAAGAATGAAAATAAAATCAAGAATAAGCAAAAAGAAAGCAATTGTTATGAATATAAGCAAACCATCCAAACCATCCAAACCATCCATTTCTCCCCCTTTTGTTATCATCAAAAAGATGTAGTCAAATTAATTACTCCCCCTAAATATATTCTCCCCCTTAACATATGCTACCATTTAAAGATTATCATATAAAAGAAAAATTAAGACATATCCAACATAACTACTTCTCTTCTAATTATGCAAAATCTATCTTGACTAAGGGGTTTAGTCATATTTGGGTCTAGGGACTAATTCTCAAAATTGATTTCTCTCAAATTGGTTCAATTCTTCTTGCATAGCCAAAATCCAACTTTCCTCATTTTTGGCTTCTTTAAAAGATTTTGGTTCAAATTGAGAGACAAATGCAAAATGATTACAAAAGTTCCTAAAAGAAGATCTAGTTCTCATACCTTGTGATGGTTCACCAATAATGAGATCTTCATTCATTGATAATCTTGGGAATAATCAATTACTTCCTTAAGCTTTTCTTGTTGAAGTTGTAATTCATCTTGGCTCTTTTCATCAAGCCTTGATTCCTTGATTTGCTTTTCTACCTCAACAATATCATCATCTAAATTCTTTGAAGAAATCACATTAGTTTCATCAAATTCAACATACATAGAATCTTCAATAGCAAGAGTCTTTTTATTAAAAACTCTATATGTTTTACTATGGTTGGAGTAGCCAACAAAAATTCCAACATTGGCTTTTGCATCAAATTTTTCAAGGTTATCCTTGGTGTTTAAAATAAAACATTTACATCCAAAAACTTTAAAAAATCCAATGTTGGGTTTCTTCCTTTCCAAAGTTCATAAGGAGTTTTCTTTATTAAAGCTCTAATATGGACTCTATTGATTATAAAGCATGCGGTATTAACGGCTTCGGCCCAAAAATATTTTAGCAAATTATTTTCAAGAACATTGGTCCTAGCCATTTCTTGGATAGTCCTATTTTTCCCCTCAACAACACCATTTTGTTGTGGAGTTCTAGGTGAGGAAAAATTATGCTCAAAACCATTTTCATCACAAAGATTTTCAAATGCAATATTGTCTCCTTCACTACCATGATCACTCCTAATAGACACAATAGAATACCCTTTTTGATTTTGGACTCTTTTTGCAAATTTTGAAAAAGCTTGTATGGCCTCAATTTTAGTTTTCAAGAATAATACCCAAGTGAATCTTGAATAATCATCCATAATAACAAAAACATAATACTGTCCACCAAGGCTTTGAGTTCTTGATGGTCCAAATAAATCCAAATGAAGTAATGTAGAGGTTTATTTGTTGAAATAAATTTCTTTTGTTTAAAAGAAGTTCTCACTTGTTTTCCAAATTGACAAGCATCACAAATCTTATCATTTTCAAATTTTATTTTTGGAAGACCATAAACTAAATCATTTTTATAAATTTTTGAAATTGTGTCCATGCTAGCATGACCTAACCTTCTATGCCATAACCAAGCATCATGATTAACAATGAAACAATTTTTTACATGATCATTAACATCAATATCAATTGTATAAATTTTACCACATCTATTACCAACAAATAATGTCTTATTGTTACTAACATCCTTAATCACACATCTATTAGGCTCAAAAGTAACAAAATATCCCTTATCACACAATTGAATAATGCTAATCAAATCATGTTTTAAACCATGAACAAGCAAAACATCTTTAATAATAGGTGAAGAAGGGTTACCAATATCACCATGTCCGATTACCCTTCCTTTGGCATTATCACCGAAGGTCACATATCCTCCTTTCTTGATGAATAATCTTGAGAACTTGGAGGCATCTCCGGTCAAATGCCTTAAGCATCCACTACCACTTATGTTTGACACTCCTTTGTTTTTACAATCAACATTGAAAGAGAGACTTTTTGGTACCCAAATGTTCTTGGGTCCTTGGGGGTTAGTTATGGTACTTTTTGAAACCCATATATGTTTCAAATTAGGATTTTTCCTAATATAGCAAGAATACACTTTATATCTTTTACTTCCACAATAAGTACGTGAATGATTAGGATTATTCCTAGAAGATGCATGAGCAAAATAATTTTTAAAATACTTTTGATTTTTATGAGTTTTATATCCTAAACCTCTTTTACCAAAAACACACCTTTGGTTTTGTAACATAGAATTCAAATTTTTTGTGCTTTTTCTAAAACTATTAACAATATTTCTTAAGTCATTATTTTCCTTTTTCAAAATAACATTTTCTTTCTCTAATTTATCAAAATCCTTTTGTTTTAAAATCTCATTTTCAGTTTTAAAAAATGTATTTGACTTTTCAAACTTTCAAAATTTTTTTGCTTTAAAATTTCATTTTCATTTTCTAAAACTTCATTTATTTCGACCAACTCTTCTAATTGAGATAACATGATTTTTGACTTCTTTTTGAAAGCATTGGTTTTTGAATTTTGTTTATCAACTTCCACATGTAAATTTTGGAATGCTTCAAGTAATTCATCATATGAATGCTTAGGATCATGGTTTAGAATACTTATCTCATTTTCTCTTAAAGCCATGAAGCACATGTTTGCAACTTCGCAATCTTCTTCTTTATTCTCCTTCAAGATGATTTCATGAGTTATGAGAGAACCCATAAGTTCTTCTAATGGTAGTTTGGTGAAGTCCTTTGCTTCTTGAATTGCCGTCACTTTTGGCTTCCAAGATTTTGGTAAACACCTAAGAATCTTTCTCACCATTTCAACATTAGAATAAAATTTGCCAAGAGATTTCAAACCATTGACAATATCAATAAATCTAGTAAACATTTCAAAAATTGATTCATCCGGTTTCATCTTAAAAAGCTCATAACTATGAACTAGCATACTAATTTTGGATTCTTTAACTTGACTAGTTCCTTCATGATTTACTTCAAGTGTGTGCCATATTTCTTGTGCCGTAGAACAAGTAGATATTATATTAAACTCATTTCTATCTAAAGCACAATATAACACATTCATAGCTTTAGCATTCAAACTCAATTTCTTTTTATCATCTTCACTAAACTCTTTAGGTTTTTTAAGCATGCATTCCCCATTTTCAATTTTGGTAGGAACAAAAGGTCCTTCCAAAACAATAGACCACAAATCATAATCAAAAGATTTCAAAAAAATACTCATTCTAGT